>JANAVB010003400.1:16311367-16373867 GCA_029216955.1 Iris pallida | reverse complement strand
ATACCATATATTGGTTGCTATGAACTACCAGTTTACTCATTGACACACTTGTTGCATATCGTATATTAAGTGACCACATACGCCCAATGTATGGGATAGCTACAGGGAGATGTAACTATGGTATTTCCTGTGTGGGTGTCTTTTTGGAAGAGAGTGTGGGGTATCAGTAGGAAGTGGTTGACAATTCAAATTATGTGTCAGCCTATATTGTATCAGAGTAGTACCTTAGTATATCAAGCATGCTTGTTATTAGGGACAACAGTCCTATACACTTGTGTGGCAGAGTATAACCATCAGAGTAGTGTCTTCCTTGGATGTGCCGGTCAGTAGGCTAACGTGTCAGTCATTGGACATGGCATATCAGTCGGGATAAATCCTTGGAGAGTCGTCGAGTAAACAATCGATTCCTCAAAACAGGTAATCTCCTTCTCAATGCAATCATGTCATTTGTTTCCTTTAACTAGTTGGTTGTGTCATGCATTCAATAATAGTATTGGTGGTTGGGAATATGCCTAGGAGAACCTAGGCAGGGGGATGATAAGATATGGCCAATAAACATGTATCAATGTGGGTAGCAGGAACTATTGTTAGTATGTTCTTCGAACCTCAACCTATTTGTACTACAGTAAACAAATCTGTGACATAGATAGAAGCAATTATGTGGGACAAGGGTAGAGTTTGCCACTAGAACAGTATACATAAACCCCACATGTTCACCCTATGTTTAAGACGGTAATATCAGAAGTTGCAATGGTTAGAGGAAGAGAGTGTCAAGTCTAGGGGAGCATAACGAGGGGACATAGCAACAGTACATATGTAGTCCTGTTGGCTTATGTATCTAATGTTGTTCATATGAATTACAGATCCTAGACTAGTTTGCATCGAAGTATCAACTTTTCACTAATATATTGGTTGCGTATCCTACAGTTGCAAAGAGTATCAGTGGGGTAGATAATAGGGTATCATCCATATTTCCATTAGGAGGTATATGTATCAATACATATCCACATGGACTTTTCTTTCTTATCCAATGAATGTTGATATGAGAACCCTCCTTATATTCAAAATTGATACTGACATTGATACTGCCACATACCCTTAGATATTGCTATGTGAGCTTACCTTCTATCCAAATCGACTAGTATCAATGGATACTACTACCAATGGGCCAATTGTCTAATACCTGGCACCTACAGTAGAGTCAAACCCCACCCATTGGTCCCCTATGAATGATAGAGAATGGGGTAGCAGTTGAGAGTTTGCACTAGGCACACCTAGGCATGAGACAACACACCTACATGTCAAGACTTTTAGGTACCTTATAGAAAACAGGCTGTATGTACTCTGTGATACCACCTAAAGATACTACTAGACTCGTATACTGCTGCCTATATACGAAATGACTAATATTCGTATGTTAGGAACTAGAATTGGAATGATAAAGTAGAATTTGGGATGTGTATTGGATGTGAGATAGGAAAGTCTGTGCAATGGAGCTAAAGGTATTCTGGGACAACATAAGTCTGTGTCAAGGTCAGTTTATTAGAGTTGGGTCTGGAACCTTAGACAACAGAGTTACCTACCACTTGCCATAGGGAGTGAACAAGGGGGGTTCTGCTAAACTTAGTATAAAATGATAGTAGGTAAACCGTTAATAGCAATAGCTGGATATGGGTGTTTGATGTAGTAGTGACATAGGCAATAGAGTAGGTATACAACAATTAGGGGTAATCTGGACTGAGTTACCCATATAAACAAAAAGGGGCATATATCAGTAGTAGGCAATGAATATATGCATGTAGGAGGATGCTCTAACATCACAATAGACATAATATGGACTCCATCAGTACATGACAGAATCATATGTTATGAAGTGGAGTTCAGAAGACTAGTTGTACTATGCACCCCACATATCAGTCTAGGCATGAACCTAAGTTAGACATGGGTAAACAAGGATAGTGTTCCCTAGATGCCTATAAAGCTTGGATAGATGAAGACAAGGTTTCAAAGTGTATAAGTGAACTCACAAGACAGTCCAAAGCCCTTAAGACCTCTAGACATATAAGGAAGTTCTGCATTAATTAAGGATAAACTTATTTTTCTACCAGACTCATGTGTTGATCAAATTAAGTCATAATTTAGGTTCCATGGACTTTGACTCAGTGCTCGATCCGTGCCAGCAGTTCAGGACTCAGACAAGTATACCTTGCCTTTCTTTACATCTTTATTTACATGTACTGTCTTTCATTATCCATTTTTTCATTTATTGTTGACATGTATTTTTATATCATGCTAGTAGTTTACTTCATTGATATATAGCCCTTGTTCATAACCTTGTGTTTTATTGGACGTGTTCATACTTGTGTCTTGAGTGAATCGTGTCATAGGACGAAAAGTCATAAACTGAACTGCTATACCTTCTTGTCTTGAAATCTCGAAGCTAATCTATGAGTCCACACTGGGGGTGAGGGTTAGTAGTTATTAGTCTACACCTACGAATCCTCACTAGGGGCGAGGGTGATTCTTGAAGTTAACCTGCGAGTCCATACAAGGGGCGAGGGTGATTCTTGAAGTTAACCTGCGAGTCCATACTAGGGGCGAGGTTAGTAGTTGATCAAACCTGCGAGTCCACACTAGGGCGAGGGTTTGAGTATTCGATTGGTTATCCGTTGACATCTTGACACGAGTCCTCTTATATTTGTCCAACAGTTCATAAATGCGTAGTCAGTTCACAGATTCGTGTACCTTTATGGCATTAGTTTTAGTTTTATTCTGGATTTCCTCTATGCATGATAAATTATTAGAAAGGCTCGTTTTTATGTATCTTGCTAGTCCTCTGAGGACCTGATGATCTCTTCAGGTTTAGTCGAGTTTCAGCCAGGAGCAGACGAGCAGCTGTGAGCTAGCATCAGACCAATGTTGCAGCTGAGGTTGTCATTTGATTAGCAGTTTGGACTCAGTTAGTTGTTGCATGTCTTTATTGTTTTCCGTCTATTGGTAGTGGATTTGTGTCCACCGGACGTGACTTGGATTTTGGAAACATTCAGTTTATACTCTCTATCATTCAGTTTTATCGACATTCATTGGTTTTAGTTGATTCTTTATTATTCTGTGGATGAGATATAGATTGTCATGTGATTCTAGATTCAGTGACTTGCGAGTTATAGAAAGCATTCTACTATCGACACTGCGGCGTAGGCTGGACTTGGACATGCTTCGTATCCGAAAATCGGATACGGGTCGTAACAAGTTTTTTTCTTGGCCCATGCAGGTCTACGTTAATCACTTTGGTTATATTACTGTACCGACGTGAGCCTGCAAATAAGACTAGACTCTTAGGATCTCATCCACATGTCTTGACTCATTATTGATCTCTATCCTTGATTTTTATTGAAACCTTGTATCCTGCTTAAAATTCTTCAACGGCTAAATTATTTTCTTTTGTTACATTTAAATGGATTCTCAAGACAGGAACAACGTCCCCCTGAACACTCCACCGACTGCATACGACTTTTTCACATACATGACTCCACCAATGCAGGGAGGCCAGCTTACTCATATGGGCAATCCGACATAGCCACAGTTCTCGAGATTTTGTAGAGACGACATTCTTCTACCCCTACAGTTTCCTTCGCAAACTCTACCACCACCACCCGTCCTATCCCCAGCATCTGTTCCACCACCAGCACAAGTTCCACATCCAGTACCAGCCATGCACCCAGCACCAGCAATATTTCCAGCTTTGGCCATGCACCCAACACCGGCGATGTATCCAGCTCCTATGTTGCATCCAGCCCCTACGATGTATCCAACACCTGTTCTGCCTTCGCCACCAGCACTGGACAATGTCACACTCCTTGGGATCTTCCAGTAGCAAGCCAATATGTTTCACGACACATTGGAAGAGGCTCTTTAGATTAGAGATGCTCCCCGACAGCGCCCTGGAACCTCTAAGAACTTCATGGACCTCAGGCCCAGGGAATTCTGTAGGACAGAGGGGATTCCCTACGCTGATGAGTGGTTAGAGAACGTGGAGTGATACCTGAAGATGGCCCGAGTCTCAGAAGATCTGAAGGTTGAGTCAGCTAGTGGACAGATTTTCGACATTGTACGGACGTGGTACCAAGGTGAGCCTCGATTTTCTGCTCCAGACATGACTTGGAAAGAATTCAAACACATGTTAAAGAAGAAATTCTATCCCTACGTAGCACGAGAGGCGTTGGTGAGTCAGTTCGAGCACCTAGAGCAAGGCAACCTCACCGTAGACGAGTACATTTCAGAGTTTTTTTGCCTCAGCCGCTTCGAAGAGAGCATGGTCAGCACCCCTGAAGATAAAGCCCGACGATTCATGAAGGGATTATATCACGAGATATGCCTAGCCATCGCTACCAGTCAAGCCACCACCAATGAAGAGATCTTGATGGTCGCACAAGCAGTAGAAGAAGAGCTGAGTCACAAGCCGAAGAGGAATCGAGATGCGTTCGGAGGAGGCAACAACCAATCTACCCCCGCAAAATGTCCCAACGTTCCAGGGAAGACCTCAGCACAGCAGTATCTGCAGCAGCCACAAGCAGCTCCACGTCAAGTCCAAGATGTTCCCACCTGCCAGTATTGCTCGAAGAAAGGCCACACACAAGAAAATTGTCGCGACAGATTAGGGTTGTGTTGGACTTATGGATTCAACCAACATTTATCTCGAAATTGTCCGAAGAGAAATGCGGGTGCCCCACCACAACCAACCGCTCAAGGAGGACAAGCTTTTGACATGATCATGGAGGATACGACGACACCACAAGGAGCAGCTAACCGTAACTCCTAGTAGGTAAAGTAGTGGTATTGAATGACAGGCCTATACTAGACTTTGATTTGAAAAGTACTTGAATTATTTTAAATAGCATTATATTGTAGACTATTCTTTCTAGTAGAACATAGCTTCATTAAATTTTGAAGACAAAATTTTTCTAAGGGGGTAGATTTGTGAAACCTAGACCAATTTTTCTTATTTATTATTATTTTTAAATTTTTTCTAAAAAGCTTACATGCGTATATTGCTGTTAAACTTCAATTAGAATACCAATGAAGAAAGGTGGGATTAGTAATATCCATTTTACCAAGGGCTTAAGTAGAATTTTGAAATTCAAATTTAAACTGCTCATGGCTGCCCTTGCTTAACCCCTACATTCGAATGAAATCCGAATCCAAAAGGATCGATCTTCCAAATCCCTTGATAAACCCTACCAAGATTTCAAATCCCATTTCTTCTTATCATCTACACTATATATATATATATGTTGGTAGAAGCAGCCGACCCAAGCCTCCACAAAATCCTAATATCCTCATCTCCTTTCCACTGCTAAAGACAGTCGAGCAAGAAACCGGAGGAGCATTCGAGTTTTCACACCCCGATCTCAATAGGTACATAATCTTGTTCTCTAATTTACAGTTCTTGAATATACGCATATAATGTTCGAGTTTATGTCTATGAGGATCGATGAGTTACTGTTAATATATGGACCCTAGACTCTATAAATGGGAAGAGGGGGAGCCTGGTGTCATATGAAATGTAGAGGGTTCCCTGTATACACGTTTCAGTAGAATATTAAACCACATAGACAAATACCTACGTGTTCGGCTAACAGGTAACTGACCAGAGGGTATGTACATTTACAAGTAGGATACGTAGGGTCGGTAGGTAAGGGCCATATGGATCAATAATGTCTTTACCAACAGCAAGTAAGGTGTATAAGGCTGTAAATTAATATCTAAAAACCTGTACCATATATTGGTTGCTATGAACTACCAGTTTACTCATTGACACACTTGTTGCATATCGTATATTAAGTGACCACATAAGCCCAATATATGGGATAGCTACAGGGAGATGTAACTATGGTATTTCCTCTGTGTGTGTCTTTTTGGAACAGAGTGTGGGGTATTAGTAGGAAGTGGTTGACAATTCCAATTATGTGTCAGTCTATATTGTATCAGAGTAGTACCTTAGTATATCAAGCATGCTTGTTATTAGGGACAATAATGCTATACACTTGTGTGGCAGAGTATAACCATCAGAGTAGTGTCTTCCTTCGATGTGCTGGTCAGTAGGCTAATGTGTCAGTCATTGGACATGGCGTATCAGTCGGGATAAATCCTTGGAGAGTCGTCGAGTAAACAATCGATTCCACGAAATAGGTATTCCCTTTCTCTATGCAATCATGTCATTTGTTTCCTTTAACTAGTTGATTGTGTCATGCGTTCAATTATAGTATTGGTAGTTGGGAATGCCTTGGAGAACCTAGGCAGGGGGAATGATAAGATATGACCAATAAACAGGTATCAATGTGGGTAGCAGGAACTATTGTTAGTATGTTCTTCGAAACTCAACCTAATTGTTCAACAGTAAACAAATATGTGTTATAGATAGAAGAAATTATGTAGGACAAGGGTAGAGTTTGCCACTAGAATAGTATACATAAACCCCACATGTTCACCCTATGTTTAATACGGTAATATCTGAAGTTGCAATGGTTAGAGGAAGAGAGTGTCAAGTCTAGGGGAGCATAACGAGGGGATATAGCAACAGTACATATATAGTCCAGTTGGCTTATGTATCTAATGTTGTTCATATGAATTACAGATCCTAGACTAGTTTGCATCGAAGTATCAACTTTTCACTAATATATTGGTTGCGTATCCTACAGTTGCAAAGAGTATCAGTGGGGTAGATAATAGGGTATCATCCGTATTTCCATTAGGAGGCATATATACCAATGCATATTGACATGGACTTTTCTTTCTTATCCAATGAATGTTGATATGAGAACCCTTCTTATATTCAAAATTGATACTGACATTGATACTGCCACATACCCATTAGATATTGCTATGGGAGTTTTTCTTGTATCTAATGGATATTGACTTTAGAATTTCCGACTAGTATCAATGGATACTACTACCAATGGGCCAATTGTCTAATACCTGGCACCTACAGTAGAGTCACACCCCACCCATTGGTCCCCTATGAATGGTAGAGAATGGGGTAGCAGTTGAGAGTTTGCACTAGGCACACCTAGGCATGAGACAACACACCTACATGTCAAGACTTTTAGGTACCTTATAGAAAACAGGTTGTATGTACTCTGTGATACCACCTAAAGATACTACTAGACTCGTATACTGCTGCCTATATACGAAATGACTAATATTCGTATGTTAGGAACTAGAATTGGAATGATAAAGTAGAATTTGGGATGTGTATTAGATGTGAGATAGGAAAGTCTGTGCAATGGAGCTAAAGGGATTCTGGGACAACATAAGTCTGTGTCAACAGTTTATTGGAGTTGGGTCTGGAACCTTAGGCAACAGAGTTACCTACCACTTGCCATAGGGAGTGAACAAGGGGGGTTCTGCTAAACTTAGTATAAAATGATAGTAGGTAAACTGTTAATAGCAATAGCTGGATGTGGGTGTTTGATGTAGTAGTGACATATGCAATAGAGTAGGTATACAGATTTAGGGGTACTCTGGACTGAGTTACCCATAGAAACAAAAAGGGGTATATATCAGTAGTAGGCAATAAATATATGCATGTAGGAGGATGCTCTAACATCACAATAGACTTAATGCGGACCCCATCAGTACAGGACAGAATCATATGTTATGAAGTGGAGTTCAGAAGACTAGTTGTACTATATACCCCATATATCAGTTTAGGCATGAACCTAAGTTAGACATGGGTAAACATGGATAGTGTTCCCTAGATGCCTATAAAGCTTGGATAGATGAAGACAAGGTTTCAAAGTGTATAAGTGAACTCACAAGATAGTTCAAAGCCCTTAAGACCTCTAGACATATAGGGACGTTCTGCATTAATTAAGGATAAACTTATTTTTCAGCCAGACTCATATGTTGATTAAATTAATTCATAATATAGGTTCCTTGGACTTTGACTCTGTGCTCGATCCGTGCCAGCAGTTCAGGACTCAGACAAATATACCTTGCCTTTCTTTACATCTTTATTTACATGCACTGTCTTTCATTATCTAGTTTCTTTCATTTATTGTTGACATGTTTTTTTATATCATGCTAGTAGTTTACTTCATTGATATATAGCCCTTGTTCACAACCTTGTATTTTATTGGACGTGTTCACACTTGTGTCTTGAGTGAATCGTGTCATAGGACGAGAAGTCATAAACTGAACTGCTATACCTTCTTGTCTTGAAATCTCAAAGCTAATCTACGAGTCCACACTAGGGGCGAGGGTTAGTAGTTATTGGTGCACACCTGCGAGTCTATACTAGGGGCGAGGGTGATTCTTGAAGCTAACCTGCGAGTCCACACTAGGGGCGAGGGTTAATAGTTGATCAAACCTGCGAGTCCACACTAGGGCGAGGGTTTGAGTATTCGATTGGTTATCCGTTGACATCTTGACACGAGTCCTCTTATATTCGTCCAACAGTTCATAAATGCGTAGTCAGTTCACAGATTCGTGTACCTTTATGGCATTAGTTTTAGTTTTATTCTGGATTTCCTCTATGCATGATAAATTATTAGAAAGGCTCGTTTTTATGTATCTTGCTAGTCCTCTGAGGACCTGATGATCTCTTCAGGTTTAGTCGAGTTTAAGCCAGGAGCAGACGAGCAGCTGTGAGCTAGCATCAGACCAATGTTGCAGCTGAGGTTGTCATTTGATTAGCAGTTTGGACTCAGTTAGTTGTTGCATGTCTTTATTGTTTTCCGTCTATTGGTAGTGGATTTGTGTCCACCGAACGTGACTTGGATTTTGGAAACATTCAGTTTATACTCTCTATTATTCAGTTTCATCGACATTCATTGGCTTTAGTTGATTCTTTATTATTCTATAGATGAGATACAGATTGCCATGTGCTTCTAGATTCAGTGACTTACGAGTTATAGACAGCGTTCTACCACCGACACTATGTTGTAGGCTGGGTTTGGACATGCTTCGTATCCGAAAATCGGGTGTGGGTCGTGACAAAGCTAAACATCAATATCAACCCAAAAATCTAAGTTGAAAACTAAATCAAATCTCTAATTCGAAAACCAAAACATACAAACCCAACTCAACTCAAATTGGAAATTGAAAATTCCATTCACTAACCCAACTCAGAACCAAAAATCTCAAATTCACATCCATACACCGTGCAAACTGGAAACAGGAAGGGGGTGTATGTGTGTGTCATGCTCGTGCCTAAACAGAAACAAAACAGTATCCACAATGTGGCCACACAGTGCATATCTGAAATAATATGCATATACGTGTGTGCGAGGTGTGTCGAGCACTGTAGGACTCGTCGTGTCCAACGAGAAGCCTCGTGCTCGTGCCAGGGTGTAGCTAGGGTGTTAGTGTACGCGTCTAAGACCCTGAGTCATGTCCATGAGTCATCGTGTCGCGTGTCCACACGCGTATCGGGGAGGGGCTGCACGCGTGTGTGCGCACAACCTCGTGGGGAGGTGTCGGCCCCAATAGGACACGACACACGCCTCCATGTGTCACGTGCTCATGTCCATGGGTAGCCTAGGTATAGGGCTAGGTGTTGGACACCCTGACTCGAGTCCACGTGTCCTCGTGTCCGAGTTATAAACCCGTGTTAGAGCAAAAAATCATGCGTGTGCACAGCAGCCCAAATCCATGCAGCCTCGATAACTTCCCAACCACTTCATCAAATCACCCTAAATTTTTGGAGTATGATGTTAGGTATAGCCCCCACGTGTCCACCAATTTTCACCACAAACCGTGTCGTGTCCATCGAGTTATGGCACTCGAGAGGCCGAACAATGCACGGGGGCTCGTGCTACGTCCCCGTGTCCGATTTGGACACGAAAACCGTGCCAAAACAAACTCAAAATTAGGGTTATGAAATTCCCTCATATAGGGCTAAAAAATATAAAATTAGTTTTGAAAAACAACAACTTTTAATTCTATGAGGCATTTCATCAAACACATGTTACAATACATCGACACGCCTTCGATACACATATCAAACGGACACAAAATCTTACTGAACTACATCTACAGGTCTTGGGTACCTAGATGCATGCTTCTATGAAGAAAAATTAGAATTTAAATGAGTTTAGAAGCATTTACCTATTGAGAGTTGGAATCTCAATACAAAAGTACTCCAAAAGCCTCGACACCCAAAAGCTTACGGTCAAATGCCTCCAATTACTTGCTAGCTAGTCTCCAGCAAGTTCTTCTCCTCCCAAGGATCGCAACGCAATTCGTTTGGTCCAAATCGGATGAGAGATGAGAAAAATAGGCTACTTTGAGGAAAGTGGAAAATTAGGGTTTGTAAAAGAGGCTTGGTGGCTACAGTTATGAATATATAGAGGGGGGCTGTTTTGCCGGCCACATGCTGCTGCTAGGGTTAAGGTTTGGGTTAGGGTTTAGGTATGGGCCAAAAACTCCACTTAAGTTTAGTAAAAAGCCTTTTAGCAAAAAGCCCAAAAGTAATATATTAAAAGAACCTAATATGAATTCAAAAGTTTTCTAACTAGGACTAAAACTTAAAATTCAAAGCTAACTTGATAATTAAGTTTCTAAAGTCATGGTTAGTTTCTAATCATGGTTAGCTAAGGTTAAACCAACTACTAACACAAAAGCACCAATTAAAATATTATCAAAAATTTAAAATCATACAATTACCAAAATATCCCTAATCTAGAAAAGTGGCAGTGACATCTGGTCAAGATCTTATATGCAATTAACAGAATTTTATACATGGTTAACTGAGAATATTGTTTCTGATATCAAGGTTATCTTATGTACAAGCACAAGCTGAATACTGCACCAGTACTACCAAATGCACTGATTATCTGAATATTTCTTATTGATGCTTCATCATTAGCTTTAATTATTTTAGAAGAATGTGCTATTCTAGATAAGGTTGTTTAATGTATTTTAAAATAAAAATAAATTGTTTGAGGTGCTCTTTTTGTAAAAACAGTTCAATGAACACATTTATTTGTCTAGAACATCTCTTAGGATTTGTAATACATGTTTAATGCTTATTCAGTCCCACCTCTATTTCTGTGCCTCGACACAATTTTTTTGCCCTATCATTTTTTATCATATAGAAATGTACATTGTGGTCAATTTCAGTCATTAAAGTTACATGGATGCATCAAACTCTATGACTCACTTTTGATACATTGGTTAACCGTTGTGAAATATCTTTTTGTTCAAATTTGCTCGAGTTCACTTTGCAATATGTAGCTAACTGTATGCTTTAATAGTTAGATATGAAAGAGGTCATGCCTGTTAAATAATGCTCTATGGTAATGTAAGTTTTATTTTTATTACACGGGCCCATTAAAATAGATCAATCTATTCTTGAGGACCTAATGAACCGCGTGCAGTTGAGTAGCTTAGCATTGAAGTAGAGTAATCATTTTAGAAGTAAGAATGATGTGCTTTTGTGGCTGATATAGTCATAATTTGATACATTTTTAAGTTTTTATTTATAGTGGAGTCACTTTTATGTTCCTTTTATAGTTATTAATGTAGTTAGATTTGTTATAGCAATGCTTATCCGAGTAATGCTTCTTCGTGACATTGTTAAGCTGTGTATTACCGCTTCACTATGGCCCTAATCTTGGATAATGGAGGCTTTGGATTGGGTTCTACAATGACACTAAAAGGTTTCATTCTTGTTCTTACAGAAGGGTGTGTTGCCGTATATTCCAATCCAAAGAGAACCGATGTAGCTTTATGTGGTGAGTACTTAGTATCTGGAAAAGGGTATCAATACTATGTTGAGTTCAGGATTGTTGTAAACCACTTTTTTAGAAGGATATTAGCTCATAGTGGTTGATACTATAGGATAGTGTTTGAGGTTTGGAAGTAACAAATATACATACCAAATGTCATTCATTCATTGCATCCTTATCCTGATTTGTTCTTTTGTTTTATTTTGTGCATCTCCTTTGCTTGTCAAAAGAAGGTTGTTCTCCCTATTTTAAACATCATGTGTTAGAAATTGAATGTTTGAACTTATTATGTTGATATAGACAATGCCAAACAGAAAAGTACATGTATTACAAGTCATTTTGAATATTGATTATGTTGTTACTGTAATAAAGTTGGACTGTTCGAGATGACAAAAGGTTGAACGAACTTTTTGTATATTTAACGTAAAAAAGAGTACAATGGATTCTTATGTGAAGAAATCTAAGTACAAAAGTTTCTGGGAAAGTATGACAGTGGAGATCGAGCATTGTAGCGGTTCCTTTACTCCATTGACGATCCGATGATGATATGAGACTTACTCTGACTTTCTGGTGCCTTCGATAGAACTCTAGCATTGCCGATCAGGGAGGATGCTGAAGTTGAAGATTTTGATAATTCTGTGGATCTTCTTCTCCTTGTCGATCATGTTGTTGGGGGAAAACCTCTCCTATTTACAGGGAAGAGGGGCACATATGCGATGTGCATTAGGATTTTGAGATATAAAGAAATCTGCCATCCTTGCACGGTGCGGGCTTCTGTGGCGCTGACACATGGCGGGTATTGAAATTTTCCTCAAACGAGATCTCTAGTGGATATCAAAATAACCGAAGGAGGTGACACGTGGCGTGTGCCGATTTGCTTGTTCGGATATAGCCGAGCAAATCTTAGAATTTTATCTCAGATTTGGATTCTGTGTAATCTTCGTCCGAGATTTAAATCAATCTGATAAGATATTCGCATTTATCAACTTGATCAATCTCAATCCTATCTTTGAGAGAGGCAGTTTAAGCAAACTGATTGGGTAGGACCATGACATCTGTGCTTCAGGCAAGGCTGGCTGTACTTCTTGGGAGACAAGTAGACTGTGCTTATGGAGACGACGGAGCCTCTGTGCTTTAGGAAGATAAGTAACTATGTTTCGAAGACAACGGGGCCTTTGTGCTTTTAGGGGCAACGAGTAGGCTATATTTCAGGTAAAGTCATCGTGCTTTAGGGCGACGAGTAGGCTGCACCTTCAGATAGACCATTTTACTATGCTTTAGAGTAGTAGTTGGGCTCATTCTGGAGGCAAACGGTGTCCCACAAGTCTTTGCTGAAAAAAAGGGCCATTGAACGGGCCGGGTACTTGGATCGAAGCAGCTGTCTGTGCTTCTGAGAGGGGGATGTACTGTCTGTGCCTTGGAGGCAAAGGGACATAGTGGGGTCCCTGTGCCTCCGGTTGGAGACATCTTGACTTTTAATTCTTCTTTTCAGGAGAAGTAAATGACTACCCTTGAATGCATACTCCTTCTTAATTGCCACCGTTAATTGGGGGATTCCCAGGAGCATTTGAACAGTTTGGAGACTCACTTGAATGGGCTTATTAATTGAGACCCATTGTGCTGAGTCCTAGGCTCATCCCATTAATGAGGGAATTTTGACCTTCGGCCAAGTGGCCTATAGTTTGGACCACTCCTGGTCCTATAAAAGGGAAAGTGTTCCTCTGAAGAGTCACTATCTTCTTCCTGGCACCCTTTACCACCATGTTTGATCCAGACTTAGCTCCAGACGGCCGCTGGCCTTGCATAAGTCGGATGTTGGTTGGGGCTTCTCTCGTTCGAAGAGGCCATGTTCTTGTAGAAGAACTCTTTGTAGAAGGAGCCGTCAGCGCTCTTGAGAAGTATCCAAGTATCCTCCCTAAGGAGTTTGACTCTGGACGATGTCTTGGAGGTCTTGGAGGTCCTAATGACCGAGTTTGGTCCGGTTGTCAGCCTGAAGTGCTATAGGTTGTACTCAGCTCTGCTCGTTCTAGACTTTGCGACCTACTACGCCTTCAGGGAGCTCGGACCAATAGCTGCTTCAGGAAGTTGCTTGCTTTGGTCGAGTAATTGACGCACGTGGGTTGCGCATACAAGAAAGTTAGAATGCGCCTTGATGGAGATCAATCTTCTAGTATGCGTACCAAGAAGAAAGATGTCTGCACTTTGATGAAGACTAAGTTTATTATAGACTCCTCTAGGGTTTGCTGAACCTGTGATCGATCCTTTGTAAAAGTAGTAGGATTAGTCCTTTACGTATGGCCTTGATGAATCTGTAATAGATCTTTGTAGGCATAATAAAATCAGAACTTCTTTCCGTATCTTCTGTTGTCTTTTTAATACCCGGTCTGCACCTTTGTATCATCTGCGCTGTGGTGGAGGAATGTTATTAGCTAAATTTTTTCATGCTTCTACAAGACCTCCTTTAAAGTGTCCCGAACTTGGGTCAAGCTCGGGGTACTTTGAACAGAAGCATAAACATGTGGCATGAGAGTACGTGCTTGGTGATGTTTCAGAGTCTTGTCTTTGTGTATGTAACTATGAAGAGTCTGTAATAGGTCTTTATAGCCACATGTTTCTGTATAAAAACTCTTTTGTTCCCTCACTTTTTTTTTAACATAAGGAGGGGTCATTATAGAAGACACGCCTAACCAGAGGTAATATGAATATGGTAGGCCTAATCTTCGTTGTGATGTAGAACAACAATTTAGAGGTAGTCTGAACATGAACTGTTTTCTAGATAGCCATGATAATCATAGGATCAATACGGAGAGAACGACTACTCAGAGGTAATATGGATGTGGTAGCCGCATCGTCTGGGTGTAGAGGAGAAATCCAGAGGTAATATGGATGTGAAGTGCTTCATCTACTGGAGGGAAGATATAGAAGAAAGGAATCCCCTTACAAGAATCCATAGGCACTCTTAGGGGATGCGAGAGCCTATGCCGGTTTCATCTTCAAGTGTAATACTTCTTTAGGAACTTGCTGTTGATGGGCATCAATAGCAAGTCACTGTAGGAGCGTAAAAAGTGCTTCATAAGAATGAGTCAAAGAGATGGATCATTTCATTCAAATTGATCCACTTTACGCCAAAGAGAGGCTAATCACTTTACGCCTAAAGCAGGCTAATCATTTTACGCCCGGGTCAAAGCTAATGGTTTTTACGCCTAAGACTGGCTAGCCACTTTTAAGCTGGACAAAGCTGTCAAGTCTTGCATTTAATGCAAAGTCTGACATGAAGATTTAATGATGGCATATATCACAGAAATCAAAGGGATTTGTTTTATACAGAGACCAATTTGTCGTTTAGTATGTGGACTGAGCTATTTTACGCTCATAATATGGCTTCTTTTACGCACGGAGACTATACGAGTTTTTACGCTCAAAAGTTGACGTGTGCGTAAGGTTTATTTGGGCTACTTTTACGCTCAAGGTTATTTAACAACCACTTTACGCGGGAAGTCCATGTCAGGGCTATTTTACGCCTAGTCTACTACTTTACGCTCAGGGTATTTTGGGTTGTTTTTATGCCCTATTCTTCTTCACCAATTCAGAACGTGGTTTGCCTACATGGCTTTTATGCCACATATCTCGAAGAATGTATGTACGTGCATCCTATTCTTACTGAAATGATGGGACACGTGCCAACGTATGTAGAGGATGACTTCAGTCATGGGTGACAGTTGTTAGCGTAAAGACGGAACTTTTGCTGAGTTTTTACGCACAAGATCCCAAGTCTATAAATAGACTTGTTTTTCTCATAGAGACGGACAGAGACAGAGGGAGAGAAGAGAATACATAGAGATCAGAGCCTAGAGACTTTGATTTTTTTGGAGCATTCTTCTTCAACTTTTCTTCCAGAACAGAGTGAAGCAAAGTAGGAAAGCATTCGGCCTCGCCATCAGTGCCCAAGTGCGTCGATACCTTTCTGGTGACTTAGTTCTTCCAATTGTTCATCTTCTAGCAGTGATCTTCATCATCATCGTATGGTCCAAGGAACAAAGTGATCATTTACAGATCAGACTTCCATAGCAATACTTTCCAGAATCAAATTTGTACTTCTTGTACTTTTTTTCGTTTTATTTTCAAAATCCGATTTCTAGGCATTTTGTTAAGTGAAACAAAAATGGCGACTCTGCTGGGGAAGACCTTCTCCTCTGACGAGGAGGCAATTTTTCAATACGATGATGTGTCGATTGGATCGACAAAGAAGACTCTGGTTGTACACTTCGACCAGACTGCTTATGAAGAGATGCTCCGAACTGGGGGTGGTTCTCGCTGCTCCAATGTTCAAAAATCTCGCAAAGCACGAAAAGTTTGGATTCCTAAATCCAAAATAGCTTCTGATCTCTCTGTTGCTTCTGATAGCAAGGGAATTCTTCCCACTCCTGTCGTAGGGGCTCCCGTTTGTAACGAGGTAGTCCTTACTTCAGCGTTGCACTCTAAGTGTGACAAGTTATCTCCCGTCTGTGACGGTGAAGATAATCAGGTTTTACGCCCAGTGGGTAAAAACCAAATTTTACGCTCAGTACATAAGAATGAGTCTCCCATTTGTAATGAGGCAGAATCTAATGCTTGTACTTCTAAGTGTAAAAATAAGTCTCCCGTCTGTGACGTGGTAGACACACAAAAATTACGCTCTTCGCGTAAAGGAAAATCTCCTATCTGTGATGTGGTAGATAATCAATTTTTACGCTCTTCGCGTAAAGGTAAGTCTCCTGTCTGTGACAGTGTAGATAAAATTCGCAACGATATTTTTACATCTAATGTGAATGTACCTAAATGCGTACAACGTAAAAATGTTGTTGGTAAAGTTTCAGTTCTACACCAACAACCTTCTTATACTGCTCTACGCAAAGTACCAAACCTACAAATCACACGCAATGAAAATGGAGTACTTCGTGCTCAAAAATCTCAAGATTTGCACACACAACTCCAAACGCGTAGAAATGTACAATTTGGTTCTACGAATGCAGCTAGTAATCTTCTTTATACACAAGGGACTAAACGTTTTGCTACCCCAAATGTAATAAAGAAGACTACTCCTTCTACTCCTTCTACACCTTCTGATTTACGTGAATTGCTAATACAAAAGCGTAAAAATAGACAATCTCCCGTGACACTCCCCCGAGAAAATCATCACTGTGAGTGTCACCAAATTGTGATCAAATGTTGTTGCTCGGCTTCCAGACGGTCAGTTTTTGATCGATTGAATTTTAATGCACCCCAACAATAAGCTGATGAGTTGTCATATGCATCAGTCAACATGGCATCTCACACCAACAGAGGACGACGTCCTAGACGGAACACGTCCCAAACCCCAGGTCAACAACAGTTCAACAGACTTCTTGATTCTTTTGAAGGAGTATATCAGAATACTCGATCAAGAAGATAATGACAATTGCAGACTTCTGATTCTGAAGCTGGGGGTACTCAATCTCTTGAGTCCGAAACTGATAGTGTCGATTCATACTTCTATACTAATCCTTCTGTATCTTCAAGAGAGGTTGAATCCTACGCTATCGGAGATGAACCAGAGACGTCATCTGTTAATACAGAACAACGTATCACTGCCGTTGAGCAATCATTGAAAGATATGCTTAATATGATGCAAAGCATATACTAGATAATAACGGCTCAGCAAACTGCTCAACCAGCAATTGTAATACCGGTTCAGGCAGCAGCCCCAACTCAAGATAGCCAAGGGGTTGATATACCTTTGAATATCCAAGAGCCTGCTGTTAATCAAAATTCTGCATCTCCAGATCCTATCATTCCAGAAGATGTACCATCTCCGGTGGAGATTACGGTACAACCAACAACTTTTCAATCAAACGTGCATCCACAAACCAGCGAAGACATTCAAGCAGTGCGTGAGCTCAAAGCACAGTTTGAAGTTTTGAAGCAAAAGGATCAACTCCAGAGATTAGGGATTAAGCAACCTTATCCTCCTCATTGGAATGATGTACCTTTTCCACCAAAATTCAAGCCACAATCAATGGTATTGTTTGATGGAAAGGCTTCTCCTAGTCAGTATATCAATTACTTTGATATTATGACTGTACATTTACAGAAAAATGATGCTCTTCCCACTAGAGTATTCATTGGATGCTTGACGGGTTCAGCTTACGACTGGTATCGTAGTTTACCCGACAATTGCATTTTGTCTTTTGACGAATTTAAGGTAATGTTTCTCTTCCGTTTCTATGAAGGAGGTATGGACATGAACATGTCCTCCTTAATAGAAATCAAGAAAAGAAGAAAGAAGATACTCGGACGTTCATTGAACGTTTTCGACAGGCAACTCTAAAGATGCCCCCTGGTATGCCAGATTCAGCGCTGATTGATACATGTAAGATGAATCTGCGACCATCCATCGCTGTCTTCACGGGTTCCCAATTCACAGATTGGGCTTCGTTTATCATAGCAGCAGTTTCTACCGAGACCAATAGTAGGTTGGCTCGTGAACATGGGATGATTTTTGCCTCTGAGGATAAAGGAAAGAAAAGTAATCCTGGTAATAATTCCGGCAATCGTAATATGAAAGGAAAAGACACTCTTATGGTCAATCTTTCCAAGAATAAAACGACGCCGAATAATCAAGAATCTTCTAGGCCAAAAGAAGAATACTCTTTTGACGAAAGTGATATCCCAGGGATATTCCAATGTCTGGTGAAGAGTGGTAAACTCCAGATTCCGGAGCCAAAGAGGCCTAATGAGGTGAATCTGACTGACAATCCTAAATATTGTATCTATCATAGATATATTAATCATCCTACCAGTGCTTGCTATGTTTTGAAGAAGAAAATCCAAGAACTGATAAATGGTGGTGCTATTGCTTTAACCAATGATGACCATAAGGTTACAACCAATATGGTTTCTCTTCAATTTGGAGATTTTCCTCCACAACAAGTGCCAGATGGAATTGTCCCAATTCCGAAGGCGACGATGAAGATTGTGAATATTCCGCCTGCCAGGGAGAAAAATGAAGGATTGTTGCCCCTTACATTAAAGAAGGGTGAAATTATGTGGGTACATCCTGACTTAGTACCTAAAATGGAAGATGAAGGTAAAACTTCAAAATCCAAGAAAGGTAAGAAAGTCAAAACCTGCAACATGATTTCTCATGTTATTCCAGATCCTGATGATTTGGATCATCTATGGGATGGTATTCCTTTGGAAAATAGACTGAGAGGATTGAACATATGTCCTCCAAGTCTGGCTCCTCCTGCCAAGCTCAAGCTTACTCATCAACAGTGGCTAGCTATGAATAGTGTTCCCTTATACAGGGCACAACAAGTCTTCTCTGCTTATGAAAAAGCTCCTACAGAGATTTTTCCTCGTATCCCGAATCCTTTTCCTCCCGTAGCTACGGAGACGTCTATTCCTCATTCTCCTGTAGTTACAGAGATTTCTTCTTCTTCCTCTATGGAACCACCTGTTGAAAGTCCTCTGCCTACTCACTTGTACAGTCAGCAATCTGTCATTCTCATGAAGAAGATGGGTTATAACTTTCAAAAGACAGAAGGTTTGAATTATGATAAAGGAATACGACTTCCTTTACAAATTCAAAGTCAAAAATCTACTGTTGGATTGGGTTCTGAGGTTCCTCATAACAATCCTCACAAAAAGAAGGCTAAGGAAAGGAAGATTAAATCCTGCAATATGGTACTTCCTTCTTCTGAGTCTGAAGAAGAAACTTTTGCTGGTACAAGATCTGGAAAAGAGTACCATAAGGATTATGAGGGATCCTTCAAAGAAGCTGAGAATGTTGAAACACCATCAACTCAACCCTCTCTTGCTCCAGCTATGGTTGAAAAGGGGAAGCAAAAAGCGGTACGCTTCGACATCCCGTTGAAGTCTACTTCCAGTCAGGGGGTGGTGATGAAATCCTATAAATTTGATATTCTAGCCCAGTTAGCTAATACTCCGGCTAGATTATCTATCTTCGAGTTGCTGCGCCTTTCTAAAGAAAGTCGCAAAACTTTGAGTGAAGCTTTGCTGCAAGCTGATTCCTGCTTAGCTCAACTCAAGACTCCTGACAATATACCAGTGTCATGCCTACAATGTCATAGTGTGATGGAAGCAATTCCAAACATCACCTTTACACAAGAAGATATGCTGTTGAAGCATAACAAGCATGACAGGCCTTTGTGCTACACCGGTTATATTGAATCCATTAAAGTTGACAGAATTTATATTGATCCTGGGTCTTCCATTAGCATAATTCTTCAAAGTATGCTAAAACCATTGAGGATTCCTACTAGTGATCTGACTTACACTAGTACCACAATAGTTGGTTTCAACTCTGGAAAGAGCAAACTACTGGGGAAGATTCGTCTGAAGATTCAGATTGGTGATCTTCGAACTATGGCAACATTTTATGTTATTAACTCAGACGTATCCTATAATATTCTTCTTGGAAGACCATGGTTACATGAGCATAACATCGTGCCTTCAACTCTCCACCAATGCTTCAAGTATGCGGATCCCCAAGGAGTTGTGAAGACTGAGTTTGCTGATATTAATCCTTTCAAGGGTGTTGAAGCCTATTTTTCCGATTCAAGGCTTTACAAACAAGAGCATGTGAAAGAGATATCAGATATGGCTGAAGATCAATCATCTGCTGAAGATCAGTCTATTAACGAAGATCCGCCAGAAGAGCAACCTTTGAATATCAAAGTCAATGGGCGAATCCAACCCCAATCTGTCAACAATCAACCTTTGATGATCAAGGTTAAAGGAAGAACTCAAGCTTCATCTGAGGAATCAGTGAATGATCCTGCTAAATGCCAAGTTCAACCTCTTGTAATCAAAGTCAAAGGGCGTACATTTCGTACAAATGATCCAGAACCTCCATTTATTGTCAATCTTGGCAAATCTACGCAGAAGATGGATGATAGTCCATTAGTGATTAATCCGAAGCGTAGCAGTCAAATTGTAAATGATGTAAATATTAATCATTCTGTACTTTTTGATATCAATAAAGATTTCCTTTTCGAGTATATGGCTGTCAAGTTTATTGAAAGAATGACTTTATCTTCTAATAATCAAAGTCATCAATATAAAGACGACATAGACACAGAGGAAACCTTATACATTGACAATAAGGAAAATTCTTTTCCTCTTCATGTCGATGTTGGACCTTATGCTCAAAGGTTTCTAACATATTCTTCCTATCTTCTTTCTATAGCCGCTTCATCGCAAGCTTGTGTAACTTATAGACGTCACAAAGAATCTTATTTTGTGGTTCCGTCTGATAAGAAAAACAAGCACCAAATTGTGTTTGGCCTGGCTAAAAATATCCCTGTTGCTCAGACAGATGATCTGAAAGATAAAGATAAAAGAAGAATCTGAATTGACAGATATAGTCAACAATCTCTCAAGATTATCCAGAACATGGGATATGATTTGAAGACTATACAAGGTCTCAATCAAGGCAAAGGTAGACGACTACCATTATATGGTGATCCGTTTTACCAGAAGACTCGTCATGGATTGGGATATGATCCGTCCCATATGTTTAATGACGATATTCAAGAAGAATTCTCTTCTAGCTCTTCACAATCATCAGATTCAGAAGAAATCCATTTTATCGAATCTGATACATCTCACTCCTCGTGTGTTAAAGGAGACTATTATGATGAATCTGAGCAAATATTTTCAGCTTACATGGTTCAAATTGATGGTGAATCCGAGCCATTTGAGAATGATCATTGGACTCAACAGATGGACACTCAATGGGAACTTCGTTTTGAACAGCGACAGCCACCTACAGAGGATGAGGTTGTCCAGATTGATGTTGGAGATGGTACTACACCCAAACCAATATTCATCAGTAAAAATCTTTCTGAAGATGAAAAGGAAGAATTGATAAAACTGATCAAAGAATATATTGATATTTTTGCATGGAGTTATGAGGATATGTCGGGTTTAGATCCTAAAGTTGCTACTCATAAACTCAATATTCTTCCTAATGCTAAGCCTGTAAAACAACAACAACGGCGTTTTCGACCAGATATGATGGATACAATTGAGGCAGAAGTCAAAAAGCTGATCACATGTGGCTTTGTTCGTGAAGAACAACACCCGGACTGGGTTGCTAATATTGTTCCTGTTATGAAAAAGAATAGAAAAGTCCGAGTTTGCATAGATTTTTGAGATCTTAATGCAGCTTGTCCAAAGGATGAATTTCTACATCCGATTACCGATGTCATGATAGACAATACATGCGATTTTGAACGCATGTCTTTCATGGATGGATTCTCAGGATACAACCAAATTAAGATGCATCCAGAAGATGAGAAGCATACTGCTTTTCGTACACCCCTTGGGGTTTACTGCTATACGGTTATGCCGTTCGGTCTTAAAAATGCCGGTGCCACGTATCAATGGGCCATGAGCAATATCTTTCAAGAACATCTACGGAAGATAGTAGAATGTTATGTAGATGACATTGCTGTTAAAAGTCGATCAAAAGATGATCACATTCAAGACTTGAAGACAGTATTTGAATTGATGCGCCAACATCAATTGAAAATAAACCCTACTAAGTCTTTCTTAGGGGTTTCCAGTGGCAAGTTTTTAGGATTTGTCATTACTTCTCAGGGTATCCATGTTGATACTGACAAGGTTAAAGCAATTCTTGAAATGCATCCTCCACTCAATCTAAAAGAACTCTGTGGCTTCCAAGGTCGCATTACATATATCAGGAGATTCATATCTAATCTCTCTGGAAGATGCCAGCCTTTCTCCCGTTTGTTAAAGAAGGGTGTATCATTTGTTTGGGATGAAGCATGTCAGAAAGCCTTCAATGACATCAAGCAATACCTTACAAATCCTCCTGTTTTGGTACCTCCAGTGATAGGAAGACTATTTTTGCTATACGTTCGAGCTTTGGATCATTCACTTGGTGCTCTTCTTGCACAAAAAAGTGATATAGGGCATGAACAAGCGATTTATTATCTTAGCCGAATGATGGTCGGAGCAGAACACAGGTATACTCCTGTAGAAAAGGAATGTCTGGCCTTGGCTTTTGCTGTCCAAAAGACAAGACATTATGTCACGACCCGCACCCTAGAGTAAGGGCACGAGACGTGGGTACGTCCAGCCTACGCCGCAGTGTCGACGGTAGAACGCTGTCCTAGGTCAACACACATCTAACAATATATATCTAAACAGTTTATACTCCCCGAATGGGGGTGACATCGCAGTAATAAACTCAATCACAACTAAGGAAGAGATAGCACGATATGAAATAGAGTTCAAGGAACAAATAGATGAAAAAGTAGTCTAAGATAATCCCAGCAAATAACCAGAAGTACATGGTCTCAGATACAGAATGAAAGAATATACAACTCAACATCTCTGAACAGAAAGTCTAGATAAACATGA
The DNA here is from genome assembly GCA_029216955.1 of Iris pallida. Lineage (NCBI taxonomy): Eukaryota > Viridiplantae > Streptophyta > Magnoliopsida > Asparagales > Iridaceae > Iris > Iris pallida. The sequence continues at coordinate 16,350,708 of JANAVB010003400.1, read as the reverse complement.
CTCAAGACTACAAAAAATAAGATAAGCCTAACTAAACTAGTCTAGGCAATGGGGGTGATGTCCTCGACTAGAGCTGGGTCCTCCTGAGGGTCCAGCTCGCAAGTGTCATCTAAGGCTGCCCCGTAGAAAGTGTTCAGGCAGGCCTCCTCCTCGTCCTCTGTAATATTTTCAACAGGTCCAGTCAGGACAGGAGCGAGTACAGTACATCTCAACAGTTCATAGCAGGTTAGAAAATATAATCATGCAGTAAAGTAAGATACAGGAACTGAAAGAAATGCAGTATATAAACAGAGAGAAACTGTAATAGAAATATCTACTATAGATAGAGACTAACAGTGGCTAGTGATTCATAGTACAATATAGACATGTAAATGGCATAGGAGATTCTGATAAGACACTATGGAAGAGATTCTGATAAGATACTACTTGGGTATTATTTACATGTCTACTTCTACTCCCCTGTACCTCCAATCAGTACACAAGGATCCAACCAAGTTATGTTATGATTCCACGCAAAACTCCCGAAGGGTGATACATGGATGTCCAAAAAATGGAGATTCTAGGAGATTCTAGGATACCCAGTAAATAGGATAAGAGATTCTAGGAGACTCTGTGATCATAAGGGTATATGTCACAAGTGATCAAAGAACCTGTGAAGCATAGTGATACGTCATGTAAGTGAAACGCACAGAACATGTAGTACCCGATGCTCCCTAAGGATAACATCTCAAGAAAGGATCCGTATAGTACCAATCCGTGTGACCAACGTGACAGTAACAAGTAAAGTAATTTAATACAGGAAATAATTCTAAGCAGGATATGAAATGATCAGAGAATGTACTCGCCTGGTATCTGAGTGTCCAATATGAAAGTACTGTCCGAGGAGTGGTGTCTGGCTCCTAATCAGAACAACACAAGTCACAACAAGTCTAAAATGATAACAATATGCAATTCAATGCATTCTAGATGAATCTAGGTCAATCTAGACCAAAGTCAACTCTTGGTCAACTCTGGTCAACCCTAGAAAGTCAAACTAGGTCAAACCTAAGTCAACAAGTCTATACTAGTCTAACTAGTCCATTCTAGTTTAATCAAGGCTAAACAAGTCTAACTAGACTCTATACTGGCATTCAAGCCACACCCATAGGCTAAGAGCCCTAGGCTAGGCTAACTCATGCCTATAACCAAACCACATTCACATATACACATGTCAATACATATATCTAATATAATATAGTACACCCATTAACATATAGGCTACCTATATGTGAATCTCACATACATATATAAATACATGTGTATATATATACATACATAGAGAATAAGGAAAAGGGAATGTGATTGTGTACATGTGTGTATATGTGTCATGAGAGTGCCACATGATATAAACTTGTGTGTGTGTGAGAGAATACAAGAGGACGTGTGTGTATGAGTGAGAGTGTCAAGAGATACCTGTGTGTGTGTGAGTGAGAGTCATGAGGAAAATCAGTGTTAGGCAATATGAATTAGATACTTGTGTGTGTGTGTGTGTGGCATGAGAGTGTGAGGGTTAACCTGGAAACAGTGACATAGTATTAGGGGATATGTAGTGTAAACAGGGAATGGAAAAACAGTGAGCATTAGAAAAATCAGTGTAATATATTGTGTTCATGTGTCAAGGAAGGAAAGGCAAATGTGGGTGTCAATGTGTGTTATGAGAGATATCCTAGAATAGGAAAACAGTGAACTACTCTAGTAAAATCTGAAAAAAAACAGTGAGGGTATTACATGGTGTAAACCTGGAATCAGTGATATACATTGTGCTCATGTATCAAGGAATATCAGTAAAGTGTTAAAGAAAAAATAGTGGCATGGCAGTGTATAATATCCTGAAATCAGTGATATATAATAGGAAGGAAAATCAGTTCTCAGCTATGGGGAGGGAATGGAAATGAATTCAGTCTCTCTCGGGTTTGATGATTTCCAACCCAAGATAGTTTTATAAGGAGATCAGTAGAAACTCCAAACTGTGTGTAAGTGACTCAAATTTTTAAACAATCAATCCAACCATTCCCAAGTTCAGAATGAACCCAAGCTTGTGTGTGTAACCATTCTCAGGTTCAATGCAACCCAATACAAACTCGAAAACGAATATGAACCAAAACCCATGCCAACCTAATCTCTAACATGTTATCCACATATAATAGTAACCACACCACATTAAATTACATGTTACCAATATCTAATTACAAATTAAATGGGAACAAAACAGTGGGTTAATAGGGATTGAACTTAACAGGAAATAGGAAATTTATCATTGGGATCAGTTGACAGGAATGGAAATCAAGTCAGTGATATTCTCAGGAAGGAAAATGACAGTTAACAAAACCCAAATTCGAATTTAACATCCTATTGAAACCATTTGCCAACAACATTCAAGTTTGTTTTAAAAGGAAATCAACTCAGTTTCAAGAAGGAAACGACAGTTTATAACTCAAGTCCCAGGACTATTTCAGTCCATTTTTGAAATCCTCCTTCTTGAACACAAAGCCTAATCTAACTGCAAATTCCTATCCAGCAGTAGTTAACACATATGGCCATAAATTAAACACAGTAATTTAATTATCAAACAGTGTAAAATAGGGAATCAATTCAGTTTAAATGGAATTAAATTCAGAATGAAGAACAAGTATCAGTAAATACATAAACAGTCCAACCCCATGTTCGAAATCCCATTTCAGAAATTAAAGCCTAATCTAATATGTAAAACAAATCTAACATGAACTATTACACATGTAGGATCAATCAATATGGTAAAAATTATTAATTAAACAGTTGGAAAATGGAAATGAACTCAGGATGTTAAGAACTGTACACTGCGTATCAGTCCTTCATTAGAAAATTCGAAATCGAATATTAAAACACGTTAATATGATAAACTATGAGTTGGTAAATAACATACAATACGTGCACGTGATGTATACATAATATCGTGTCCACCACATGACACAAACGTGTCCAAAATTTGCACGAACATAAGACTGCACAGGACACTGCACAGCTATGAACCTGTGCGCGTGTCCTAACTCACCCGACACAATACCAATGGACATAAAACTTTGGGAGTGTCGTGTCAGATACTGTCCCTAGCTTCGTATTCAAAATCAAGTGTCCACGAGTCCTATAATAGCCGCCCGGACACGCGGATAGCAGGGCAGCCAACCGTGTGCGCGCGGAAGCGTGTCCGCGGGTCCAGTACGACCTTGACACGACACGAAATGTGTTCAGAACACTAGAAACGTGTAAGCGACACAAAACCCTAATTTCCTATTCAAACCAAATCGGAAAATAAGATCGAAATACCTACTGTGGCATTTCGTCGAACACCTACGAATGCACACTGATACGTATCCGATACGGACACGTAAAGGACACGAAACCTAGAAAAACCTATTCCTACAGTTAGAGGACACCTAGGGCTTCCTAATCATGAAAAGAAATCAAAGTTTCATGGAGAAATGAAAAAGTTACCTATTGTTGAACTTCCAAGAAAAACCCCTAATCAATAGCTCTTCTCATGATGTCCCAATCCACTCAAATCACATCAAACTGAGATGGAACCTTAATGACAGCAAGAATAGGTGTATTAGAACCTAATGGAAAAGATTAGAATGAAAAAGGAAGAGGAATGGAGTTCTAGGGATTAAAATACAATAGGAAACTAACCTTCTTGAACTTGAGCCTCCCTAAGAAAGAGGCAACCCTAGATTTTAGGAGGGTATTTATAGGGTGTTGTTCCCAATAATGATAGGGTGGCCGGCCACTAGTTCTAGGGATTAGGGTTTGCAAATGTCTTGGGCTTTGGGCTAACCTACAAGGCTATGGTTTGATTTGATTTATTAAAGGCTCTAAATCATAAGCCATGACTTATGACTTTCTAAATCCTAATGCTAACTAGAGTCTAATGACCAAACCAATGATTAGGCTAGGTTAGAATAGAGTCATAAAACCTAACCAAGTCCATAGTAACTAGGGTTAGCTCCTAGGTTGGTCTACAAGGGTCAAAACTACTCAAGGTCAACCTAGTCCAAACAATTACAAAATAATTTCTAAAAATTCCCATAAATTCAAATAAATTCTAATAAATTTAAATTACCCCAAAAATGACAAAAATACCCTCATATGGAAAACTAGGTGTTACAATCCTACCCATCTTATAAAAATTTTGTCCTCGAAATTAAAGGTGATCGCACTCCTTCTAGGTTAAGCCCCCAGCAATCATAGTCTCAGAACCTAATCAATCATACAATTTAAGAGGACGGCATACAGGGTCATGGCATACAATATCAGTCTGGGGTCTCATCTAGTTACACCAACATGCTACAGTACTAGGCAATCACAAGGTATCAAAATATACAAACAAGGGATGCATCAAATATTCACAAAAAAGAATACTAAGGTTAGGTCAAAACTCACCTCCAGCTAAGTCTGAGAACTAGAACTCCCTCTTGAAAGCAGGGCCCTGGTTGGTACGTGCATCAGGACAATGCTGCACCCAGTGCGCAGCTGACCCACAGAATAAGCACAATCCTAGTCTCTTTCTACAGTTGCTCTACTTGTGCCCAGACTTCTGACAGTAGGCACAGATAGGCTCTGGCTCAACTGGCCTTCGTTGGACAGGAGACTGGGCTAGGTATGATGATATAGGCTGGATAAATAGGTACTCCTCAAACTCTGGGTAGACTGGGTACTGCTCCTCGCCCTCTTGGAGCTAGGCCCTCCTCCTGGAAGCACAGAGTCCCGCAGACGTAGCAACCTCTAGATTTGCTCCCTTATGGCCTCCTCATGAACTCTCTGTGACTCCAACAGCCTTTCTTGAAAATATCCAAACACCTGGGCTGCGTCAAGTAACAAACCTCCGGGTGGTACAGTAGGGAGTACCATCCCAAGGGGTAGAAAAAGGCTCTCGGTCTCAGGCAAATCTGCAGCTCTCTCCTGAACGACAGGAGATGAAGGAAGACTCTCTGGCGAGGCTACCACCATCTCCTCAAAGGCAGGAGGTGCCACCACCCCCTGATCAGATAGAGGGATCACCACCTCCTGAACAGTAGGAGGTGGAAGCACAGTCTCAGTAGCTGCAGCTGCTCTCAGGCGACGGGCTCGGGTCATGGGTGCCATACTGGAAAGGAAAAAGAAAACAACAATCATCAAGGCTGTAAGGCAGTCTACCATCCTATCAGAAAACTGGTACTTATTATAAAAATAAAATAAAGGTAACCACCAATTATCTATTAAGGAATACTATTCAAGAAAATAAAAAAAATGAAGTTAAAGAAGGAAAGTCAATTGTATTTAAATCCAATCACAATATATTTATATATATAGCATTAGAGAGGAAAAAGCTAACATTATGTAAAGGTTATGTGGTTTGTGTGAATCATACATGAAAGTGCATAAGAGGATCTGTGTCTCAACTATAGCTATCAAGTTACACTATTCATGGTATATTGGTTAAGCAGTCTACAAGGCATAAGCTATTTACTCATAACATGCATGGCTAACCATATATATATATATATATATATATTTATATATATATATATATATATATATATATATATATTTATATGTATAGAGAGGTAGAGATTTTAATTGCATCTATATACATTATAACATGTATACAGGACTATATATATATATCTATATAGCTACATGAACATAACATAGAGATGAAGGATTAGGTTTTCATGGCAGTGGTGAACATTAGTGTAGATTGTCAAGTGTACATGGGTTAAAACTTGAAATAAAGGGTTCAATCATTCAGTTTAGCTCAACATTACATATTAGATCTGAAATTGAACTACACATTTGAAAGCAATGTAAAAATGTTAACATGTATTCTGTTTCCAAAAAAATTTAGAGAAATTATATTTTGACGGGGCATCACGGGTTGGACCTAAAGGTAATATTGTCTCTGGGGTAGGAATCGTCTTGGTTTCTCCTGACAAAATGGTCATATATCGTGCTTATTCTCTCAATGAACCATGCTCCAACAATGTAGCAGAATATAATGCTCTATTGATTGGTCTCCAAGTCGCAAAACAATTGGATATTGAGTTTCTAGAAGCCTATGGAGATTCTCAATTGATTGTTAATCAAGTTAGAGGGACTTATGAAGTCAGAGACCCTGATCTCATCCCTTATCATCAAGTGGTAGTTGAATTGGTCCTTTCATTCAAAGGATTCTTCATTGAATTCGTACCACGTTCTCAGAATGTGGAGGCTGATGCTCTTGCTAGCCTAGCTGCAGACTTGGCTGTTCCAATCCGAAGACAAAATACAATTACTTTGTTGGACCGAGATTTATTCTATGTCAAGAATAATTTGTGTATTGAACAGAGTTATACTACAGAGTCAAGCTCTCAGCAAAGGTTGGAGAACTCCATTTATTGATTACGCGGTTCATGGGATTTTACCCAAAGATCCAAAAGAAGCTGTATCAATTAAAAGACGATCATTTCGATTCTATTATGATTCATCTTTACATATGTTATATCGTAGCTCATATGATGGACTCTTGCTGCGCTGTCTCTCAGAAAGTGAAGCTAAACAGACACTCCGTGAGGCTCATGATGGCGTTTGTGGTGCTCATCAACCAGGTCCTAAATTACAAGACCGTATTCGAAGAATGGGGTATTATTGGCCTTCCATGATAGCATATGCTGTGGATTACGCCAGAAGGTGTAAAGCATGTCAGATTCATGCCGATTTTATTTACCAACCTTCTGAATTTCTACATCCTACAGCAGCTTCTTGGCCCTTCGAAGCTTGAAGTATGGATGTCATTGGTCCTATTAACCCTCCTTCTGTTAAAGGACATCGGTTCATATTAGCTATAACCGATTACTTTTCTAAGTGGGCAGAAGCAGTTCCCCTTGCTGAAGTGAAACCATCTAATGTGATCAGCTTTATCAAACATCATATCATTTATCGCTTCGGGATTCCTCGACGAATAATTCATGATAATGGTCCACAATTTGCCAGTCAGGCATTTTATCGGTTCTGTGATAAGAATCGAATTCAGAATTTGGTTTCTACGGCTTATAATCCAGCTGCTAATGGTTTAGCCGAAGCTTTCAATAAGACGATCATTAAACTTCTCAAAAAGTTTGTCTCTTCTAATAAACGTGATTGAAATGAGAAACTTGGAGAATGTTTATGGGCTTATCGAACAACAGTTCGAACTTCTACTGGTTTTACACCATTTTTATTGGTTTATGGATGTGAGGCTATTCTTCCCTTGGAAATCCAGATTCTATCTCTACGAATAGCTATTACTAATGAGCTAACTATAGAGAACAATGATCGCTTACGACTCCAAGAACTTGAAGGATTGGACGAGAAGCGTCTTCAAGCACAACAGCATATTGAGCTATATCAAGCCCGTATATCTCGAACTTTCAATCGTAAAGTTAAAGAGAGGGTATTCAAGATTGGCGAGTTAGTATTAGCCGTTCGAAGACCGATGATTATGACTCACAAAAGCAAAGGGGAATTCCAAGCGAAATGGGAAGGTCCTTATGTAATTGAGACCGTGTTTTCTAATTGCGTCTATCGGTTATCAAAGCCTAATGGAGATCTACTCATGATGCCAATCAATGACAAATTTCTTAAGAAGTACTATGCATAAAAAAAGACAGAATGAAAATAAAATTTCTTTTATTATTTTTGTTCTGAACAAAGGATTAAGGACGAGGATCACTGCCTTCCTTACTAAATACATAGTCAGCCAATGCATCGAAGGCATCGTTGCCTGAGCTCATCAGAAATTTGCAGGCAGCCATCCTCAGTGCTTCTTCTCCAGGAGTTTTCCCTGGTTCTACTAAAAAAGCGAGGATGTCTTGTGGTGGCTTGGACGTAGAAGATCTTTCGCCTACTTCGGTTGGACCTGATACAATTGGTTCAATGGAGCACATCTCAATGATGTCCTCAACTTTCTTGGAGACTTCATTCTTTTGCTGCATATCCTTGGAAGACATTTCCAATAGAGGAGTGGAAATAAGAATGAAAAGTTACAAAGATTTCTCACCTATTTAATAGGAGAGATCTATTAATGAACCGGTCTTTGAAATTGAAAATAACTTTTCATTCCCGAAAAGTCCCGTCCGTTCATTATATCAGATTCATCCATGTAATTATGGAATTGAATTGATCTTTTTCTTTTCCCGAAAGTTATGTCGGTTCATTTTATATTGGCATATATCCTCAATGACATCTATCTTTTTAATCCCCAGCTACCAAGGTTTGGTTAAGCTGATTACTCATCTCTTTGGAGAGAAATTTTGATCTTCTATCTTACCCGTTGGTATAGAAAATTGGATTTATTATTTATCACGTTCTTATAACCTCTGAATAAATATTAAATCTGCTTGCTTTTCTTATCTATCAAATCCATTTGACCTATGCATAGATATTAATATACTTTTTCTTTGAGTTCTTACATGCTGTCATGTCCATAATACCTCTGATAGTATTGTATACTCTAAACAGAAAATAGGACTTTATTATCTATCATGTCCATATTACTTCTGGATAGATACAAATCATTGAGCATAGAAGATTCATCATTTCCATTCTCATTTCATCATAAAAGTCTATTACATTTCTTAGACTTTTTTACAAATCATAATGGAAATCTATTTACATCTTGGATTTTCATTCTATACAACAACGATGACCTAATCGAGATCTACTTCTTCTTTGGATCTTTTTCATCGGATTCGTTGTTGGTGTCAATTCCTTATTGTCTGAGCCTCAATGGCGACCAGAACAAAAGGAGTCAAACTCTGGTCTTTCCTCTCAGACGAGTGGAGAATCCCAGAGTATGGCAGCCCGAAGACGTGTTGCTGCCAATACAATTGGTGGAGAAGTGGCAGCCTTTCAGAGGAGATAGGAATGTATCCAGCATTGGGATACAATTCCTAGTCCTGCCGTGAAAGGAACTCTACTACCCGATTTCTCGGGATAGAGTTGACTCCACCATCCAACTCTCCGTGTATAAAGGCTCTTCCTACCAACAGAGGAAGACCCTTCTGTCCCACGAAGAGTTCTGAGTTGTCTGATTTGCGTGTCAAAAGCGCATGAGCTTCCTGATGTTGATGTCAGAAGAACGCTCCTCACAGCGTCAAAGTCACCAATACCGATTCTGGAAAAGCTTTTCAGCCAAACTTCTGTAGAAAACAACAAAGAAAAATTGTTTTAATAGAAGTATCATCAGACGCATATTAATAGATGCTTACGCATCTTGTTCTATCTTCAACAGGCTACAAGGACTTTACACCTGAGGTTTTTACGACAGTAATTCATGAGCACTTAATCTACAAAGGATTTACGCCCGTGTATCAGGTGTACCTTATTCAACAAAGTTTTCTATGCCAGTGTCTCAACAAGGCTTTTTACGCTGTTGTTTCATGTGCACCTCATTCAACTAGGCTTTTTACGCCAATGTTTCATGAACATATTATGCAGCAAGGCTTTTTACGCCCGTGCATCTTTCTTATGAGATTCTACGTCTGTCAAGGATTTATGCTCATGGGCATCTGTTTTCAACAAAAAGTTCAAAGGCAGATAATTGATTTATGAATCAAACTTACTATTAAGGTCGAATGGTTCGGCTCTGAGAGCGGTTGAATCAACGTCTGGTGACGGGGCGTACAGAGAGACAGCATCGAAAAGCATCATCATTTGCTAGAGAATAAAATGTTGCAAAAAGCTATCTTCGAAAGAATGAGAATGAGAATGTTTAAAACATTCTTTAACTCAGCTATTTATAAGGGTTGAGGAAACGGTTGGAATAAGTCTATTTCGGGAAAGATCCTATTAAAAGACGCTCGTGACCACAAGACAGATGCCACGTGTTGTTTAGTTTCTCTTGGGAATGAACAACCATAGAAGCAGTCAAAAGAAGTGTTGAACAATTCTATGTACCAACAGATGAGATCAATATCAATATTTTATTTATAAAAAGGGGGGGAGTGGACCCCTACAGATAAAAGAGTCGCAATACATAGACGACACTTCTACATAAAACATTATATTTTCTCTTCTTCGTTGGGCTGATGAAGGGAGGCATCTAATTCGTGCATGTTGCAGATCCCGGAGCGACGCATCAGATTAAGAAATGCTTCTGTATCTCCTGATCCCTCATACGCAGTGGAGGGACCACCATCGATACGACTAAAGACTGCTGGAGTCACTCCAAAGCACTCTATAAAGTTGCATACTCGCTCAAAATCAATCCTGGAGCTCTGAGCCTCTTCTTTGCTGATCTCTTTCTTTGGTGCCATGACAGTATGTGGATGAAAAGCAAGAATGAAGAATTCCTCTTTATTTATATAATCAAATCAACCATTCATATTCCTTATGGGAAATTGCTCATTATTAATGCAAGCTCGGGAAGATGAAGAAGCATTCAAAAGTTTCGAGAAGAAAATTCATTATGACGGTTAAAATATTGATCGGTACCATTTCTTGATTTTTACGCCGACTGTTGGATATTCCCACTTTTATGCGGATGACTGTTGCGTATCCCGAATTTTACGCTGACTGGTTAAATCCTGACTTTTACGCTTCTGTTCAAAGTGTTTCAAATTTTGAGGATATTTGAAAACTTTGAAGGGGGTCTTGTAGGAGAGTAAAAAGTGCTTCATAAGAATGAGTCAAAGAGATGGATTATTTCATTCAAATTGATCCACTTTACGCCAAAGAGAGGCTAATCACTTTACGCCTAAAGCAAGCTAATCATTTTACGCCCGGGTCAAAGCTAATGGTTTTTACGCCTAAGACAGGCTAGCCACTTTTACGCTGGACAAAGCTGTCAAGTCTTGCATTTAATGCAAAGTCTGACATGAAGATTTAATGATGGCATATATCACAGAAATCAAAGGGATTTGTTTTATATAGAGACCAATTTGTCGTTTAGTATGTGGACTGAGCTATTTTACGCTCATAATATGACTTCTTTTACGCACGGAGACTATACGAGTTTTTACGTTCAAAAGTTGACGTGTGCGTAAGGTTTATTTGGGCTACTTTTACGCTCAAGGTTATTTAACAACCACTTTACGCGGAAAGTCCACGTCAGGGCTATTTTACGCCTAGTCTACTACTTTACGCTCAGGGTATTTTTGGTTGTTTTTATGCCCTATTCTTCTTCACCAATTCAGAACGTGGTTTGCCTACATGGCTTTCATGCCACATATCTCGAAGAACGTGTGTACGTGCATCCTATTCTTACTGAAATGATGGGACACGTGTCAACGTATGCAGAGGATGACTTCAGTCATGGGTGACAGTTGTTAGCGTAAAGGCAGAACTTTTGCTGAGTTTTTACGCACAAGATCCCAAGTCTATAAATAGACTTGTTTTTCTCATAAAGACGGACAGAGACAGAGTCAGAGAAGAGAATACATAGAGATCAGAGCCCAGAGACTTTGATTTTTTCCGAGCATTCTTCTTCAACTTTTCTTCCAGAACAGAGTGAAGCAAAGCAGGAAAGCATTCGGCCTCGCCATCAGTGCCCAAGTACATCGATACCTTTCTGGTGACTTAGTTCTTCCAATTGTTCATCTTCTAGCAGTGATCTTCATCATCATCGTATGGTCCAAGGAACAAAGTGATCATTTACAGATCAGACTTCCATAGCAATACTTCCCATAATCAAATTTGTACTTCTTGTACTTTTTTTCGTTTTATTTTCAAAATTCGATTTCCAGGCATTTTGTTAAGTGAAACAGTCACCATTGGGTTTGGCTAGTCGATAAGCACCGTTGGAGTATACCGTTTCTATGACGCACGGTCCTTTCCACTTGGGCTCGAACTTCCCAACCATCTTGTGAGTCATCACCATCGTCCTTCGCACTGCTAAGACAAGGTCGCCTACTTGGTATGATCTTTCCCGGACTCCTTTGTTGAAGGCCCCAGAAATACGAGCTTGGTAAAGCTCGATTCTTTACTGTGCTAGGAAGCATTTTTATCCAACGCTTCCAACTCGTGTAACCGTCTGCGCTGGTTATCTTCGTCAGTTAGCTGATTGATGATAGCTACCCGTAAGGATGGGATTTCAATCTCCAAGGGGAGCACCGCTTCACTTTCGTAGACTAGGGCGAACGGTGTGTTGCACATTGGCGTCCGTACGGTCATACGGTATGCCCATAGGCATTCACCCAACTTCTCGTTCCAGTCGCATTTATTAGAGGACACGACTTTCTTGAAAAGTTTGATGATAGTTTTATTGAATGCTTCGGCCAACCCATTAGCCGTTGGGTTATAGGCTATTAATACCACGTTTTATATTCGGTTCTTGTCATAGAACCGCTGGAAGGCATGTCTCACGAACTGGGAGCCATTATCATGGACAATTCTTCTGGTGACCCCGAACCGGTAGATGACGTGGTACTTGATGAAGCTGATCACGTTCGAGGCTTTTACTTCTGCTAATGAAACTGCTTTTGCCCACTTGGAGAAGTAGTCCGTGATGGCAAGGATAAACCGATGTCCTTTGGAGAAAAATGGGCTGATTGGCCCCACGATATCCATTCCCCATGCTTCAAATGGCCAAGAGGCCACAGTAGGGTATAGATGCTCCAAAGGTCGGTAAATGAAGTATACATGCAACTGATATACCCGGCACTTCTTCGTATATTCCATAACATCTGCCATCATAGTGGGCCAGTAATAGCCCATGCGGCACAGTTGGTATTGCAGCTTGGGCCCGGGTTGATGAGCTCCATAGGTCCCATCGTGTGCCTCTCGGAGCGCTTCCTGCACCTCTGTCTGGAATAGGCATCTGAGAAGGAGTCCGTCGTAGGAGTGCTTCCTGCTAGCTGTGTCATAGAAGAATTGGAGGAAATATCTCCTGACGGAAGCCGCCACCTTCGGGTCTTCGGGTAGAATCTCGTAAACCGCGTAGTCGATGAACGGGAAATGCCAGTCCCGTACGTCTACATTAGCCTTCGCTTGGACTGAGTAACTTTGGCATGTGTGCAGAGCATTCTTCGGACAGACGAGTTCTTACCCCATTACCGTAACAGTGTATTAGGATATTCCAGGAGCTGCGAGAGAAACGGCGAGACCGGCGAGGGCGTCGGCCTCCAAATTTTGTAAATGTGGCACATGTTCTATAAAGAAACCTGTGAATATGGAGATGATGTCGATGGTCGCCTGATGGTAGGGGATTATGTCGGCATGACGGACCTCATATTGTCCTCGAACTTGGCTAATGATCAACTTTGAGTCCCCACAGGCTTCAATGTAGTCAACCCCCAATTGTTTAGCGAGTTGTAGCCCGATAATGAGGGCGTTGTACTCAGCAATATTATTGGCACATGTCTCCACGAGGGAGTAGGCACGATGGATGATCAGGCTGCTGGGGATAATGAGGACAACCCCCATTCCCATTACAATCTCACCCTTGGGTCCTGTCCTTGAAGCACCATCAAAAAACAGTTTCCATACGGGGTTGTCTGAGACAGTATTAGTTTCTAAGACTTCATCGGAGGTGTCGTCGTAGAGCTTTGACGTCTCTGGCACAGGGTGTGCTGCTAGAAAATTGACCAACGCTTGGCTTTTAACTGCCTTCTGAGGGACGAACACCATGTCATAAGGAGTTAAGAGTATGGCCCAGGTGGCTAACCTCGAGTTCAAAGCCCCTGGCTTGGTCATGAGGACCCTGAAGGGGTTGATTCAGGAGACGACGTGGATCGTCTGTCCGGTCACATAGTGACGTATTTTCTGAATGGCGAAGAGTAAAGAAAGACACTCATTCTTGACAAGATTGTACCGGTGCTCGGCTCCAATCATGGTTCTGCTAAGGTAATAGATGGCCTGCTCATGTCCTTCATCGCTCTTCTGGGCCAGTAATGCTCCGAGAGAGTGATCCATGGCTCGGACGTAGAGTAGAGAAGGTCTTCCTATTACTGGAGCTACCAGAACAGGAGGACTGGTGAGGTACTTCTTGATGTCGTCGAATGCTTGTTGGCACTCTTCGGTCCATACAAAGGAGACCCCCTTTTTCATCAGTTTGGTGAAGGGCTAGCATCGACTAGAGAGGTTTGCTAAGAATCTTCTGATGTATACCAGACGTCCTTGCAGGCCTCGAAGTTCCCTAAGATTCTTTGGGGGAGCCATGTCCAGGATTTACTTCGTCTTCTCCAGGTCAATATGGATTTCCTTCGCCGTGACGATGAAGCGTAAAAACTTGTCGCTGGAGATGCCTAGGACAGACTTGGCCAGATTCATCTTTAGTTGGTGCGCCCGTATTACGTCGAATACTGTATGTAAGTCATCCAAGTGGCTGGACTTGACTTAGCTCTTGACGGCAATGTCATCGACGTAACACTCCACCATCTTCTGAAGATGTTTGCGAAATATGGTACTCATAGCCCGCTGGTAGGTTGCACCTGTATTCTTCAATCTGAAGGGCATAACTGTATAACAGTATATCCCTTTCGGAGTCCGGAATGAAGTATGCTTTTCATCCTCGGAGAATATCCTGATTTGGTTGTAGCATGAGAAGCCATCCATGAAGGACATACGCTCAAAGCCACAAGTGTTATCGATTATCACGTTTGTGATTGGGAAAGGAAATTCGTCTTTTGGACAGGTTGAGTTGAGATCTAGAAAATCTATGCAGACTCTAATCTTTTCGTTATTCTTGGTAACCAGCACGATATTGGCCACCCAGTTTGGGTGCTGTTCTTCGTGGATGAAGCCACTCTCAAGGAGTTTATCGACTTCTTTTTCGATAGAATCTATAATATTGGGATGAAAACGACGTTGCTGCTGTTTGGCAGGTTTGGCGTCAGGTAGAATGTTGAGCCGGTGCATGGCGACTTATGAGTCCAAACCTGGCATATCTTCATAGCTCCAAATAAAGACGTCTATATACTCCCGAGCTAGCTGTACCAGAGAATCTTTGTCGTCTCCTGTCAGGCTTTTGCTAACAAAGATGGGTTTAGGGGAAGTTTCATCCCCTAAGTCGATCTGGACGACTTCGTCCTCAGTGGGAGGCTCTTGCTATTCGAAACGCCATTCCCACTGAGAGCTAAGGCTTTGAGCCCAGGGCTCCTCTTTGAAGAAATCGAGTGTCTGGTCTTCTTCCTCTGCGGGATCGTTTGTGGAAACCATATTGACGGATAGTACCTTCTGGAGGTCCCGGCCTATACTGGTATCAGAATCCCAGGTTAAAGAGTCGAAAGAATGCGAGTATAGTGGAGCCTCCGGTTCTGAACTCTCTGAAGTGGTTGTGGGAGTAATATACCCCAACCTCCGGCGAGTACGTTAGTAGTAGTTTTGTGGCTTTCCCTTCGGAGTACGAACTCGTAAGGGAAGCCGTCGACCTATGCCGTAGTTCAGCCCTTTATTGCTGTTCAGGTCATATCCCATCTTCTGGATGAGATATTTTGCTTGAGTAGAATAGCGGTAGAGCTGCATCTTACCGTCGTCGGGTTCCGGTTCTCCTGGGGCTGGCCGCTGCAGATGTTCCAGTCGACCAAAGACGATAGGTTGCTCCTTTGGGTTCTTTGGCGGGACTAGAAAGTATGAGCCTTCTGAGGGGACAACTCAGTTTATAAGGTTGGCGGTTGCCACTTGTGTTTATAGAGTACATAGAGCATTATCTAAGAAGTACTTAGTGTTCCAATGCGCACAAGAGTAATTCAAAGACAACTTCCTATTAATAAAATGCAAAATTTTATCCCGAGGGATTACATCATCTAAAGACTGTGCCTCGGTATTGGCACAAATGTCATCTTGTAATTCCTCATGGACAAGAGCTATTGCAGAAGGAGGTAGATGAGATTTTTGCTTCATCTTGATCACCGTAGAAGGTATTGCCATAGTATCATGCGGCTTTGAAGCGGGTGTCGGGGCTTTTCAGAAGAGCTTTATTTGTAGGGGCTCTTGGCTTGATATCGTCGGAGGCGGCCGTGCTGGAGCCTTGCCCCAGAGTTTGATGACCAGGGGAGCTGGAGTCTTAGGTGGCTTCCCTTTCAGTCGAACCCTTATGGGTCCTTCCGTGACGGCTGCAGCTTTTGCTTCGTCGTCGGCATCATTGGACTCGTCGTCCCAGGGGAGTGGTTTGTACAGATCGGCATCAGTACAGTATGCTTCGAGACCTCGAAACAGGTCGATGTCAGCAAACACCGTCTTGACGTTCGCATCACTGGCTACGTACTTCATGCACTGGTGAAAGGTGGAGGGGACGATCATGTACTCATGGATCCATGGCCGTCCAAGCAACATGTTGTAGTTCATGTCTGCATCGATGACGTAATAGGTAACCTCAATATGATGATCACCTATTTGATACTTCAATCGAAACTTTTCCAGAGGCTCACTCTTCTCCGCGTTGAAGCCGCTGATGGTGGTGTTCGATGCCCCGAGACGGTACATCGGGATCCCTAGATTTTGGAGCAGACTTCGAGAGATGATGCTGAACGATGAGCCCGGGTGGATGTGAATGCAATCGACCTTGATGGCACCCACGTATCCTATGTAGTACAGGGGTCGGTTGTGCCGGTTGTTCTTTAGCAGCATATTGTGCTGCATTTAGGTGATGTTAGGAATCACCTCGACAACGCTATGGCAATGTGGACATGCCGCAGGGTCTTCCTTGGGTTGCTTCTGTCACACCCCGATTCGGAGAATCGTTCACCTCCGTTTTAATTTATGCCGAATCGTTCGTCCTCGCTAAGGCGTGATGCCGTACAAGTCTGGAATTACACTTGTACAAGACGTGCCGTGTTCTTTTTTATAAAAGAGACATTTTGAATAGAGATTTGTAGCAAGTTAACAAAGAAGTTGGACAACACAGATATGATCTGAAATAAGCTCTTTATTGATATCTTTGAAACAGAAAACATAAGGCTCTCAAATAGCCGAGATGAAATGCCAAACTTGGCTACAACTTGCAGAAATATTGAAATGAGATACAACTTGGTCCATACATCATATCCCTTTATTAATAATACGGCAATAACCACCTTCAGCAAAATGCCTTCTTCTTCAAGTGGAAACTTCAAGAATGTATGAATCTTATAAAGAGTCGGGCAGTAAGCCTTCAGCGTCTAAGATTATCCACGAGGTTTCCGGCACCTGTGGAGACGAGGGTCAGTACATTGCCACATATGTACTGGTGAGCGGCCGTAAACAATCTCACCATAAATCAACAGTAGTAAATTACATGAATATTCACTATTGATTTGTGTTCTTTTTATCTTGCCTTAGGGTCTATTAACAATTTATATATTTGATAAGAAATATAAGAAGCACAGAGTGATGTTAGAAACATAAGTAATTCATATTGTTCTAACATAAGCAATTCATATTGATCACCAATTTGGTGAATCTTACCCACGGTCGATAGCCATCCCTGTATATTTATGAATAACACTTACTCTAGCATGCATAAGACATTGTTAGCTATGACACATGTCTATATGAAGGTCACTGGCGACACGCCATCTTGGACCGTCTTACTGGTATAACGGTGCCCTTGCAGTACAGGTAGCTAGCCCCCTGCAAGTCCCGTATACGGATGCCAGTACATCGGCATCAATCCTTGTTCCCCTAGGACGAACCGGATCCGTCGCCGCGGATTACTATTTTGGGAACTGCCTTGTGCACAAGTTGTCCATGACCATGCACGTAATGCAACTTAACTAAAAAGAGACATAACATGCATGATAATAACATCTTCCACACATAAGTCGTAGTTCTCATTTCATCTTGCCAACTTGCCATCTTACTATCTTGCCATCTTACCATCTTACCTTGAGCCATAGGCTCGGATACTCATTTATCCAGCCGAGGGACTATTCATTATTGTTATCATTTTTTCGAACCGAAGTCCGATATACTTACGGTCCAATACTTGGGTCTTTGCATCATCTGTTCAACAATTCATATCGCAACAAACAAGCATCACTCGATTTGCAACATAAGCCTAGCCATATGATAATTTATCTTTCATTATCTTTCTAAGTTATTACTAGGCATCTTTTATTTAGTACCGAACGTAATAACAAGTCTACCATTGTTACGCACGAAGATTAAGGATCGTCAAAGGATTAAACCCACTCACTTGTTGGTGAATTGTCGAGAGAAAGAGGTCTTCCACGTAACATCAAGCTCGGTTAACTACCTTAGCACCTGCATTGGCACCAACGTCTGGTCAGCATACTTCTTCTTCTTCTCTCAGTGATTCGATATGAAATGTGTAGACAGTGAAAGTAAATCCATGAAAACATTCATCGAAAACAATCACAAAAATACACACAAAAGCCAACAGCAAAAGTGACATCGAAAACCAGCAGGGCAACGGTCTCGGGGCAAGCGACTCTTATATAGAAATCTTTCCCCAAGACGCGTGCCACTACATCTTGGGCATCATTTCAAAAGAGTCCAATCCATAATGAGGAAAGGTTCTCAATTCATTAACCCGTGATCCTGGTAAAGTTTCCCCAAGTAAAGTTCCCCAATTCTTATCCGACTTGGCCATTCGGCCGCTAACCCGCTCCGTGCTCCACAACGGAATTCAGGGCATTACATATTAATACACTAACAAAAAGTTTCGTCCCCGAAACTTAAACACAAACTTGCCTAGATCGAATAATGAAGGAAACTTTTCCTTCATATCTGCTTCAAGTTCCCAAGTCGACTCATTGACGGAATGATTTCGCAAAAGCACTCGAACCAAAGAAACAACTCGATTCCGCAAAACTTTATCCTTCCATTCCAAAATCTGCACGTGCTCCTCCATATAAGACAAATCAGCTCTTAGCCCTAACCGACCGAAGTCTACCACATGACTTGGATCATGCACATACTTCCGTAGTTGGGAAACATGGAAGATATCGTACACTCCATCCAATACCGGTGGTAACGCAATCTGATAGGCAACGGGGCCGACTCACTTAAGGATTTCAAACGGGCCAACAAATCTCGGACTTAACTTCCCTTTCGTATTGAATCGTATAACTTCGCACATCGGTGACACTTTTAGAAATATATGATCGCCCACCACAAATTCCAATGGTCGTCGATGAGTATCCGCATAACTCTTCTGCCGACTTTGTGCCACAAGTAACTTCCCCCGAATCATACGGACCTTCTCGATGACCTGCTCTACCATCTCTGGACCAAGTACCTGTCGTTCATCGACTTCATCCCAACAAATCGGAGACCGACACTTTCGCCCGTATAATGCTTCATACGGAGCCATCTGTATACTCGACTGGTAACTGTTGTTGTAGGCAAATTCCGCTAACGGCAAGTGAGTGTCCCAACTGGTTTTCAGATCAATTGCACAAAGCCGTATAATGTCCTCAAGTATCTGATTCACTCTCTCGGTCTAGCCATCGGTCTGCGGATGGTATGCAGAACTGAATTTCAACTGCGTTCCCATGGCCAAATGTAAACTGACCCAAAAATGTGATACAAATCTCCCATCTCGATCCGACACTATTGATGCCAGCACCCCATGTAACGGACAATTTCATCCAAGTATAGCCGAGCTAACCGATCGACGCTTCAGGTGGTTTTGATTGTGAGAAAATGTGCAGATTTGGTTAATCGATCAACGATGACCCAAATTGCATCATTCTCTCGCTGCGTCTTCGGCAAGCCAACTATAAAATCCATGGTTATATGATCCCACTTCTATTCTGGGATCACGAGGTTCTGCATCTCCCCGCCGAGCCTCCGATATTCTACCTTGACTCGTTAACAAGCTAAGCATCGCGAGACAAAGAGGGCCACATCTCATTTTATACCATGCTACCAGAAGGTCGTACGTAAATCTTTATACATTTTTGTAGTTCCCGGGTGTAACGAATACTTGGCATAATGGGCCTCTGTCAAGATTTTTTTTCGGAGTTCTTCATCCTTCGGGACACACAGCCTCCCCTTGAGTCGCAAAGATCCATCCTCGTGCATGGTGAAATCGCTTGCTTCACCCTTTCTATCATTTCGCCAATCTTAATCAAGAACTCATCCGTCCTCTGTGCAGTCTTAATATTTTCTAACAAACTCGGCTCAAGTTGAAGTTAAGCCAGTCATGCATTACGGCCACGAATCTGGAGCTCAATTCCCATGCTCTCTAATTCCTCCAGTATTCGTTTGTTAATTCTGATTGATCCCACAAAGTTTCGACTCAACGCGTCCGCCACCACATTGCCTTTGCTTGGGGTGTACGCGATCGTCAAGTCGTAATCTTTTATAAGCTCCAACCAACGTCTTTGCCACAAATTTAAATCCTTTTGAGTAAAGATGCACTTCAGGCTCTTATGATCGGTGAAGATCTCGCAAGCCACTCCATACAAGTAATGCCGCCATAATTTCAATGCAAACACTATCGCCGCCAATTTCAAATCGTGCGTTGGATAATTTTTATCGTGCGGCTTAAGATGTCTTGAGGCATACGATATCACTTTCCCTCTCTGAGTCAATACACATCCCAAACCCAATTCGGATGCATCACTGTATATCTGGAATCCCTCGACGCCGTCTGAAAGTGCAAGGATTAGAGCTGACACGAGACGTTACTTCAGAATTTGAAAGCTAGACTCACACTCATCAGTCCAATCAAATGCAACTCCCTTTTGGGTTAGCAGAGTTAAAGGCGCTGCCACTTTCGAAAAATCCTTGACAAACTTCCTGTAGTAGCCTGCCAAGCCGAGGAAACTTCGGATCTCGCTCGCCGACGTGGGTTGCTTCCAATCCACTACGGCTTCAATTTTCTTTGGGTCAACGGACACACCTTCCGCTGAGATAACGTGCCCTAGAAACGACACGCTACTCATCCAAAATTCATATTTGCTCAACTTGGCATAGAGTTAATTTTCCCGTAGAGTCTGTAACACTGTTCTCAAATTCTCTGCATGGTCTTCTCTGCTCTTCGAGTAGATTGGGATATCATCGATGAACACGACCACAAATTTATCCAAAAAGGGTCAGAAGACTCTGTTCATCATATCCATGAAAGCGACAGGGGCGTTGGTCAGTACGAAGGGCATGACCAAGAATTCATAGTATCCATATCTGGTTCAAAATACGGACTTAGGAACGTCATCTGGTTTGATCTTCAACTGATGATAGCCTGAGCGAAGATCAATCTTTGAAAATACAGACGTCCCTTGCAACTGATCGAAGAGGTCGTCTATTCGAGGCAATAGATACTTGTTCCGAATTGTAACTTTATTTAGCTCGCGATAGTCGATGCACAGCCGCATCGATCCATCTTTCTTCTTCACAAATAGCATCGGAGCACCCCACAGAAAAACACTGTGTCTGATATATCTCCTGTCCAACAATTCTTATAACTACACTTTGAGTTTCTTTAATTCAGCAGGCGCTATCCTGTACGGAGCCCTTGAGATCGGACGAGCATCTGGAAATGTATCGATAGTGAATTCAATCTCACGGTCCGGAGGCATTCCGGGTATCTCGTCAGGAAATTATGCCACAACTTCAGTGTTAGTTGAGTCTACACCATTCTTACGTGTGTCTCGAACAGAAGCAAGGTACCCTTCGCAGCCAAAATATAACATTCGTCGGGCCGTAGTAGTTGAAATCACCCTCGATGCCTTCGTCGACGAACTGGCCGAGTAAGAGAATTATGTTTCTCCAGGTAGTCGAAATACAACTCGCTTCTTCGCACAGTCAATCATCGCACAACATGCACTTAACCAATCCATTCCTAGAATGATATCATATTCCTTGATATCGAGCATGATTACATCCAATAATAACGTCCTGTCCCCGATACATATGTAACCATCCCTACATATCATGTTAGTAGGCATCTCCACTCCGGATGGAGTACTAACACTAAGATATACATTCAGCATTGATATTTTTATTTTATGTTCCTTAACATAGTCTTCAAATATCAAACTATATGTGGCCCTAAAATCAAATAAAGTACGTACAGGAATGCCATTAAATAACAATATACCTGTCACGACAGTATCTGATGCAAGTGCTTCCTCCTGAGTCAATGCAAAGAGTCGGCCCTGAGCACCAGGCCTCTGATTCTGTGGTGGTTGATAGGGTCGTGGTGCCTGTCCACGATTCTGTTGATACTAGTGATGATGCTGCTGCCTCGGAGGGTCCTGGTTGCCCCTCCCTAGACAGTTGCGAGACATATGGCCGAATTGACCACACTTAAAGCATCCTTCCTCTAAGATATTGCACTCATTAGCAAAGTGCCCACTGTTGCGGCACTTGTTGTAGAACGACCCAATCTGATTGGGTCTCTGATAGCCACTTTGATTCTGGCACTTTGGCGCCTCATATCTACCCCCGTTGTTCGGTCTCTTATTATGCATATTCTGCACCGATGCTTGGACTGGCGCCATCGCAGGATAGTATGGGTCCAACTCTTTTGCGTGCTCATAAGACTCCTGAAAAGTCTTATACTTCTGAACCACAACTTGAGCCTTCAGAGCAGGCCTCAAGCCCTGCTAAAACCGACGAACCTTAGATGCTTCATCAGTAAACTTCCTAATTGCATACTGAGACAGTCTTGAGAATTCGGCCTCATACTCCTTCACCGTCAAGTTTCTCTATTCGAGCTTTTGGAATTCCAATTCCTTAGCTCGCTGCTCAGTCGAAGAGAAATACTGAGCCAGAAAGGCCTCCCGGAACATCTGCCAAGTAATTTTTGTTGTCCCATTCACCCCCGCAATGATCCTTTTTTGACCTTGCCACCAGTACTGTGTTGGAAACCAGCAGTAGTTTCAAACACAATACCCTCTTGGATCCAGTAATACCCTAGGCTTCCAGATGGTCCTCCACTTCAATTAGCCAATCCATAGCTATGGTGGCTTCCTCCGTTCCCTTGAATTCTTTGTTGTAGATTTTCTTGAACTTTGTAATGTCGGTTACAGCAGTTGTTTTTTTAGTCGCATGGGGTTCCTCTGCCTCCACAATCTCGCTCTCCCTTGAGACTGGAGTGCCTTGAGCCCCATTGTTCACTACTGATCGGACCAACTGTTGCAGGATATCTAGCTGCTTTTGTTGGGCTTCAAATTACTTTGCATTTTGCCTCTGCTGGCTCTCCATCATAGCCAGCATCCTCTCTATCGGGTCATTTGAGGCTACCGCCCTTGAGCTACTCGTATTGATTCGTGGGACCCGCCTTCGTCATCTCTACAAAAACAGAGAAGCTTGTTAGTCTCATAAAATATTTACGGACTTATTGTATGGAACATCTCATTTCGGGACATTAAAACCAAAATTTTCAAAAATCAATAAAGCTTGTGTCATTTTTGAAATCACAAAACCAAAAATTTTCCAAGGAAGTAAAGCTGTGCTTTGATACCAAACTGTCACGCCCCGATTCGGGGAATCGTTCGCCTCCGCTTTGATTCATGCCGAATCCTTCGTCCTCGCTAAGGCGTGATGCCGTACAAGTCTGAAATTGCACTTGTACAAGGTAGGCCGTGTTCCTTTTTATAAAAAAGACATTTTGAATAGAGATTCGCAGCAAGTTAACAAAGAAGTTGGATAAACACAGATATGATCTGAAATTAGCTCTTTATTGATATCTTTGGAACAGAAAACATAAGGCTCTCAAACAGCCAAGATGAAATGCCAAACATGGCTACAACTTACAAAAATATTGAAATGAGATACAACTTGTTCCATACATCATATCCCTTTATTAATAATGCGGCAATAACCACCTTCGACAAAATGCCTTCTTCTTCAAGTAGAAACTTCAAGAATGTATGAAGCTTCTAAAGAGTCGGATAGCAAGCCTTCAGTGTCTAAGATTATCCACGAGGTTCCCGGCACCTGTGGAGACGAGGGTCAGTACATTGCCACATATGTACTGGCGAGCGGCCGTAACCAATCTCACCATAAATTAACAATAGTAAATTACATGTATGTTCACTATTGATTTGGGATCTTTCTATCTTGCCTTAGGGTCCATCAACAATTGATATATTTGATAAAAAATATAGGAAGCACACAGTGATGTTAGAAACATAAGTAATTTATGTTGTTCTAACATAAGCAACTCATAATGATAACCAATTTGGTGAATCTTTGTCACGACCTGCACCCAGTGTAGGGGCACGAGAAGTGGGTACGTCCAGCCTACGCCGCAGTATCGGCGGTAGAACATTGTCCTAGGTTACTATCTAATCAACAAATCATGCAGTTATATAATGTACTTGTCAAATCTCAACTCCGAATGGAGGACAAGTATAGATATAATGAAATCTCAATCACAGTCTAAGAACGATAAGATAACACAGAAGTTTATAACTAAAGACTAAATAACAACGAATATAAACTACTAAATAATAACATCTCAAACAAACTCAAATCTTAAGTTATTACAATTCAAGTTCTAAACACATGAAAACTAAACCAAGTCTACTAGCTTGTCTCCCGATCACTCCTGAGTGTCGGGGCCAAAGGTAGCTAAGCCATCTCCTGCTCCAAGGCAAGTAGGGAAAATGCCCTTAGGGTTATCATCTGTAATATTTTCAACTGGTCCAGTCAGGACGGTAACGAGTACAAAATCTCAAACAATAGTTCTAGTTATACAATATTAAAAATGTGGCAGTAGATAGAGAGAATATACTAGATAAAGTAGAGCGTACATGCATCCTGGCAGGGTATATCAAAACTGTAATGAGATAAGACAAGAGAACAGTGTATAACATATACGAAAATCTAGAACTGCTATCTATGTGAGTTTAGCACTAGTTTCAATATGTGATCGGCTTAGAACTTGATACAATATTTGGCCTGGCTAATCATACGTGAGTATATGATTAACACTATACAGTGAGGATACAATGGTGATACAACGGTGATACAATGCTGGTACTGTGGGGTATTGATCACATATCTACGCTAACACCTCCATCCCTGACTAATATAGTGGATCCAACCATGACACGTTATGACACGTGATTCTCTGAGAAGGTAGCTAGCCTTCGTAAGAATCCTGTCTATACAATGCACAAGGAACTAGGGAAGACTTGCTCAGGATATACTAAGAAATACAAGGAATAACATCTCATGATGGGATCCAGACAAATATCAATCCGTGTGAACAATGTGTCAAGAGAACAAGGATATCTACACTAAATACTAGAAACAAGGACGATATCATAAAACAAAAATATTATCAGAGAATGTACTCGCTTGTCATCCTGTACGACTGATATGAATAGATGTCCGAACTGGTGTCACAGAGTCCTATTAGAGTAAAACAGGTTATAAAGTACTCAAATTGTAATAATAGAAATCTACAATGCAAACTACATGATTCTAGGTCAAACTAGGTCAAGGCAAGTCAAACAAAGTCAAACAAGGACGATTTAAGTCAAAGGTTGACTTACAGTTGACTTTTGGTCAAATTGTCAACTCTGGTCAACCCTGGTCTACTCATAGTCCACTCTAGGTCAACTTTAATGGTTGACTCACAGTTGACTTTTGGTCAACCGGTCAACTCTGGTTAATTTTTGGTCAATTTTAGGCTAAAGTTGACTTTTGGTTGACTTTTAGTCAAAACGGTCAACCATGGTCAAATGAGGTCAACCCTAAGTCATTTACCCTATTCCTAACCATTAACAACCAAGCTATTCTATTTCTAACCATATCTTAAACATGTTAAACTCATATCTTAGTTATAGGTATTACCTTAACTCTTATCCTATTACCCTACTATCCTTTAATACCTTACTAAGGTGTTCTAACACTCTACCCTCGTATCTCTATACCATATCTTGGTATCTTGATACCTTACCTTGGTTATAAGGTAAACTCATCTACTTTGAAGGTAAAGGTAAATCTCATTTACCTTGAGATACTAACTTGAGTATCCTGCGATACCCACTATTCTAAGACCCCACTCTTAGTATCTTAAGATACTAAGATAAGATACTAACTATCTATAGGTTTTCAACATCTAGACACTAGTTAATACTAACATATCATAGGTATCTAACATATCAAAATCTAACCAATACCTCAACTAACAACATTCTAACATATAACTTCTAACCATCTATTCTAACTTAGGAACCTAACACAACTAACAACCACTAACTAATATCTAACCATAACATATATGTATATATATCCATCTCTAACTCTAACCAACTAACATATGTCATCTCTAACTAACAATAACATAGACTAACACAACTAACTGTCTAACTTATATAAGATATCACTATCTAACTTCTAAGATACCTCTAACCTCTACATAGATTCTAACATAACCACTAGCATACTGACATATCCATACATACAACATCTAAATTCCTCTCTACTTTAATACTAACACACACACAAACACATATACCAAATCCACCTTCCTCTCTTCCAACATACCCGCACACATATATATACAAACGCACTACCACTCAACCAAAACACAAATTACTCAACAAACCACACTAGCCTCAAGTCAAATAGGATGGCATGATCCTCCCAACTCTCTCACATTCACAACACACACACTACACTACCATCTATACAACATCAAATACACACTAGCACATATCCTGTATCAATCTCACTTCTCTCTACTAACCACACACATCCTTATCTCATTCAAACACACACACTATACTAACATATATTACATAACAATAATATATATATATATATATATATATATATATATATATATGTACTATATCATACATATTCTTGACAACCTATGATACCTACATTCACATGATATCCATACTACATAGGCTCTTAGGTTACACAAAATACCTATGTCGTATAGTCACTCTTCTACTTAAAACCAATACTATACCAATTGGGCCTTCACTAAATTCTAGGATTAAAGTATGTTGTAGCCCTTCGTATTAGCTTTCCGAAACTTCAAACGGATCGCATTTTCGTGTCTGGAAGCTCCTAGAATCGTGAAAACACCAAAATGCGTTCGTCTTTCGTGCAGCTGACACTCAAACAGTTCTACAGAAAGTTCTAGAACGATTTTGGCTTATTAAAATATATATATTTGGAAAGCTAACTTCGATACGGTTCTTTTAAAAAATGGAAGATAAATCGGAGTTCTAAGCTAAAAGTTATGACATTTCTAAGTTGCTCTAGCTACTAAAAACGTGGATAAAATTATGACGAATTTGGGTTGTTTTGGACAAAAGAAACACATGTAGGCCAAGATACTTGGATACCAACATAGGTATCCAAATGAAACTCATTCTAACCATCCTAACTAAGATCAATCCACTCTCTAACCATTCTAAAACCGAATTTAAATATCTATTTAAACTATTATCATACATACATACATACATACATACATACATACATACACATGGGGTGTCCTAATTTGGGATCTATCAAGTAGAACACAAGACACATATCTAAAATCCTCAAGAGAGCTCCAAATGGCCTCAAATTTGAATGTAAATGGGGTACATGCATGGGGGTGGATCCTATGGATTCAAAACTAACTAATATGTATAGGAAATCAATTTAGAGGGTTGGTTTTACCTATTGGGAGTGGAATCCCAATGATACTTCCAAGGATACGGCTCCGACACGAAGATCTTCCAAAAAGGACACTCCTCCTTGCACTTTGCTCCAAATCTTTGCTAGTACCCTCCCTTGGTGGTATGAGAAGGTTGGATAGAAGTTTTGGTGGAGGGATGTAAGGATTTGGAGATCAAATCAAAGAAGAAAGCTCTCTAATTTGGGGAAGAACACTTAGGGTTCTATGTAGAGGTAAAAAGAGGCAAGGGCTTTCTTAAGAATTCTTTATAAGAAGGGAGGGGGCACTTTTGGCTGGTCATTAGATGAATTAGGCTTAGTTTTACATGTAGATGAGTGGCTAGGACTTGTCCATCCAATTCCAAGCGTTTCTATTGATTCAATTAGTCCTAAGGCCTTCTTTTTCACAAATATCCTAAGGGGTAAATATCCTACTATGAAATATTTCGATATTGCTAACCTTGTCATTACTAGGTTATCCTAATCAAGACTCTAAGCTCAAGGCTAATCTAGACTAGGCTAAGATTCTAGGTTAAGTCTCAAACAACAATTAGCATATATTTAATTAATACAATTTACAATTTCACAAAATTGTCAAAATGACCAAAGTACCCTTAGGCTAAAAAGTAGTAATATGACATTCTAATCACATGATTAGGCTCCCTTGGTCATGGTTAGTCTCTAGGCTTTGCAATTCTAGGGTTAAACTAGTTAACCATCAAAATCAAAATTCAATATTTTAACTAGTTTTAAATTGATTAAAAATCACCAAAAATCACAATATGATTTAAATATCATTATTAAATGATTATAATTACAAAAGTTCAAAATTACCCTTATTTTAGAAAAGTGGTGGTTACAAATCTATCCTCTTTAGAAAAATTTTGTCCTCGAAATTAAGATGGCCATACTCCTTCTAGGTTAAACCCCCAACAATCAAGGTCAAGAAAACTATATCTAAAACATACAAATTATGGTCCTACTGGTCGTGATATCACGATCTTGATCAGGGTCACTATACTATCTATCATAGCACAAAACATCCTGACAGGTACTAATGGAATCACACAATAAGATGGAAAGAAGAACATGAAAGAAAGACCTGCTAATCCGTCACCCGTAGCGTCGGTCTACTCGACTGTCAACGCAAAAGCCTTGCCCCTCTGGGGTATATCCCTCTGATGGTGCGGGGCACGGTGCTGCGCTATAGGGGGCCTACCTCCCTCTATCTAATCCATGATACTCAAGTAATATCCATACTGATATTCCACTCAATTATACTAGGGCACCATCTATATGATATCTATTATATAATCTGATAATCATACCCGTCTATCCAGAACCATGTTACCAGAATCCTCGTCACACCAGTAAGTATGGCTGTAATAATCCATAGAGTCTGCAACTAATGTACATACCTCTAGAATTATGGTATTTAAAATTTTTGCATTGCTGCTAGCTTGGCCGCAAAAACTTTAAATTCCTACACCCGCGAAATACATCCAAAATCAGACTCTATCTCATCGCCAAACCAGCTAATATGGCTGTAGAAGACTCTAGATTCCATGACTGAGGCAACCTAGCCCATAATGTTATCTTGGTAGAAAATCAAGTCAATAATGAATACTAAGAATCAAATTCAACGATGAACAAGGAAGTAGACAGAAACTGTCGGAATTGAATTTCGAGATAGTTTGTAATAAGATTCTCAAGGGTCATCTCAGGAATCTTGTCAAGTAGTCCTAACTGTGATTGAGTAACTCTCTATACTGTCTAATCCTATATCCTAACAGCAGGCTCGTAGCAACACTCTAAGTCGAGCACCACTACAAAATCGTACTAGTTACAACTCTGATCTGCATGGGCCACCACTAAAAACGTATCACAACCCGCACCCAGTGTAGGGGCACGAGAAGTGGGTACGTCCAGCCTACGCCACAGTGTCGGCGGTAGAACGATGTCCTAGGTTACTATCTAATCAACAACTCACGCAATTATATAATGTACTTGTCAAATCTCAACTCCGAACGGAGGACAAGTATAGGTATAATGAAATCTCAATCACAGTCTAAGAACGATAAGATAACACAGAAGTTTATAACTAAAGACTAAACAACAACGAATATAAACTACTAAATAATAATATCTCAAACAAACTCAAATCTCAAGTTATTACAATTCAAGTTCTAATCACATGAAAACTAAACCAAGTCTACTAGCTTGTCTTCCGATCACTCCTGAGTGTCGGGGCCAAAGGTAGCTAAGCCATCTCCTGCTCCAAGGCAAGTAGGGAAAATGTCCTCAGGGTAATCATCTGTAATATTTTTAACAGGTCCAGTCAGGACGGAAACGAGTACAAAATCTCAAACAACAGTTCTAGTTATACAATATTGAAAATATAGTAGTAGATAGAGAGAATATACTAGGTAAAGTAGAGCGTACATGCATTCTGACAGGGTATATCAAAACTATAATGAGATAAGGCAAGAGAACAGTGTATAACATATACAAAAATCTGGAACTACTATCTATGTGAGTTTAGCACTAGTTTCAACATGTGATTGACTTAGAACTTGATACAATGTTTGGCCTGGCTAATCATACATGAGTATATGATTAACACTATACAGTGAGGATACAATGGTGATACAATGCTGGTACTGTGGGGTATTGATCACATATCTACGCTAACACCCCCATCCCTGACTAATATAGTGGATCCAACCATGACACGTGATTCTATGAGAAGGTAGCTAGCCTTCGTAGGAATCATGTTGTCACGCCCCAGAACCAGAATACTGGAGAGCGGGGACAGACATAGCCAGCTACGTATATGAAATGGAATCCATCTCGCTATACGGTCACGGCTGTCTAGATACATGAGGGTTTATCTACAAGCCAACAGTCTCTTAAGGTCATGAACAAGCCTAGTGTCTCAATCACAAGCAAGTAAGTAAAAGTCACAAGATGTATGATCATTAAATATACAATAGTAAGGCGTCCCAAACATTACATATTCAGTTGATCATGAAGCTAGTCGTTACAAAATGTCAGGACTAGCAAGAGTTTAGTCATACATGATCAACCCTAGGATCTGTTAATCATGTTACAGCCCGTAGGTAGACAGTAAGTAAGTGCAATCGAGCTAAACAGGTGCTCGTCGGCTAAACGCCTCAAAAGAATATTTTTACAATATAGTGGGAGAGCCAAAAATAATCCACTCGTTGCCAGGATTCCTTCTAGTGTTTACCATCTGGCAGGAAGGTCGGTAGATCCTCTGGAGCTGCTCCGGAATCTGGCCACACAAAACCAGCTGGGTCAGACCCCAGAAAGAGCAAGTGCCACAAAGGAAGCTTCACTTAAGAACTAAAACCAGCAATCAGCACAAGATATAAATAAAAGTAAGAACTGGAAATAAAGAAAATACACCAGGATGATATACGACGAGATAACCATGGAACTATTCAGATAACCAGGTTACAACCCGTAAACCAAACAAGGACCGGGGTTGTAACCTTTCGTCTGAACAGAACTTGGAATTCTCACCATTTATCGGTAAAATAAATACAAGCATTCTGGTCATACAATAGTCTGGAACAGGATCAGGGCAAGACTAGACTGGTTAGACTCCGTCCAATCACTTCACGGCCAGGCAAGAATTACGGCTTGATACTTTAACTAACTAGGGTTGTCACAAGCCTAATTACTAACAAGATGCAGTGAGATTATTCCACAGCCACAAGCCCTGCACACCATCCAGGTTACCCGGGTTAAAAGATTAGAGTTGAATTCAGGTGGGTACATCGTCCAGGAAACGAATGTACCCTTAGGTAGCTTGAAGGGTGCAACACATGACAATGTGCTGGAAATGTGCCCTACTCGACGGCAGGCTACAGATCCCACGGCGTGCCCAGGTAACGGGATTGCCTGTAGCTGGGAAATCTCGTCATGACTAATGTATTAATCTAGTTATTAGCCTTAGTCCATTTTAGTAGGTACTCCTGACCGTGGTACTCAGGAGTCCTTGTCCTAGACATGATGCAAGACAGGACTGGTTTATTTATACAAACACAATCGCCTACGGTGTCCAGATTAATTATACAGGTCATGTCATGTCAGGTAGCCGTTGCAACAGCTATTCGAGATAATCATGTCAGGTTATCAGGTCAAGTGTACTAGTCAGGAGTGCGCCACGACGGACCACTATCAGGTCATGTCATGTTACTCATGTCAGGAGTGCACCACTACGGGTCACTATCGTGTCAGGCTCAGTTATCCTTTCCAAACATATCAAGTAAATTCGTGATGATCAAGTTCAGGACAAAAGGCGTAAGGATATAAAATGGACGTAAAATATCTAATAAAATATCAATATACAGGGCTATAGAAGAGCCAAGCTCAGGGAAAATAAAACCAAATCTGACACGCTGACATGAGACCAAGTCAGCCAAAGGCCATACGCTCAGTGCCAAAGTCATACGCTCAGGTCACACGCTCAGGTCACACGCTCAGGTCACACGCTCCCAAAAGGCAGCGTATGTATTCTATACGACTCCTTGTCAAGCAAGCGAGCGTATGCGAGTCATATGCCTCCAAAAGGCAGCGTATGGGGTCCATACGACTCTTTATCAGGTAAGCGAGCGTATACGAGCCATACGCTCCCAAAAGGCAGCGTATGGGGTCCATACGACTCCTTGTCAGGCAAGCGAGCGTATGCGAGTCATACGCCTCCAAAAGGCAGCGTATGGGGTCCATACGACTCCTTGTCAGGCAAGCGAGCGTATGGACCCCATGCTCTTGTGGTCGGTGAAAATCTCTACCATGTCTCCATACAAGTAGTGCCTCCATAACTTAAGTGCAAACACCACTGCTGCCAGCTCCAAGTCATGGATTGGGTAATTCCTCTCATGATCACGAAGTTGTCGTGACGCATAAGCTATTACCTTCCCTTGCTGCATCAGAACACATCCTAAACCTCTGCCTGAAGCATCACAGTACACTGAGAATCCTCCGGTCCCATCTGGAAGCGTGAGAATAGGAGCTGTTATCAGGCCTCGCTTCAACTGCTCAAAAGAACTCTGACACTCTGCTGTCCAAGCAAACTGCGCATCCTTGCGGGTCAACTGGGTCAATGGTGCTGATATCCGAGCAAAGTCCGAAACAAATTGCCGGTAATAGCCGGCCAATCCAAGAAATCTACGAACCTCTGCAACTGTGCTGGGTACTGGCCATGACTCAATGGCTACAATCTTCTAGGGATCCACTTCTACTCCTCCTCTGGTGATGATATGACCCAAGTACGAAATGCGATCGAGCCAGAACTCGTATTTACTGAACTTGGCATACAGCTGGTGCTCTCTGAGGACCTGAAGAACTATACGGAGATGCTGCTCATGCTCCGCCTCACTCTTGCTGTAGACCAGAATGTCATCCAAGAACACAATCACAAACTGATCCAAGTAAGGCATGAAGATGCGATTCATGAGGTCCATGAATACTGTCGGTGCATTGGTTGCTCCAAAAGGCATAACAAGGAATTCCCAATGCCCATATCTCGATCTAAAAGCTGTCTTCGGGATGTCCTGCTCTCTGACTCTGATCTGATGATAACCTGAGCGCAAATCAATCTTCGAGAATACTGAAGCCCCCTTGAGTTGATCAAACAAGTCATCTATCCTCGGCAGAGGGTATCTGTTCTTGATTGTCACTGAGTTCAAGGTACGATAATCAACAAATAACCTGGACGCACCATCCTTCTTTTTCACAAGAAGCATCGGGGCTCCCCAAGGCGATCCACTAGCACGAATGAATCCCTTGGTTCTGAGTTCTTCAATCATCTTGTACAATATCTCCAACTCTGATGGCGCCATCCTGTAGACTCTCTCTGACACTGGGGCTGTCCCGGGAATCAAGTCTATAGTGAACTCGATCTCCCGCTCCGGAGGCATACCTGGAAGTTCTTCTGGGAAAATATCTGGGAACTCATCCACTATCCTGGGCAACTGAACTGCCGCTACTGCCATCCGCAATACTGGAGGAGATGACTCAACTTCGCCTCGGGAGAAAGAAAACTCCGGCTCGCCTGAAATGCTAAAAACAACCCTGCCAATGTGGCAGTCTATCCTAGCATACTGGTTCCTCAACCAATCCATCCCTAGGACCACATCATAATTGGCCATCGGAAACTCTATCAACCTAGCGAGAAATTCTCTACCGCTAACTACGATCCGACACGAGAAAAACACTCTATCTACTCCCACAAGTCCGTAACCAGTAAGTATATTAAGCCTTACTGATAATGACTCGGGCTCCAATCCTACCCGTGTCGCGAATCGTGCATACATAAATGAATACGATGCACCAGAATCAAATAAATCTGAAGCTGGAAAGGAGTTAACGAGAATAGTACCTGCCACTACCTCTCCTAGTGCTAATCCTTCCTCCACTGTCATCACCATAGCCTGACCGTGCCCTCGGGGTGCTGGTCCCCTCTGCTGAAATCCTCGCTGCCTGCTCTGACTCTGGACTTGGACTTGTGCATACTGCTGGGGGTTCTACTGCTGGAACACTTGGGTCTGAGGCGGCAAGGGCCTCGGCAATAGATACTGCTGCTGCTGGACCGGAGCTGGTCCTCTCACCGAAGAGCTAGAAAGGTTGGACGATGATGAACCACCCCTATTCGGGCAGGATCCAATCCTATGGTCTGGTGCTCCACAAGCCAGACACAATCCCTGTACCCTGCGACATTCTGCCACCATATGGCCTGGCTTTCCACAATAAGAACAACCCACTACGGAAGATTGCTTCTGCTTCTGCTGCTGAGGGTGCGTCGGAGTTGAATGCTGAACCGACGTTACTGAGGCCGCTCGCCTCGGAGCTCCAATAGTCAAAGCCCTGGCTGCCGGGGCCGGTGCTGAAGACTGATTCATCTGGCCGTGAGATCTTTTCCGACCTCCGGCCCTATCCACGATCCTTTGGGAGGTATACTTATGCCTCCGGGCTGCTCTCAAGACTGTATCAAAAGTCTGATGCTCAAACTGCTCAACTGCCAACAAGATCTCCAGGTGAAGTCCCTGCTGGAACCGCTGGGCTCTATCATACTCGGTTGCCACCAAAGTGGGAGCAAACCGACTGAGTCTGGAAAACTCGGCCGCATATCCGTCGACCGTCCTGCCTCCTTGCTTCAGATTAGTGAACCGGGTCTGCAGATCATACCGAGCCACGGCATCGAAATACTTGGTCTGGAATCTCTCTCTGATTACTTCCCAAGCAATGGGTGCTACTAATCCAATGACCTGCGCTGCCCGCCAGCTGCGGACAAGATCTAACAACTGCAGGCGCACAACGGCCACCTTCTCGTTCTCTGGGGTCCTGGCTGCTTCTAGAATCACCTCTGTATTCTGAAGCCACGCATCTGCTGCGATAGCATCTTCACTACCGTCGAAGAATGGAGGGTTCAAGCACTTGACGCTGTTGGCCGCGCTGTTATCCTGATGACCACCCCGGGTCAAAGCATTCGTCACTGCCTGTTCCAAGGCATCTCCACGACGATCCTGAGAAGCTATCAAGGTCCTGACGAGTCCTACCAAAGTGCCGTCATCATGTTCTACAGGTCGAACTGGCTGGACTTGTGGCTCTCTGCCAGAAGGCACGACTCTGGAGGCTACTCCGGAATGCTGGGCTTGATCTCCAGGTTGCTGCTGGTCCGCAGGAGGTGCTCTGCCTTGCTGGTCGGTAGGACCACGAACAATGCCGCTGAAGAAGACGACATAGGAAACAAATAAGGAAGGACCAGGACAGATCAACGATACAAGCATATGATCAGGATAAGAATCTAGGGATTCAGAAGATACGAGCAGAGATCAAGGACGAATACTGATTGAGACATCTATTCGGTAAACCCTCACATATCTTGATTTACAAGACCTGCATGGGCCACCACTTAAACCATGTCACGCCCCAGAACCAGAATACTGGAGAGCGGGGGCAGACATAGCCAGCTACGTATATGAAATAGAATCCATCTCGCTATACGGTCACGGCTGTCTAGATACATGAGGGTTTATCTACAAGCTAACAGTCTCTTAAGGTCATAAACAAGCCTAGTGTCTCAATCACAAGCAAGTAAGTAAAAGTCACAAGATGTATGATCATTAAATATACAATAGTAAGGCGTCCCAAACATTACATATTCAGTTGATCATGAAGCTAGTCGTTACAAAATGTCAGGACTAGCAAGAGTTTAGTCATACATGATCAACCCTAGGATCTGTTAATCATGTTACAGCCCGTAGGCAGACAGTAAGTAAGTGCAATCAAGCTAAACAGGTGCTCGTCGGCTAAACGCCTCAAAAGAATATTTTTACAATAGAGTGAAAGAGCCAAAAATAACCCACTCGTTGCCAGGATTCCTTCTAGTGTTCACCATCTGGCAGGAAGGTCGGTAGATCCTCTGGAGCTGCTCCGAAATCTGGCCACACAAAACCAGCTGGGTCAGACCCCAGAAAGAGCAAGTGCCACAAAGGAAGCTTCACTTAAGAACTAAAACCAGCAATCAGCACAAGATATAAATAAAAGTAAGAACTGGAAATAAAGAAAATATACCAGGATGATATACGACGAGATAACCATAGAACTATTCAGATAACCAGGTTACAACCCGTAAACCAAACAAGGACCGGGGTTGTAACCCTTCGTCTGAACAGAACTTGGAATTCTTACCATTTATCGGTAAAATAAATACAAGCATTATGGTCATTCAATAGTCTGGAACAGGATCAGGGCAAGACTAGACTGGTTAGACTCCGTCCAATCACTTCACGGCCAGGCAAGAATTACGGCTTGATACTTTAACTAACTAGGGTTGTCACAAGCCTAATTACTAACAAGATGCAGTAAGATTATTCCACAGCCACAGGCCCTGCAGACCATCCAGGTTACCCGGGTTAAAAGATTAGAGTTAAATTCAGGTGGGTACATCGTCCAGGAAACGAATGTACCCTTAGGTAGCTTGAAGGGTGCAACACATGACAGTGTACTGGAAATGTGCCATACTCGACGACAGGCTACAGATCCCATGGCGTGCCCAGGTAACGGGATTGCCTGTAGCTGGGAAATCTCGTCATGACTAATGTATTAATCTAGTTATTAGCCTTAGTCCATTTTAGTAGGTACTCCTGACCGTGGTACTCAGGAGTCCTTGTCCTAGACATGATGCAAGACAGGACTGGTTTATTTATACAAACACAATCGCCTACGGTGTCCAGATTAATTATACAGGTCATGTCATGTCAGGTAGCCGTTGCAACAGCTATTCGAGATAATCATGTCAGGTTATCAGGTCAAGTGTACTAGTCAGGAGTGCGCCACGACGGACCACTATCAGGTCATGTCATGTTACTCATGTCAGGAGTGCACCACTACGGGTCACTATCGTGTCAGGCTCAGTTATCCTTTCCAAACATATCAAGTAAATTCGTGATGATCAAGTTCAGGACAAAAGGCGTAAGGATATAAAATGGACGTAAAATATCTAATAAAATATCAATATACAGGGCTATAGAAGAGCCAAGCTCAGGGAAAATAAAACCAAATCTGACACGCTGACATGAGACCAAGTCAGCCAAAGGCCATACGCTCAGTGCCAAAGTCATACGCTCAGGTCACACGCTCAGGTCACACGCTCCCAAAAGGCAGCGTATGTATTCCATACGACTCCTTGTCAAGCAAGCGAGCGTATGCGAGTCATACGCCTCCAAAAGGCAGCGTATGGGGTCCATAAGACTCCTTATCAGGCAAGCGAGCGTATGCGAGCCATACGCTCCTAAAAGGCAGCGTATGGGGTCCATATGACTCCTTGTCAGGCAAGCGAGCGTATGCGAGTCATACGCCTCCAAAAGGCAGCGTATGGGGTCCATACGACTCCTTATCAGGCAAGCGAGCGTATGCGAGTCATACGCCTCCAAAAGGCAGCGTATGGGGTCTACGCTGCGCTAAGGAGCACGCGCAACTCAGTGGCACAAGCTAAAAAGCTCGTGCACTGCTCACTGTCTTCTCTAAACAGCAAGAACTCCATGGTTGAACCCAAAGCTTCAAAAATCTATAACTTGGTCCAAACAAGTCCAAATCCGACTTTGCAAAGTTCTCTCTTGGGTGAAATTCAATTCTCTCCAACATAAGAACATCAAAACCCATAAAAATATAACTTAAATAGATCAAAACCATACAAAACCGAAAATAGAAGAAACTTAGATCTAGAACAATGGAGACTCCAAATCACAAAATGTTAAGTTCTAATGTTGATCACCATGGCCTAATCTAGCTAATCGATAAATAAAAAGTGGTTCTCAAGTGGTGGCAAGGTGCACTTGCCTAGACCTCTCTCTTCTCTCTTTGGTAGGTGAAGGGAGTAAATGAGGAAGAAGAAGATGAATAATGAAGAGAGAGAATAAAGAGGGCTTAATAAATACAAATGGTGGTGGTAGGTAGGGGTTCACCTTGGGTTCATTATGAACCCAATCAAAACCAAGCCAAGCCGAACCAACCAACCCGAACCAGGAATAAACCAAGCCAAGCCATGAAGAAAACTAAACAAAGAATCATGCAATACAAGAATAAATACGTATATGTATTCCAGAAATACGTAATACGAACCACAGGCATTACACATGTCTATACAATGCACAAGGAACTAGGGAGGACTTGCTCAGGATATACCAAGAAATACAAGGAATAACATCTCATGATGGAATCCAGACAAATATTAATCCGTGTGAACAATGTGTCAAGAGAACAAGGATATCTACACTAAATACAAGAAATAAAGACGATATCATAAAACAAAAATATTATCAGAGAATATACTCGCCTGTCACCCTGTACGACTGATATGAATAGATGTCCGAACTGGTGTCACAGAGTCCTATTAGAGTAAAATAGGTTATAAAGTACTCAAATTGTAATAATAGAAATCTACAATACAAATTACATGATTCTAGGTCAAACTAGGTCAAGGCAAGTCAAACAAAGTCAAACAAGGTCGATTTAAGTCAAAGGTTGGCTTACAGTTGACTTTTGGTCAAATGGTCAACTCTGGTCAACCCTGGTCAACTCATAGTCCACTCTAGGTCAACTAGGTCAATGGTTGACTCATAGTTGACTTTTGGCCAACTGGTCAACTCTGGTCAAGTTTTGGTCAATTTTAGGCTAAAGTAAACTTTTGGTTGACTTTTAGTCAAAACGGTCAATCATGGTCAAACGGGGTCAACCCCAAGTCATTTACCCTATTCCTAACCATTAACAATCAAGCTATTCTATTTCTAACCATATCTTAAACATGTTAAACTCATATCTTAGTTATAGGTATTACCTTAACTCTTATCCCATTACCCTACTATCCTTCAATACCTTACTAAGGTGTTCTAACACTCTACCCTCGTATCTCTATACCATATCTTGGTATCTTGATACCTTACCTTGGTTATAAGGTAAACTCATCTACTTTGAAGGTAAAGGTAAATCTCATTTACCTTGAGATACTAACTTGAGTATCCTGCGATACCCACTATTCTAAGACCCCACTCTTAGTATCCTAAGATACTAAGATAGGATACTAACTATCTATAGGTTTTCAACATCTAGACATTAGTTAATACTAACATATCATAGGTATCTAACATATCAAAATCTAACCAATTCCTCAACTAACAACACTCTAACATATAACTTCTAACCATCTATTCTAACTTAGAAACCTAACACAACTAACAACCACTAACTAATATCTAACCATAATATATATGTATATA
>JANAVB010003400.1:16298867-16306367 GCA_029216955.1 Iris pallida | reverse complement strand
TCCGTGTACGCTCCAAAAAGGTCGTAAAATTTTAGGAGCACGTGGGCAGAGGTTACCCCCACGTGTCCATCAAATTTCATGCAAAATCATGTCCTGTACGTCGAGTTATGACACTCGAGCAGCAGGACACGCACGGAGATCCTGTGTACGCGTGTTCATGTCCGATTTGGACACAAAAAATGTGTCAAATCGAGATCCGTTTTCACGAAAGTTGTTTCAAATATACACAGCAACAAATTCGTGAAAACAAAATTGAAAAATATAAACTTTCGATTCTAAGAGGTATTTCGTCAAACACGTATTCCAATACACCAACACGTGTCCGATACACCTATCAAACGGATACGAAATCCTACCAAACTATGTGTACAGTTCTGAGGTACCTAGATGGATGCATCTATGAATAAAAATTGGAATTTATAGGGGTTTAGAGAGGTTTACCTATTGAGAGTCAATATCTCAATGAAACGAGCCTCCAAACGTGTCGACGTCAATTTTCTCTGGTCCAAAGCCTCTGATTCCTTGCTAGCAAGTCTCCAGCAAGTTTCTTTCTGCCGAAGGATCGCAACACAGTTCATTTGGATGGATTTGGATGAGAATTGAGAAAAATAAGCTTTTGGAAGAGAAGGGCAATTTCTAGGGTTTTACAAACTAGGTGGCTACTAACATATAACACCAAAAAGGGGGGGCTACTGTTATGGTCGGCCAGGGGGCTTCTAGGGTTAGGGTAGGGTTGGTGATGGGCCACAACTCTTCTAAAACTAAACAAGAATTCTATTAGCAAAAAGGCCAAAAAGCTACATACTAAATAATCTAAAATGAATTAAATTATTTCCTAATTAGGACTAATGCTTTAAATTGAAATCTAATTAGCTAAATAGGTTTCTAATCACATGGTTAGTCTTCTAATCAAGGCTAACTAAGGTTAAACCATTGCTACTACCAAAAGCACTAATCGAAAACCAAAATACCAATCAATTAATAATAAAAAAATCAAAAATTTAAACTATCACACAATTACTAAAATACCCCAATTTAGAAAAGTTGTGGTGACAAATCTACCCCCTTAGAAAAATTTTGTCCTCAAAAGTTAAGATGGTTGTACTCCTTCTAGGTCAAACCCCCGACAATCGTGGTCAAGAAAATTATATCTAAAATATGCAAAACATGGTCCTACTGGTCGTAATTTCACAGTCTCGAACAGGGTCACTATTCTATCTAGCACATCACAAGAATATCCTGACAGAAACTAATGAAATCACACAACAAGATGGGAAAGAAGAATAGGAAAGACAGACCTGCTAACCCATCACCTGTAGCATCGGTCTCCTCGACCTTAAGTGCAAAAGCTCCATCCCTCTGGTGCTGGGTATGGTGCTGTGCTACAGGTGGCCTAGCTCCCTTTCTCTGACCCTGTGCTCCACCAAATGGGGGTGCCGAGGTACAATCCTTTATCTGGTGAGCGTCGGATCCAAAAATAGGCAAACCTTCAACCTTCTCCTACAAGGCTCCCAAATGTGTCCCGACTTCTTGCAGTAGGCACAACTCTACATCTTCTATTCTTGATCTCGAGGCTGATGTTGTGCTTGCTGAACTCGAGTTGGTGCCTGCATCTGCTGAGGTTGGTGCACTATCTTCTGCACAAAGGGACGCTTTCCACTCCCACTGGCCCCTCCTGACTCATCCCGACTCCTATTGGACTTGAGCTCCAAGTCATCCTCTCCTGCCATGGCTTCTGCCAATATTTGCTCAAAGGTAGCATCTCTGTCACTCTTGGTCAAGGACTTGACTTCCTTGATCAAGCCCTTCCTGAACCTCCTAGCCTTCGTCGTCTCGCTACAGCCCTCGATGAATCTGCCCAGGCGGCATAATTCTCTGGCATACTCCTCTACTGTCTGGTTCCCCTGAACCAGGTTTTTGAACTGCATCTCCAAAGTGCCAAGTGCTGTGTCGGAAAAGAATTTCTCCTTAAAGAGCTTCTTGAAAGCCTTCCATGTCTGCCCCTCTGTACCAACACTATAGTCGATCTAGTATCATATGCGGGCAAGGTCCTGCATCTGGCTGCCCGCTGCCTCTATCTGAATCCCAGCTGGTATCTGCACAAGGCGAAAGATCTCCTCTATATGCTCGATCCAGTCGTCGGCATATAATATACCCTCAGTACCCTTGAAGTCTCGCGATCGCATCTTTTGAAAGTCCCGAATGCCAGAGATCCTCGGTTGGTACTGTTGTATCTGCCCTCCTAGCGGCTAGACAGACACCTTCTCTACTGCTACCATGGCCAGCTGATGGGCATTGCCAATGCCCTGCCTCATATCTTCCGACTGGCACCGCTGAGCCTCCATCATCTGCTGCATGAAGGCAAGGAACTGCGCCATATCAATTATCTCCTGAGGCGGTGGTGGTAGCATCCCTTGAATCCCTAGGGTAGTCCTCAGAACTGGTGAAGGAGCACCCCCAAAAGCTGCAGACGCTCCCATCTAAGCAGGAACGAGAGGTGTTATGGTCCCAACATCTGCCTGAACCGGACGAGAAGTGGCAGACCTCTCAGTGGTTTCTGCTGCTACGGAGCGATGAGATCGTGTCTGTACCATCCTAGAGACAGATCAAACAAGAATCAATTACTGGGAAAGAAACGATATAATCAAAGGAGGACAGTTTATTTCAAGGAAGGCAATTATCAACTAAAAGATATAGATGGCAAGAATTTGATCACAATTT
The DNA here is from genome assembly GCA_029216955.1 of Iris pallida. Taxonomy (NCBI): domain Eukaryota; kingdom Viridiplantae; phylum Streptophyta; class Magnoliopsida; order Asparagales; family Iridaceae; genus Iris; species Iris pallida. The sequence goes on along the minus strand of JANAVB010003400.1, from coordinate 16,303,646 downwards.
TTCCTAACTGTGATTGAGTACCCCTCCGCTAAAGCCTATTTCTTAATTCCTATCGCAAGCTCGAAGTAGTACAACTAAGTCGCCGTACTACCATGATATAGCACTAGTACGAATCTCGACCTGCATGGGCTACCACTAAAAATGTGCCACGACCCGCACCCATTGTAAGGGTACAAGTGCGTAACAATGCCCAGCCTACGCTGCAAAATTGCTGGTAGAACGTTGTTCTAGATCACTATCTAAAACAACTCACGCAATTATATAATGTACTTGCCTTAAATCTCAACTCCGAACGGAGGACAACTATAGAAATAATATAACTCAATCATAGTCTAAGCACGATGAGATAACACAGAATTCTATAACTAAACGAAAACAAATAGAAACTACTAAATGATAGTATCTCAAAATAACTCAAAACAAGTCAAGTCTCAGATTATTACAATTCAAGTTCTAAACATGAATTCTATAGCAAGTCTACTAGACTAGTTTTCCGATCACTCCTGAGCGTCGGGGCCAAAGGTAGCTAATCCCTCTCCAAATCCATAGCAAGTAGGGCATGTATCCTCAGGGCTATCCTCTGTAATATTTTTAACAGGTCCAGTTAGGACAGGAACGGAAGAAATTCCAAGTAAATGCCTAAGACTAGAAAATAATTATAGACAGTTATATTGATGAAACATGGAAGTTTTAGACAGTATAAGATGTAAAGCAACAGTAAAAATAAGGAAAGTAAATACTGTGAAACAGAAGATCATGTCACTGAATACTGTAAATAAAGCTAGCTGAACTAGAATAATATGATATGAGTCCAGGTGGTACACTGTAGGTCAAGTGTGATTCCAATCAATGATCCAAGTAGGGTGATTCTTGTAATGATCCTTGTGATGATTCTAGTAAAGATTCTTGTGATGATTCTAGTAATGATTCTAGACAATACTTAAAGGTGTATTTTAAAATACTGAGATCGACATGTAAACAGCTAGGGGTAATCCGGCACATCACACACTGGCCAAGTGTGGGATGGCTATCATTCTTCTATAATTCACAGGAAGGTGGTTCGAGTATTTGGGAATGTTTACATGTCTACTCAAGTATTTCCCCGTCCAACTAGTACGAGTGAATCCATAACATGACACGTAAATCGAGAATAAATCTAGCCAGAACATGAAGGTGCTTGTAGGTAATTCTTGTAGTGGTTCTTATAATATAGGCTAGACAAGTAAGGTGTGTGTGTCGTATACATGAATTCCAAAAATATCAATCCGTGTTTGTAACAGAGAATCAAATAGAACTGACTAGAACTGAAATATATAAATCGACAAGTAAATGAAAGAACCATCAGAGAATGTACTCGCCTCATACCCTGAGTGACTGATGAATACAGATGTCCGAACCGGAGTCACAATGTCCTATTTAGAGCATGACAGGTTATAATGTATTCAAGATAGAATAAATGAAGTTTACAATGCAAACTACATGCTTCTAGGTCAAAGTCAACTCTTGATCAACCATTCTAGTCAAACTAGGTCAAAGTCAACCCTTGGTCAACTCTGGTCAACCATTCTAGTCAAACTAGGTCAAACCTAAGTCAAATAGCCAATTAGTCTAAGTTTAGGTCAAACTTAAGTTATCTCGTCATTTCAAGTCAGTTTGAGTCAATTTGGATCAAGTTTGACCCAAAGTTGACTTTTGTCAACTTGGTCAACTTGCTAATCAACTATATCAAGTTAGACCTATTAGGTCATTTCTCAACTAACTCACTAATCCATAGGCTATTATTCCTATATAACATAGCTATATACCACATGTGTATATAGCTTATATATATATATATATATATATATATATAGAGAGAGAGAGAGAGAGAGAAAATATATATATATATATATATATATAGAGAGAGAGAGAAAATATATATATATATATATATATAGAGAGAGAGAGAGAGAGAGCGAAAGAGGAAAAAGGAAAAGTAATTTGAATACGTGCGTGAGTGTGTGTATGATGTGTGTATATTGGGGCTGGAAATGGTAGAATCTGAGAATCACATAACATATATATATATATATATATATATATATATATATATATATATATATATATATATATATATATAGATATATACACACACACAAATATCTTATTTAAATATAAAGAAGATAAATATATTAACTTATAGGAAGATAGGGAAAGGGGTGTGTGCGTGCTGTGGAGGGGGGTTAATGCTGTCGAGGGCTGCCCCAACAATCCCAAGCCCAACTGAAACCATAAACTTATATAAGTCTATATATATACTACATTATATATGTATAGATATATATATATACAAAGGAAAAACTATATAACATAGGGATTTACATATGATTGAAAGTAAACATAGTCTAACTACATAATCAAATTCAGAATCTAACTAAACCTAAACTCTAAACTCAGAAATCTGAGTTAAAACCCAAAATAATCCAATTTTCAACCCAAAAATTAACTCAAACAATCCAACCGATACTCGAAACCCAATTCGATACCCAAAATCCAAAATACACAACTAGAACTCATGAAACTCGACAAACACGAAGGTGTACATGTGTGTCATGCTCGTGTCCTCGCAGAGTCGAACCTGTGTCCGAATTGTGTCCAAACAGTGCGTATCGCACGGGTACGTACACGCGCATAGGAAACCCCCGTGCACACGTGCCGTGCTCGATAGAACGCCACACGCAACACGAGGAGCCTCATTCTTGTGCACGTAGCTAGGTGGGATCTAGGTCTAGGTGTACACCTCATAGACATGTGTTCATGTCGTGTCCATGTGTCACATGACACGCGTATCCGTGCAGCTGTACACGCACGAGCGTAGCCGTATGGGCGCGTGTCGACGTCCGTAGCTCGCGTTACGAGCCACGTCGTGCCACGTGGTCGAGTCCCTGGGTAGACTAGGTCTAGGGCTTCGTGTCTATTCTCTTGGAACGAGTCCTCGTCGCGTCATTTCTGCGAATGAAGGCCGTGTCAGCAGCAATTTTTGCGCGTGTGCACAGTTCAGCCGAACCAGTGCGGCTTTGATTTCTCCGTCCAACTAGTAGCTTGCCCTGTTCGAGACAGTGAAATTACGACCAGTAGGACCATGTTTTGCATGTTTTAGATATAATTTTCTTGACCTCAATTTTCGGGGGTTTGACCTAGAAGGAGTACAACCATCTTAAATTTCGAGGACGCAATTTTTTTATGGGGTAGATTTGTCACCACCACTTTTCTAAATTGGGGTATTTTAGTAATTGTGTGATAATTAAATTTTTTTATTATTTTATTATTAATTGATAGGTTTTTGGTTTTAAGTAGTGCTTTTGGTAGTAGCAATGGTTTAACCTCAGTTAGCTTTGATTAGAAGACTAACCATGTGATTAGAAACCTATTTAGCTAATTAGAATTCAATTTAGAGCGTTAGTTCTAATTAGGAAACAATTTAATTCATTTTAGGCTATTTTAGCATGAGCTTTTTGGCCTTTTTTGCTAATGGGCTTCTTGTTTAGTTTTAAAAGAGTTATGACCCATCACCAATCCTAACCTAACCCTAGAAACCCCCTGGCCAGCCATAACAGCAGCCCCTCCTTTTTGGTGTTATATGTTAGTAACCACCTAGTTTGCAAAACCTTAGAAATTGCCCTTCTCTTCCAAAAGCCTATTTTCCTCAATTATCATCCAAATCCATCCAAACAAAGTGCGTTCCGATCCATGGGAGGAGAGGAACTTGCTGGAGACTTGTTAGCAAGGAATCGGAGGCATCGGACTGGAGGAAATCGACGTCGACACATTTAGAGGCTCGTTTCATTGAGATATTGACTCTCAATAGGTAAACCTCTCTAAACACCTGTAAATTCTAATTTTTCTTCGTAGATGCATCCATCTAGGTACCTCGGACCTGTACATGTAGTTTGGTAGGATTTCGTATCCGTTTGATAGGTGTATCAGACACGTGTCGGTGTATCGGAATACGTGTTCGACGAAATACCTCTTAGAATCGAAAGTTCGTATTTTTCGATTTCGTTTTCATGAAATTATTGTTGTGTATATTTGAAACAACTTTTATAAAGACGGATCTCGATTTGACATATTTTGGTGTCCAAATCGGACACGTACAGGCGTGCACGGGATCCCCGTGCGTGTCCTGCTGCTCGAGTGTCATAACTCTATGCAAGGATACGGTTTTGCCTAAAATTGATGGACACGTGGGGGCAAACTCTGCCCATGTGCTCCTAAAATTTTATGACATTTTGTGGAGCGTGCACGAAGAAATTGAAGCCGCATTGGTTCGACTGAACTGTGCACGCACGCAGAAATCGTCGATGACACGACCTTCGTTCGTGGACATGAGGCGACAAGGAAAGAACCAGGAGCATGGACACGAAGCCCTAGACCTAGGCTACCAAAGGACTCGACCACATTGCACGACGTGGCTCGTTTTACGACCTACGGGAATCGACACGCGGCCACGAGGCCACGTGCGCGCACACATACAACCGCGCCGATACCCGCATCGTGTGACGCATGGACACGATGTAGACACGTGTTAGGGTGGTGTACACCTAGATCTAGACCCCACCTAGCTATGTGCATATGCACGAGGCTCCTCGTGTTGCGTGTGGCGTTATATCGAGCGTGGCACATGTGCACGAGAGTTTTTCTATGTGCGTGTACGTACCGTGCGATACTCACTGTTGGACACAATATGGCCACGCGTTCGACTCTGTGAGGTCACGAGCATGACACACACGTACACCTTCG
>JANAVB010003400.1:16219102-16298327 GCA_029216955.1 Iris pallida | reverse complement strand
ATATATATATATATATATATATATATATATATATATATTATATGTATATATATATATTATATTATATATATATATATATATTTTAAAGGGAAAGGAGAAATATAGATATGTATATATATATATATATATATAGATATATATATATATATAGATATATATATATATATATATATATATATATATATTAAAAAAAATATATAATACATATATATAATATTATATATATAATATTATATAGCCTTATATAAGTTTATGGTTTCGTTGGGCTTGGGATTGTTGGGGGCCCTCGACAGCATTAACCCCCTCCACAGCAACACACACCCATTTCCTTATCTTCCTATATGTTTTATATATATATATATATATATATAGATATATATATATATTATTATAATATATATTCAAATAAGATATTGTGTGTGTGTATATTGTAACGCCCCAGTCCCAAAATACTTGGGACTAGATACGTACCATGCCAGCTGTATACATACGAAGTACACTCCAATATATGAAAACCATTAGTACATAAGCTGTAAAATGTAGTAATCCAAGACAAACTAAATCATCCACAATGAAAAGAATAATGGTATAAAATCAACTTGAGTATTTATAGTACAATCGTTGCGCGGAGACAAAGTCCACTACCAACTTTCAAAATGAGAGAAAGTATACAAGAAATGACCCGAAAAATCGAGACGAACCAAGAGCGATCATCTTCGAAGGAATGGAAGGACATGGCCTTAGCTAAGCACCTGCAAGAAACCACGAAACACACACCTGAAGAGATCACCAGGTCCTCAGAGGGACGTAACAAGACACATAATATCATGCCATAAACTAAATAGTAAGAGCTCAATAGAAAGTATGCATGCAAAGGTTCCTAACCATTCTATGTGATATGCACTTTGGGACAACATTGTACACAGGGGCTGGCTCAGCAGAGTAATAAATAGTGGCAGTAAGTAGCGCTCATCCAGTCACTATCGGCCCTGGACAGAAGGTAGTGCTCATAAGAGTCACCCTCGGCCCAAAATGTGTGTAAAAAAATGTAGCCCCTACGCTAATAACTGTCCTCTCCCTCCCCATGATACTATACATGGGTCTCTCCACGACTGTTTAATCCTTAATAACTGCCAAGTCTTCTATACAATCTATTAGCAGTTATTATCCTAACGCACGGCCTGTACGCACCGATGTACGGTCGTATGCAAGTCCGCATCTATATGCGACTCACACTCACACACAATCCGTGGCACATCGTGACAGTTTTGAGATGCACTAAACATACGGTGGTCCCTTAACTCTAAGCTATTTGCATAAGTATAATAAGCATCTATATATTTTTGAAGACAACATAAGAAAAAGCATGCATGATATTGAGCAAGAAATTAACAGTAAGCAAGGTGTCTTACCTGGTGTGTCGCCTGATGTGGTGCGGTGGTCCAACAAGTCCTGTTTTGTTCCAATAATTGACAAGCCATGGTCGATGCACATCGGTCCAAATTTGCCAGACATAAACGTGGCATCAGATCAGTAGTGATGGGCGAAAAAAATGGTGGAGATGGATACATATACAAATTTTTAGAAAATATTTTTATAATACTTTTACGTAATTACTTGAAAATATTTTATATATACAATTTGGAAAAATATCTTTTTTATTAGTCAAAATATTTACATATACTTGAAAATATAATTGGCAACTATCCTTTTGTTAGTAAAAAATACTTTTTAGGTAGATCAAAAAGTTATCTTAGGCAAAAACTCTAATCTTGTCAAATAGGATTTTCTAGGTATAAACTAAATTCATAATTTATAATACTTCTAAATCATTTAGACTGAAAAAATAACTAGTCAATTAATGTACATATAAATTCGAAAAGAATATTTTAGTGTTTTTAAAAATTAAGTTGAAATTTGCTTGAAAATATTGTCCAATTAAATAATAGGAATAGTACTAATATTTACAAACAAATATTATTAATAGTATATAATAAAACTAATAGTAATTAATAATAATGATAACAAATTAAACCCAAAACACTACCAGCCCTCTTTAATAATAATAATAATAAATATATATAATAATAATGATGATAAATAATACTAATAAATATAATAATAATAATAATAATATAATAATAATATAATAATAATAATATAGAATAATAATATAAAATAATAATCATAATCATAATCATAATAACATGTATAATAATAATAATAATAATAATAATAATAATAATAATAATAATAACATTCTAACATCTCATCCCCCCTTTTTAAACCGTAAGTGAGAGAGAGAGGGAGAGAGTAAGAAAGAGGGAAAGAAAGGGGGTTTACCGGAGCGCTGGGTCCGGCTGGGAGGAGGCGCCGGTGGTGGCGTCGCGGAGCTCCGGTGAAGTGGAGGCTCCCGGTGCGTCGGGGTACTCACGGGGTGGCTGTAGGCGCCGTGGGCGGTCCGATCCTGTGAGTCGGTGGTCGGAGCAGATGGGGTTTTGGTGGAAGTGGTCAGCGCCGGGTTGGGCGGCGCTCTGGGCGCGGGGTGGTCCGATGGAGGAAGGGGCGGAGTGGGGCTGATGGAGATGGGGCGAGCGGATGGCGGCGTTCCAGGGTCGGGAGAAGCAGAGGCAGGCGTACGGCGGCGGTTGATGGAGTTTTTTTCGACCGCTCTGCGCGGCTATGGTGGAGGAGCGGTGGCGCCGGAGCTCCTCCGGGGCGAGGGTTTGCTTGGCGGCGTCCGACTCGCGGGGTGGTTCGGCGGATCTGGGGAGGGACTCGGCATCGCCGGCGGCCAGGTGGGGATTCTCACTTCTTCTTCTTTCTTGGTTGTAGATTTGGGATGGTAGTTGATGAAGATGATTGATCGGTTGGGTTTGACGAGGGGGTGGAGTCGGTCGGTGATGACCATGGCAGGGGTAATCTGGTGCTTTGGGCGTCAGGATGATAGGACGTAGGGTTCTAGTAGTGATGATTTAGTGGTGGCGGTTGACGATGATGAGAGGGTTTAGGGTCACCGGGCTCGGCGGGTGATCGGACGGAAGAGGGGCGGTGGTGATGAAGTTGCTGGTGATTTGGGGCTGCTGATGGCCGGAGACGGGATGGTTGTGGATGCTGGCTGGGTGCGGCCGGTGGTTACACCGTGGGGATGGACTCGGGAAGACGGAGGCTGCGACGACAAGGAGGGAGAATTAGGCTTAGGTTTTATTGGTGTCGGTGTTGTCGACACGGAGGGAAAATGTATTTGTAGATAATGGAATAAGAATCTGGGCACGGGCACGGACACGAGGCACTGCACTTGTGGTGGAATATTGGTTTGGTCAAATTTTTTATGTGGAGGAGTACCTCTCCTTATATAGGAGGTGGAATTCCCAGTTGGATAGAATTTGGAGAATTTAAATCCCTTATTAGATAACTTCCACCTTTAATTTAAATCGATTTAAATCCAATTCAATATAGATAAAAACTTATCTTTAATTTAAAAGCCATTTAATTTAAGGCAAATAAATTTTTTTCCAATTTAGATTATCAAAATAATTTAAATATTAAGTAAAACAAAATTTTAATATCTTTTTCGTAAATATTAAAATATAGCATTAATTAATTTCAAAATTCAAGATAAATATTAACTCATAAAATAACTTATACAAATAATAAAATATATTAATAAACAAAATTTCATTATTTGGAATACATTTCATATAATTATAATTTTCCTTTATAAATACGAACAAAATAACTCTTTTATAAAATAAAATATTTATTATATTTATTTGAACATGTCCTTTTCTATAAAAATAATTTTATAATAAAAAATATTTTTCAAGTAAAAATATGTACGCTCGCACATATTCGTACTCGTCGAGCAATACGAAAGATGCGAACTCGTACGCGACGTATAAATACGAAAAACAAAATTAACACCAAAAATAAAAATAAAAATTGTAGTAAAAATTTTAGGGGGTTTACATATATATATATATATATATATATATATATATATATATATATATATATATATATATATATATATATAGTTGTGTTGTGTATTGAATGGGGAATGTTTGACTTGGGATTCAATCTCAGAAATCTGAGATTAGGTTGCCCCTTTCATATAACCACACACACACATACATATATATGTATATATCTTTCTTCCTATCGCTTCAGTGGCCGTCGTCCGCGCCCTCCTCGTCGACCTCCCCCCCCCCCTCGTGGGCTGCGGTGGCCGCGATCCGGCCACCGTCTCCGGTCTCTGTGCAGCTGGTCCAGACTCCTCCGGTGTTTCTCCCGTCCGGCCTTGCTCCTCCCTCAGACGGACTTCGGCGTTCCCTCCGCATCATGCTGGAGGAGCCCTCCCGTCGACGGTGATAGGTCCCAGCCCCCCCGCCTGGATCCCGTGGACTCTTCCTCCTCCAGGCGCCACCCCACTCTCGTCCCCCCTCGCCGGAGCGGCCTCCCTCCCCCCTCCTTCCCCGGTCCACCTCCTTGGCGACGTCGCCCTCCCTCTTCGGTCGTGTGCCCCCCGCCGGGATACCCCGCCCCCCGGCGTCGGCTTCCCCAGGTCTCACAGCTCTCTCCGGCCGGCTCCGGCCTGCATGCAGGCGGGGGGAGGCACGAGGCTCTTGAGCCGCGCGCCGTTTCGGGCAGCGTGCCCTCCGGGTCGCGTGTCCGCTCTCTCCTCCGGTGGCAGCCGCCGTGCGTCACACCTCCTTTGGTGGCTGCGCCCCCCCTCTCCGGCATTCCCTCCAGGTTCTCCTCCTCGGGCCTCCCTCTCCTCCGTGGCTCCGGGCGCCCCTGCCGTCGTCCCCCGCCATTCCCGCCCTCCTCGTCGGAGCCAGCGTTCTCCCCGGCTGCCAAAGCCCTTCACCGGAGCCCCCGTTCCCCGCCCGCCTTCCCGTCCGAGCCCCCGGCTCCGGGCCTCCGCCCTTCTCCGGGCCCTCCTGGCCGTCCCCCGCCGGAGCCCCCGTCTCTGGGCTTCGCACGGAGGTGGGACCCGATGCTCCTCGTGCCGAGCACCCCCACCTCGGGCAGTCCCCCCTCCTCGGGCAGTCCCCCCTCCTCGGGCAGTCCCCCTCCTCGTTTCCCGCGTCTGCTTTGGGCAGACCAGACCCACGCGCCTCGTTGCGCGAGCTCACCTACCCCTATTGGGCCGTGTGCCATTCCCATCGGGCAGAGCCCTTTACCAGCCTCTTGGAAAGTTTGAAATTTCAATTTTGAAATTTCAAAATTTCGTCTACTGCCATAGGATTTTCGTCTTTTCGATCTTTTTGAATTTTCGATTGTCTACCTTTACTAATTTTCACCTGTTCATTCAGGGCCCATTTTGTGTTTTCTCGGCCCTGGACCTGCTTGTAATGCTCTGTAAGAGCCACCCTTTATTTTAATAAATTACTTTTTGTTTATATATATATATATATATATATATGTATATATATATATATATATTAATTGTTATAGGTATATTGTTTGCTAAGTTAGATTAGCCTATGATTAGTGAGTTTAGTTTAGAAATTGACGCAATAGGCCTTTTTAGGCATAGTTGACCAAATTGTGGGCCAAGTTGACCAAAGTCAACTATGGGTCAAACTGGACCCTAGAATTGACCAAATAGGCTTGAAATGACTAGATGACTCAAGTTTGACTTAAACGTGAAATAGTGGACTAGTTAACTTATGGTTGACCAAAGTTGACCAAAGTTGACTAGAGTTGACCAAGAGTTGACTTTGACCTAGAATGACCTTGAAGCATGTAGTTTGCATTGTAAACTTTATTTATTCTATCTTGAATACATTATAACATGTATTGCTCTAAATATGACATTGTGACTCCGGTTCGGACATCTGTATTCATCAGTTACTCAGGGTATCAGACGAGTACATTCTTTGATCGTTCTTTCATTTATTTGTCGATTTTTATATTTCAGTTCTAGTCAGTTCTATTTGATTCTCTGTTACAAATATGCATTGATATTTCTGGAATTCATGTATACGACACATATACCTTATTTGTCTAGCTTCTATTACAAGAACTACTATAAGAATCACCTACAAGCACCTTCATGTTCTGGCTAAATTTATTCTCGATTTACGTATCATGTTACGGATTCACTCGTATTAGTTGGGCAGGGAAATACTTGAGTAGACATATAAATATTCCCAAATACTCAAACCACCTCCCTGTGAATTATACAAGAACGATAGCCATCCCACACTTGGCCAGTGTGTGATGTACCGGATTATCCTTGGTCGTTTACATGTCAATCTCAGTATTTTAAAACATACTATGAGTATTGTCAAGAATCTTTACTAAAATCACCACAAAAATCTTTACTAGAATCATCACAAGAACCATTAAAGAATCTCCATACTTGAATCACTGATTGGAATCACACTTGACCTACAGTATACCACCTGGACTCATATCACATTATTCTAATTCAGCTAGCTTTTATTTACAGTCTTCATTGACATGATCTTCTGTTTCACGGCATTTACTTTCCTTATTTTTAAGTGTTGCTTTACATCTTAAACTGTCTAAAACTTCTCTGCTTCATCAATATAACTGTCTATAATTGTTTTATAGTCTTTGTCATTTACTTGGATTTTCTTGATGAGATGTATTCGTTCCTGTCCTGACTGGACCTGTTAAAAATATTACAGATGATAGCCCTGAGGATACATGCCCTACTTGCTATGGATCTGTAGAGGGATTAGCTACCTTTGGCCCCGACTCTCAGGAGTGATCGGGAGACTAATCTAGTAGACTTGCTATAGAATTCATGTTTAGAACTTGAATTGTAATAAATTGAGATTTGACTTGTTTTGAGTTGTTTTGAGATTTAAGACAAGTACATTATATAATTGCGTGTGTTGTTTTAGATAGTGACCTACAACAGCGTTCTACCGTCGATTCTGCGGCGTAGGCTGGACGTTGTTATGCACTTATACCCTTACACTGGGTGCAGGTCGTGACACCTGAACCCTCCTTTCTTTGACGATAGTAAAGATGCTATTACTGCTGACGCATGGCTTTAGGATATAGAGGTCATTCTGGAGGCAGCTAGGATTCCAGAGGAAGAGAAGGTAGTCGTTGTGTGCCTACAATTATTGCACTTAGCCTGCAGCTGGTGGGCGATGCTAGCACTTGGTTTGGTGACGCCTGTCTTGTGGGCGGTATTCAGTGACAAATTTCTGATGAAGTATTTTAATATCGTAGCTCGGTATGATTTGCACACAAGATTCAGCAATCTCAAGCAGATGGAAAGGACGGTCGATGGATATGCGACCGAGTTTTCTAGGCTTAGTCAATTTGTTCCTACCTTGGTGGCAACCAAATTGGACAGAGCGCAGCGATTCCAGCAGGGACTCCATATAGAGATTATTCTAGCAGTGGAGCAGTTTGAGCACCAGACATTTGATGCTGTTTTGCGAGTAGCAAGTCAGCATGAATATACCTCGCAAAGAATAGTAGATCAAACTGGAGGACGGAAGAGGCCTCTTGGACAGTTATCTCAGTAATCAACACCAGTCCCGACAGCTAGGGTTTTGATCATTGGAGCTCCTAGGAGGGCGACCACAGTTTTGTCAGTTTAGTCCTCGACTCCGACGTACCCTCAGCAATAGAAGCAGAAGCAATCTTCTGCAATGGGCTGCACTCATTGTGGGAAGCCCAGACACGTGGTATCAAAATGTTACAGAGCACAGGGATTGTGCTTGGCTTGTGGAGAACCGGATCATAGAATCGGGTGATGTCCGCATACAGCCAGTTCATCTTCATCAACCCTAACTATTCTATCGGTAGGGCACCAACAACAGAGCAGCGGCAGCAGTACCAACCTCCGAGGCCGTTATCGCCTCAGTCTCAACAGTGCGCTCAGTCCCAAGCCGAAGTTCAGAACAGGCAGAGAGGTTACCAGCAGAGGGGACCAGCACCAAGTGGACAGGGTCAAACTATGGCTTTGACCGTGGCAGAAGAATTAGCATCAGATAAGGTGGTGGCAGGTACCATTCTTGTTAACTCTTTTCCAGCATCAATATCATTTGATTCGGGTGCATCGCATTCATTTATGTCTGCACGATTTACAACACGGATAGGATAGGAGCCCGAGTCATTATCAGTAAGGCTCAATATACTTACTGGTAACGGTCTTGTGGGAGTAGATAGAGTCTTTTTCTCGTGTCGAATCGTAGTTAGTGGTAGAGAGTTTCCCGCTAGATTGATAAAATTTTTGATGGCCGACTATGATGTGGTCCTAGAAATGGATTGGTTGAAGGATCAGTACGCAAGAATAGACTGCCATGTTGGTAGGATTATTTTTGGTATTCCCGGCGAAGAAGAGTTTTCGTTTTCCAGAGGCGAAGTAGAACCTTCTCCACCAGTCTTGTGAATGGCAGTAGCAGCAGCAGTTCAGTTTCCCAGAGTAGTAGAAAAATTTCCTGACATATTTCCTAAAGAGCTTCCAGACATGTCGCCAGAGAGAGATATAGAGTTCACCATTGATTTGATTCCAGAAATGGCAACAATATCAGAGAGAGTCTACAGAATGGCACTATCAGAGTTGGAGATCCTGTACAAGATGATTGAAGAACTCAGAACCAAGGGATTCATTCATGCTAGTGGATCACCTAAGGGAGTCCCGATGCTTCTTATGAAAAAGAAGGATGGTACGTCAAGATTATGTGTTGACTATCGTACCTTGAATTCTGTAACAATCAAGAATCGATATCCCCTACCAAGGATAGATGACTTATTCGACCAACTCAGTGGGGGCAGCAGTATTCTCGAAGATTGACTTGCGTCAGGTTACTATCAGATCAGAATCAGAGAGCAAGACATCCCGAAGACGACATTCAGATCTAGATATGGGCATTGGTAGTTTCTCATTATACCATTCGGGGCGACCAATGCATGTAACTGTCTATTTTAAAAAATGAGGGTAACTTTGTCATTTTTTACATTCTAATATTTGTGAATATTTATTATTAATATTGTATTTTGGGGATTAGTTTAGTCGGGTTTGAGTTTCTTCTAGATTTTGACTTATGTTAGTGACCCGGATAGCTTAGACACTAGTCTGAAGCCCAATAATTAGCAAGGCATGGCCCACAAACCAACTCATTAGACTAGTGTAACTAGACTAATTATTCATGACCATTTAATACATTAGGAGATTAGATTATTGTCCAAAATAACCCCAAACCCTTGTATTGCATTTATATTAACCAAATGACAACTTAGAGGGCTATTTAGACAACTCAAACATTCCTAACCTAGTTCTTATGGCCGACCACTTAGAAGGGACTCCTCTTCCTCTTACTTCATTCATTCTAGCCTCCATGTTCCAAATTTTGAGTTCTTTACAAAAGAAGAGCTCCCACCATTGATTCTTCTCTCAATCTCACTCTTTTTTCCACCATTCCTCATATTCTTTCAAGGAGAAGGAGCCTACAAGGATTGTGGAGCTAGGAGCAAGGAAGAGAGTCCATTTGCTAGAGAAGTTCTTGTCGAGTTCGTGTCCTTTGGATTGTTCATTGGAAAACCACTCCCAATAGGTATAACACTCTCTCACCTTGTCATTTTGATTCAAATTTTGATATGGAGCCCATAAGAACTCACCCATGTGTAGGGATGACCCTTAGGAATGATTTATAGGCTCTATTTAATCCTCATTTGGAAGTTTGGTTAGGTTTTGTGCCACGCTTGGAAGAAATCCGAGGGTGACACACCAAGTGTTTGTAGGAATGCCCCATAGGCTAGGTTGAGCCTTATTTTCAGTTTTGATAGTATATTTGGATAGGTCATACATGTGGTAGGCTCTCTAGTTGATTTTCTAATGGTTATATATATATATATATATATATATATATATATATATATATATATATATATATATATATATATATATATATATATACACTTAGAGCCACATGTATATGTGTATACATGTATATGTTGTGTGTGTGTGGCTATAATGATGAGAGTGCACCAGTAACATATGCATCCTATATGTGTAAATATGTATAAGTAAGTATATATTTGCATCTCTAAAGTATGTATATATTTATATATATATATATTTATATATATATATATATATTTTTTTTTTTTTTTTTTTTTTTTTTATATATATATATATATATATATATATATATATATATATATATATATATATTTATATATATTTATATATATATATTTATATATATATATATATATATATGTGTGTGTGTGTGTGTGTGTGTGTGTGTGTGTGTGTGTGTGTGTGTGTGTGTTTGAATGGTATCATGTAGTGGTTGCATGCATATAGGATACGTGGAAATTGGGTTAACTGCTATACAAGCAGTGGGATGTACACAAATATCAGAGAATACATATAATAGGTATATTAAAAACCTATGTGTGCATATCGGTCTATTGGTATGTGTCTGTATGAGGGGTTATTTGTTATATATGGTAGGTTACCAAGGGAGGATTGTGTATCAGACACTTAGGTCTGATGTAGATAGGTTATGAGCGTCTATAGGTGTACATGCCTGTGTATGCTTGGTGTGAGGGAGGTTAAGGACAGAGCAGAGGTTGGATGCCTTGGCTTGGCGAATGCTTGGTTTGGCTTGGTTTGACAATGGTGTGAGTGTGCTCCCTTACTATTAAAAAGTGCAGCAGTAGCAGCAGAACGACCCTGCCTGCAGGCAAGCACAGCAGCAGGGCAGGGTAAAACATCCAAATTTTTGGAGGTTTAGTTCACTGAACAGTGAATTTTGTATGGCCATTTTGGCCAATGACTTGTGAGTATCAAAGTTCTGGTTTGGGGGCTTAAGTGTGTAGCAAGTATTAGAGGATATAGGAGGTATCCTACAGATACATGGGGGTGTGTATTGTGGTTAGGAAATAGCAGTGAGAAAGGGACTCGGCAGGGCATGTATCAGAGGTAGTATAGGATCAATGTATCAGAAATCTGGGGCAATAGACCTATATCCAAGAGTTTTATATAGAGGGTGATGTTTGGCCTTAACTAGTATGAGGTTCAGTCAAATGATACTTGGAGTATCAGAGGATACAAGATACTTGGAGTTGGGAGCTCGAGATTAGACCCTGCAGCAGTAATTAAGAGAGGGAAGGTAAGTGTGACTGATACCTTAAGTATTAACTGATATCAGAAGGGGGTCGAACAGTATAGGGGCTCATTCTTTTGGATTAACCAAGAGTGCACAGTCAGGTTGTAGTGAGTGAAGGAAGGATGAATTGGGGGAAAATCAGTTGCAACTGAGTTGAAGAGGTTAAGTAGGATAAGAAACTTGTTTATACCTAATATAGATAGATAAGTGTGTGTGTCTAAAATAGATATAAAAATATATATGTACAATATAAACATATAGTTATAACATGGTATATATGTACTACCTTTAAGTAGGAATCTTAACATTGGTATAGTATCCTAAATTATATCAATGGTTGATAAAGGGTTTAGTTTGTAAGGGGGTTCAAATCAGCAGAAGAAGGGTTCAGTGAAGGGACTGCATGTCAGTCCACTTGGACTAATAAGAAGAGAAGGATATGAGTAATTAACCCAGCCACAGGGCATGCAGCAAGGCAGTTTAGAATTGGGCCAATGACTTATAGGTATCAAATTGGGTTAGAGTATCACAAGTTTTTCCTCTCATATTAGAAATATGGGAAGGTGCACTTGTGTACAGATTGGCCAGGTAGGCTTGGACTGCATAGACCTATGTAGGGATGCCTTGTGATCGAGTGTGGTCAGGGTTGCAGTTGTTGCAGCCTGGGTTTAAGGGAATTGATTGGCATTGGAGTGTATCAGTCATCTGATACTCTAATCAAATAAAAATCTGGTTTGGGGATATCTCATATGTATATAATCTAAATGTTTCACATGTATATGTATATTATTTACATCCTCACATTTCTGTTGAGCTTGGAGGCTCGAATTGCGATGAGAGGGGGCAGCTATGAAGGCCAGTTAGAACTAAGGGTGTCAGACCTTGAGTTTCTTGGGGCCAATGAGAGTATCAGATATTTACAAGCTAATATTGTAGCAGGACACACCAGTGAAGAAGGAGATTTAGAATAGGTGTTCAGTCAGTTGGGCTGGACCAATATGGGGAAAAAATTAAACTGACAGTGAAGAGTAGACATGGATATGGGTATGAGGGTATGTACCTACTATTTGTAGCAGCAAAAGATATAGAGAAATAAAGGTAAGGGGTGTTAGACTGTTGGCATTATGATGGCAGCAGGGTATTAGTATAGGAGTTTGGCAGTAGGGCAGACACACACACAGAGAGAGAGAGAGAGAGAGAGAGAGAGCTTGAATGGGTTAGAGAGAGAGAGTGTGTGTGTGTTAGATAGATAAGGGTTTGTCTTTAAACTGAATGTTAGGGAGCTTAGCATATGTTACCTGGGAAAATTTGAGAAGAAAGTAGGTTCAGTTAGGACTGAACTGTAATAAGAGAGGAGTTGAATAAGGAATTGAAGGTATAGGGTTACAGTTGAACCTGGAGTGAAGACTTGGCTTCAGGAGTTCAAGTGTGGTATCAATATGGGGATAAGGCTTGTATCTTGAGTACTTGATATATGAATATAGATGTAACATGGGTAATAGGCTATACAAGTAAGTACTTTAGTCTAGGGAATAGGTATAGTATCATATAGCCCCAAGTAGATACTAATATAGTAGTAGATCATGAGTATGCATATATATATATATATATATATATATATATATATATATATATATATATATATATATATATATAGTGTCACGACCCGCACCCGGATATACGGGTACGAATACGTGGGCCATGCCCAGCCTACGCCGCGGTATCGGCGGTAGAACGCTGTCAAGTATACTATACTAACTACAACATCTAAGAATCCATAACTAGAAATGTACTCATGTCACAACTCGAAAACTAAGGAAGATAAGACAAGAAATAATAACAATATCACTAGAACAACTAGAATCTACAATGATCATAAGACAGGAAAATAAAGAAGGAACAACAGGACTAACTAAGGATAACTACCAGGCAACTCATAGAGAAGAATAGTGGGAACCACCTCAGTTAGCATCAACATCTGTAATATTTTCATAACATATCCAGTCAGGAGCGGAACGAGTACAAATCTCAAATAACAGTTCTAATTAGACGATATTGAACATGTAGCAGTAAATAGAGAGAATATACGAGGTAAATAATGTGTACATGAATCATGGTAAGGCATGTCAAGACTGTAACTGAATGTAAGAACAGGAAAAATAGTATAAATCATGTACAAGAATCTGGAACTATATCTATGTGAGTTTAGCACTAGTTTCAACATGTGACCGGCTTAGAACTTGATACAATGTTTGGCCTGGCTAATCATACGTGAGTGTATGATTAACACTATACAATGATGATACAATATCTGTGGGGTATTGATCACATATCTACGCTAACACCCCCATCCCTGACTAATATAGTGGATCCAGTCATGACACGTCATGACACGCATTCTCTGTGAAGTAGCTCTCCTTCACAGGAATCGTATCTATACTATGAACAAGGAAACAATGAAGACTTGCACAAGGCATACCATATATAAGAGGAATAACATCTTATGACGGGATCCAACAAATACCAATCCGTGTGAACAATGTGTCAAGAGAACAAGGATATCTACACTAAATACTAGAAACAAAAACGATATCATAAAACAGAATTATTATCAGAGAATGTACTCGCCTGGGGTCCTGCTGTCAATATGAATCAGGGTTCAGAGTAAAGCCACAGACCTAAAGATGAAATAATACAAGAGCTGATCAGGGTCAAAAGACATACTAACATCTAGGTCAATCTAAGACAAACTGGGTCAAGGTTGACGTATAGTTGACTTTGGTCAACTGGTCAACCCTAAGTCTAATCTAGGTTAAACAGGTCAACAGGTAAGCCCCCTGAATTTCTGGAATTTTTTTCGAATTTCCTAAATGATTTATTCTCGATAATTAATTTTGATTTAATTAGTTATTATTATTTAATGCTCTTTACCGTGACTTGGAATTCTAGAGCATCAGGGATGCCAGTCTCTGGAAACTTCCTTCTTGAAGTTTGTAGTAGACGAGATTACCTTCATGTTGATATATGGTGTCCCATCCAAACTCGTTCCCTTGTGCTCCTTTTGTATCGCGCAACTTCGGGTCAAATTAGACCAATTAATCATTGATTAATTATTCCCACTTTTATTTTTGATCTTCGTATGCGCGTTGCCGTGACTTTTAATTTAGGAGCACCAGACCTGTCATTTTCTCGAAACCAATTTGTCATGCCTGATCTACTCGAGATGCTCTTCACCCCTGACCTTCGTGTCCCACTCAGACACTCCATTTTGTGCTCTATTTCCTTCGCACAACTTTCGGTTCAATTTAGGCCAATTAATTATCTGCCGTAAAACCTGACTTAAATTCCAATTTAATTTCCGGGCCCGACATCGGTCCAATCCAGTCGACCCAATATATGGCTCTGGCCTGTTTTGAGCCAACTATGCAGGTGTCACTTGCGTGCCACAATTTCGATCTCCCTTGTGCTCCTATTTCATCCATGAATTAATTTGCTTAATTTATTATTTTGATTAAATATTGGCCTCGACCTTGTCCAACTTGGCCCAACGCCCAACCCAGTTTAGTGTGGGCCCTGTCATGACTGCCCATACATCCCACTAGTGTTCTCCTATTTTTGCCTACTCGAAAATATAATTCTTTTATTTTATATTATTATCTCTTTCTCTCTCTATGTATATATACCTACGTGTATACATGTGTTACATCTCTCCTCTCACTCATGTACACTTCCCACACAAAGAGAAACCCCCTCACCCCACACTCAGCCGAACCCCCCTCTCTCTTTCTTCTTCATGAAGTAAACACATCTCTCTCTTTCTCTCTCTTCTATATTTAATATATGTACACACACACATATACATTAAATATCTCCCTCTCTCATTTAATATCTTTCTCTCTCTCTTTACAAACACCTCACTCTCTCCTCTCCCCACGTGAGCACACCCCCTCTCCCCATGCATCAGCCGAACACAAACCCCCCCCCCCCCCCTCTCTCTAAATATCTCTTTCTCTCTCCCTCCTTATACAATATATACACACACTTATATATATTATATATAATCTCACTCTCTCTCTCTCACCCTTTCCCTCACATCACTCTCTCCCTCTTCCCAGCACACGCAAACCCCCCCCTACCCGTACTGGTACAGCCCCCCCCCCTTTTCCTCTTCTTCATCATCATCATCATCTCTCTCTCTCCTTCTCACTTCTCCTTCTTCTTCCTCAACTCCTTCTTCTTAGTCTTCTTCTTCTTCTTCTTCTTCAAGAGAAGGACACACCACCATCACCATTGTCATCACCTACACTGCCACAACCATCATCCCACTCTCGCCACCTCAGCCCGCTGCTCGCCTGGTCGCCCGCACCACAGCCGCCGCCGTCGTGGTCGGCCTGGGCCGCCCCCACGTGCGCAAGCGCAGCTGCAGCAGCAGCTCGCAGCAAGGTGCGACAGCGCACGCGCACAGCAGCAGGCCGTGCGCCGCCCCGGCCACCGCCGCCGCCGGCGAGCCCCCCCACGACCGCGCGCGAGCCGGGCGCACCCCTGGGCGAGCTCCCCTTCGCCGTCATCCTCTTCCCCGACGAGCCACGTAGCCGATTCGTGCGTTTTGGACGAAATCCCGTCGACGAGCGCGCGGGTTGAATCCAGAAATGGAGTTTCGGGACAGCAACTTCGTGCCGATTTTCTGGAGAATCCGACCGTTTGATCGGCGATTTCTTCGCTCCGTCGCAATCTCGGTATATACCCCTTCACCCCTGTCAAATTTCACCCGTTAATTTTGTCGTTTGATACATCAAAACCGGCCACCAAGTTGACGTTTTAATTTGTACTGTTTTTGGACAGTTTCGTGACGCCAACTTCGCGGGTTCGTATCTTCGTCGTCGCAGCTCCATTTTGCACGCCACCAGTTCCGGTGCACAGCTGGTATAACCCTCTTCCTGCCCCCTTTAGATTTCATTTCAGTTTGAGCTTGTTAGGTCGGTCGAATTCGACGCCAAAGTTGGTCGTTCGAATTCTTAGTGTTGCACTAGTTAAATTCTATTTTTGAACCCGGGACTCCGAATTCAAATTCTGACACCACCAGTAGACTCGTGGCGTTGTTCTGGCATGTTTTCATATAAAATTTGCCTGATTTGGAGAACGTGGGCCCTGGCACGCATTTCGGTGCAAAGCGGGTCCCACTTTCTGAGTCAACGGGACTTTTTGACGCCGGCTCATCGGAATCCAATTCTGGATATACCGTTGGGTTCGTATCGTCATTCTGGATTCGTGGACATATAATTGGTTAGGTTTTGTGCACTTTTATTTCGACACGTTTTTCGGTGCAAATTGTGTCCAACGACGGACATCATTTCGGCCCGAAATTACCGTTTTGCCCCTGTGTCCAAATTGGATTTTGGACAGGCTATCCTAGCTGATTTGACCATTCTGGACACGTTGGTGATGTTAGTTTCATCATCCGACAACATCTGTATATTTCTTCCCTTTTTGTGTCATCCTATTATTATAATATTTTTTCCTTTTGGTTGTTTTAGAGACCTGTCGATTTCAGTGATTTCTAAATCACTGAAATTCATAAGTTGACCTTGTAGATGGTTATAGAGACTAGCTTGACTATGGTTGACTACTTTGACTAGATGTCGAAGTAGAGTCAATATTTGACCTAGGTTTGACCAGATTTGACAAACGTTGACTTTTTGACCAAAGTCAACTGTAGGTCAACCATTGACCTATTTAACCTAGATTAGACTTAGACGTCAATCTTAACCCAGTTTGTCTTAGTTTGACTTAGTTTGACCTAGATGTTAGTATGTCTTTTGACCCTGATCAGCTCTTGTATTATTTCATCTTTAGGTCTGTGGCTTTACTCCGAACCCTGATTCATATTGACAGCAGGACCCCAGGCGAGTACATTCTCTGATAATAATTCTGTTTTATGATATCGTTTTTGTTTCTAGTATTTAGTGTAGATATCCTTGTTCTCTTGACACATTGTTCACACGGATTGGTATTTGTTGGATCCCGTCATAAGATGTTATTCCTCTTATATATGGTATGCCTTGTGCAAGTCTTCATTGTTTCCTTGTTCATAGTATAGACACGATTCCTGTGAAGGAGAGCTACTTCACAGAGAATGCGTGTCATGACGTGTCATGACTGGATCCACTATATTAGTCAGGGATGGGGGTGTTAGCGTAGATATGTGATCAATACCCCACAGATATTGTATCATCATTGTATAGTGTTAATCATACACTCACGTATGATTAGCCAGGCCAAACATTGTATCAAGTTCTAAGCCGGTCACATGTTGAAACTAGTGCTAAACTCACATAGATATAGTTCCAGATTCTTGTACATGATTTATACTATTTTCCCTGTTCTTACATTCAGTTACAGTCTTGACATGCCTTACCATGATTCATGTACACATTATTTACCTCGTATATTCTCTCTATTTACTGCTACATTTTTAATATCGTCTAATTAGAACTGTTATTTGAGATTTGTGCTCGTTCCGCTCCTGACTGGATACGTTATGAAAATTTTAGGTGTAGTTGTGCCCTCATTATTGGACTTCATGATGTTGCTAGCTGAGGTGGATCTCACTATTCTTCTATGTGAGTTGCCTGGTAGTTATTCTTAGTTAGTCTTATTGTTCCTTCTTTATCTTTCATGTCTTATGATTAGTGTAGATTCTAGTCGTTCTAGTGATATTGTTATTATTTCTTGTCTTATCTTCCTTAGTTTTCGAGTTGTGACATGAGTACATTTCATAGTTATGGATCTTAGAAGTTGTAGTTAGTATAGTATACTTGACAGCGTTCTACCGCCGATACCGCGGCGTAGGCTGGGCGTGACCCACGTATTCGTACCCGTATATCCGGGTGCGGGTCGTGAGGTGTCACGACCCGCACCCGGATATACGGGTACGAATACGTGGGCCACGCCCAGCCTACGCCGCGGTATCGGCGGTAGAACGCTGTCAAGTATACTATACTAACTACAACATCTAAGAATCCGTAACTAGAAATGTACTCATGTCACATCACGAAACTAAGGAAGATAAGACAAGAAATAATAGCAATATCACTAGAACAACTAGAATCTACAATGATCATAAGACAGGAAGATAATGAAGGAACAACAAGACTAACTAAGGAATAACTACCAGGCAACTCACATAGAGGAACAGTGTGAACCACCTCAGCTAGAATCATCCTGCAGTCCAACAATGTGGCACAACTACTCCTAAAATTTTGTCAACATATCCAGTCAGGATGGAACGAGCACAAATCTCAAATAACAGTTCTAATTAGACGATATTGAAAATGTAGCAGTAAATAGAGAGAATATACGAGGTAAATAATGTGTACATGAATCATGGTAAGACATGTCAAGACTGTAACTGAATGTAAGAACAGGGAAAATAGTATAAATCATGTACAAGAATCTGGAACTATATCTATGTGAGTTTAGCACTAGTTTCAACATGTGACCGGCTTAGAACTTGATACAATGTTTGGCCTGGCTAATCATACGTGAGTGTATGATTAACACTATACAATGATGATACAATATCTGTGGGGTATTGATCACATATCTACGCTAATACTCCCCGTCCCCGACTGGTAGAGTGGATCCAAACAGGACACGTCACTGCACGGGATTCTAATGAGAAGGTCGCGAACCTTCTCTAGAATCAGTGACCACATATCGAGCAAGAGCTACAAGGGTGCTTGCACAATACATCCCAACCTAAGAAGGAGAAACATCTCTCGTCGGGATCCATGAATACCAATCCGTGTGACCAATGTGTCGAGAACAAGCATATCTACACTAAATACAAGAAACATAAACGATATCATAAAACAGAAATGTTATCAGAGAATGTACTCGCCTGGGATCCTGCTGTCAATATGAATCAGGGTTCGGAGTAAAGCCACAGACCTAAAGATGAAATAATACAAGAGCTGATCAGGGTCAAAAGGCATACTAACATCTAGGTCAAACTAAGTCAAACTAAGACAAACTGGGTCAATGTTGACGTACAGTGGACTTGGTCAACTGGTCAACTCCGGTCAACTCTAAGTCTAATCTAGGTTAAATAGGTCAATGGTTGACCTACAGTTGACTTTGGTCAAAAAGTCAACGTTGGTCAAGTCTGATCAAACCTAGGTCAACTGTTGACTCTACTTCGACGTCTAGTCAAAGTAGTCAACCATGCATGGTCAAGCTGGTCTCTATAAACATCTACAAGGTCAACTTATGAATTTCAATGATTTAGAAATCACTGAAATCGACGGGTCTCTAAAACAACCAAAAGAAGAAAATATTATAATAATAGGATGACACAAAAGGAAAGAAATCTACAGATGTTGTCGGATGATGAAACTAACATCACCAACGTGTCCAGAATGGTCAAATCAGCTAGGATTGCCTGTCCAAAAGTCTAATTTGGACACAGGGGCAAAACGGTAATTTCGGGCCAAAATTATGTCCGCCGTTGGACACACTTTGCACCGAAAAACGTGCCGAAATAAAAGTGTACAAAACCTAACAAATTATATGTCCACGAATCCAGAATGACGATACGAACCCAACGGTATATCCAGAATTGGATTCCGTTGACCCGATCTCAAATTGGTCCGTTGACCCGGACATTGGAAATCGATTTGCACGGAAAAGCGTGTCGGAGCCAATGTCCTCAAAACTCAGCAAATTATATGTCAACGAGTCCAGAATGACGATACGAACTCAACGGTATATCCGGAATTGGATTCCGATGAGCCGATCTCAAATTGACCCGTTGGCCCGGATATTGGTATCTGACTTGCACCGAAATGCGTGCCAGGGCCCACGTTCTCCAAATCAAGCAAACTTTATATGAAAACATGCCAGAACGACGCCACGAGTCTACTGGTGGTGTCAGAATTTGAATCCGGAGTCCCGGGTTCAAAAATGGAATTTTACAAGTGCAACACTAAGAATTCGAACGGCCAACTTTGGCGTCGAATTCGACCGACCTAACAAGCTCAAACTGAAATGAAATCTAAAGGGGGCAGGAAGAGGGTTATACCAGCTGTGCACCGGAACTGGTGGCGCACAAAACGGAGCTGCGATGAAGGAGATACGAACCCGCGAAGTTGGCGTCGCGAAACTGTCCAAAAATAACGCAATTAAATCGTCAACTTGGTGGCCAATTTTCACACGGCAAACGACAGAATTAACGGGTGAAATTTTAGGGGAGTGAAGAGCTATATACCGAGGTTGCGACGGAGGAAAGAGATCGCCGATCCAACGGTCGGATCTCCCAGAAAATCGGCGCGAAGTTACTGTTTTGGGACGCAAATTCTGGACTTCGCGCGCGCGCGTCACGGCGGAATCTCGACGCTAAAGTTGGTCGTTCGAATTCTTAGTGTTGCACTAGTTAAATTCTATTTTTGAACCCGGGACTCCGAATTCAAATTCTGACACCACCAGTAGACTCGTGGCGTCGTTCTGGCATGTTTTCATATAAAATTTGCCTGATTTGGAGAACGTGGGCCCTGGCACGTATTTCGGTGCAAAGCGGGTCCCACTTTCTGAGTCAACGGGACTTTTTGACGCCGGCTCATCGGAATCCAATTCTGGATATACCGTTGGGTCCGTATCGTCATTCTGGATTCGTGGACATATAATTGGTTAGGTTTTGTGCACTTTTATTTCGACACGTTTTTCGGTGCAAATTGTGTCCAACGACGGACATCATTTCGGCCCGAAATTACCGTTTTGCCCCTGTGTCCAAATTGGATTTTTGGACAGGCTATCCTAGCTGATTTGACCATTCTGGACACGTTGGTGATGTTAGTTTCATCATCCGACAACATCTGTATATTTCTTCCCTTTTTGTGTCATCCTATTATTATAATATTTTCTCCTTTTGGTTGTTTTAGAGACCTGTCGATTTCAGTGATTTCTAAATCACTGAAATTCATAAGTTGACCTTGTAGATGGTTATAGAGACTAGCTTGACTATGGTTGACTACTTTGACTAGATGTCGAAGTAGAGTCAATATTTGACCTAGGTTTGACCAGATTTGACAAACGTTGACTTTTTGACCAAAGTCAACTGTAGGTCAACCATTGACCTATTTAACCTAGATTAGACTTAGACGTCAATCTTAACCCAGTTTGTCTTAGTTTGACTTAGTTTGACCTAGATGTTAGTATGTCTTTTGACCCTGATCAGCTCTTGTATTATTTCATCTTTAGGTCTGTGGCTTTACTCCGAACCCTGATTCATATTGACAGCAGGACCCCAGGCGAGTACATTCTCTGATAATAATTCTGTTTTATGATATCGTTTTTGTTTCTAGTATATATATATATATATATATATATATATATATATATATATATGGCTAAGGGTTCACCAATTCAAGGAGCCTAGGTAAGATAGGTAGATGCACCTGAATAATGTATTGGAGTAGGGCTATATATCTTATATTTTAGATACTAGTGTTAGATAGCTGGATTAGTTAGAAATTGGCTAGATAGGCCTAGTAGACTCATAGACTTGTTATTGACTGAACCATAGACTAGTTGACTGGAGTTAACTAGTTTGACTAGACTGTTGACCGTAGTTGACCATGAGTTGACTTTAACCTAGAATGACCTAGAATCATGTAGAATGCATTGTATAATTCAATTAACATTTTGTAACCTGTATCTTATTAAATAGGACTCTGTGACTCCAGTTCGGACACCGATTAAATAGGACTCTGTGACCAGTTCGGACACCGATATACATCAGTTGCCCAGGATAATAGGCGAGTACATTCTCTGATAGTTCTCTCATTTACTTGTCAATTAATGTACTTCAGTTCTAGTTTGTTGTATGTGATTCTCTATTACAACACGTATGGATATTTTTGGATTCATATATACGACACACATACCTTGTTGTCTGGCCTCTATTGCTGGAATCATTCTAGAATTATTGTTGGTATCATCATATTTGGCTGGACTCATCTCGATTCTCGTGTCTTATTCTGGATTCACTTATACTTGCTGGGAGGGAAAATACTTGACTAAGACATGTAGACATACCCCAAATCTGGAATCTACTGGAATCTACTGGAAGCATAACCATCTCTCGTCTGATCAGTGAGTGATGTGCCTGATACCTACAGCCGTTTACATGTCGATCTCAGTATTTTAAAACACACTGTTAGAGTATACTCTGGACTCACCCTGGAATCTTTGAGCACTAACTGGAATCATCTTATACTAGACTCATCTTTTACTGGAATCACCTGGTATCAGATCCATGTTATCTGGACTTACTTGGATTTTACACTTGGTTACATTTACTGTCTGGACTTATATCATGTTATTCTATTTCAGCTAGTTTCTATTTACAGTCTTCATTGCCATGATTTTTCTCTTGTTTTAGTTACCTTACTTTCCTTGTACTTTAACTGTCTCTCTATACCATCACCTGAATATAAATTGCCATGTTCATCAATATAATTATCTATAACTACTTTATAGTTCTCTGTCATTTACTTGGGTTTTCTAGATGAGATGTACTCGTTCATGTCCTGACTGGACCTATTGAAAATTTTACAGATGATTGCCCTGAGGATACTTGCCCTACTCACTATGGACCAGGAGATGTCTTAGCTGCCTTTTGTCTCGACACTTAGAGTGATCGGGAGATTAGCTAGTTGATTTGGTTTAGTTTTATATTTTAGAACTTGAATTGTATTAAGTTAAGATATGTTTCGTTTTAAGATTGTTTGCGGTTATTATTATTTAGTATTTGGTTTTGTTGTTATTATTTAGTCTTAGTTAAAGCTTCTGTGTTATCATATCGTGCTTAGACTGTGATTGGGATTCTATTATGTCTATACTTGTCCTCCGTTCGGAGTTTAGATTTTGACAAGTACATTATATAATTGCGTGAGTTGTTGGTTAGATAGTGACCTAGAACATCGTTCTACCACCGACACTGCGGCGTAGGCTGGGTGCTGTTACGTACTCGTACCCTCACAGTAGGTGCGGTCGTGACAATGTGCCAACAATATTTATGGAACACACGAATTGCATATTCATGCCTCATTTGGATTAGTTCGTGATAGTGTTTATAGACGACATCTTGGTCTATAGAAAGAGTGAAGCAGAGCATGAGCAACATCTCCGGGTAGTCCTTCAGATTCTCAGAGAGCACCAGTTGTATGCGAAGTTCAGTAAGTGCAAATTTTGGTTTGATCGTATTTCGTACTTAGGTCACATTATTACCAAATGTGGAGTAGAAGTGGACCCCCAGAAGATAGTGGCTATAGAGACATGGCCAGTACCCAGTACCATCGTAGAAGTTTACAGTTTTTTAGGATTGACGGGCTATTACCGGCGATTTATATCAGACTTTGCTAGGATTTCAACGCCATTGACGCAGTTGACCCACAATGATGTGCAGTTTGCTTGAATGGCAGAGTGTCAGAGTTCATTCGAGAAGTTGAAGCAAGGATTGATGATAGCGCCCATTCTCATGCTTCCAGATGGGACTGGAGGATTCAGTTTATTATGCTGCTTCAGGCAGAGGGTTGGGATGCGTCTTAATGCAACATGGCAAGGTAGTAGCTTATGCGTCACGTCAGCTTCGTGATCATGAGAGGAATTACCCAACCCATGACTTGGAGTTAGCAGCGGTAGTTTTTGCACTTAAGCTTTGGAGGCATTATTTTTATGGGGATCGGGTAGAGATTTTTATCGACCACAAGAGCCTTAAGTATGTGTTTATCCAGAAGGATCTCAACATGCGTCAGAGAAGGTGGTTAGAGCTATTGGTAGATTATGACATCAACCTACAGTATCATCCTGGGAAGGCCAACGTAGTTGTATATGCGTTGAGTAGAAGCGTAGGAGCTTATTTTCTAACAACACAGCCTGAGTTATTAGCGGATCTACAGAAGATGGGTATAGAGATAGTTCTTCCTACGAATGTGGCATTGATAACCAGTATGCAAGTTCAGTCCAGTATAGTTGAGAGGATCAAGATAGCATTGTAATCAGATTCTAAGCTTTAGCGGCTTAGGGCAGAATGTGAAACAGGACGAAGAGCAGAGTTATGTATTTACGAAGATGGCACACTTCGACATGGAAGGCGTCTTTATGTACCCAGTAGTGACATTAGGCAAGAGATCTTGGCAGAAGCTCACGGTTTGCAGTATTCAATTCATCTCGGTGGTACGAGGATGTATCATGATATCCGTCAGCATTTCTAGTAGAATGGCATGAAGAGGGAGATAGCTCGGTTTGCCTTTCGTTGTTTAGTTTGCCAACAAGTTAAAGTTGAACATCAGAGACCAGCTGGACTTCTTCAACTTTACCGATCCCATAATGAAAATGGGAACATATTACCATAAATTTTGTAACTGGATTACCTAAATCCCCAGCTGGGAAGGATGCTATATGGGTTATAGTTGACCGGCTCACTAAGGTAGCTCATTTTCTTCCTTTCAGAGTTGGTCAGTCGACGGATCAGCTTACAAATATGTACCTCAACCAGATAGTCAGATTGCATGGAGTGCTAGTCAGTATCGTATTCGACCGAGATTTGAGATTTACGTCGCACTTTTGGCGGAGTCTTCAAGAGAGTTTGGAAACTCGTCTCAAGTTTAGTTCAGCTTATCATCCGCAGACAGATGGTCAGTCAGAGAGAACAATTCAAACTCTTGAAGATATGTTATGACCCTGTACATGTGACTCCGGTGGTTCATGGGAAGATCACCTACACTTAGTAGAATTCTCATATTATAATAGTTTTCAGGTCAGTATCCAAATAGCCCCATTTGAGGCACTGTATGGCAAAAAATATAGATCACCTTTAGCCTAGGATGATGTAGGTGAGAGGCAGATGCTTGGTCCAGAAATGGTGACTCAGACTATCGAGGTGGTCAAACAAGTTAGAGATCATCTTCGGGTTGCACAAAATCGTCATTGCCATTGGGCCGATTCTCATCGGCATCCACTTGAGTTTTTTAACGGTGACCACGTATTCCTTAGGATCTTGCGTACCAGTGGTGTCATTCGATTCAGCGTACGGGAAAGCTTAATCCTAGGTATATAGGGCCGTTTGATATTCTCGAGCGAGTAGGTGATGTGTCATATCGTCTCACTCTTCTACCGTCGTTACGTGAGGTACATGATGTATTTCATATATTCCAATTACAACGGTACATCCGGGATCCGAGCTATATCCTTGATCATTCAGGATTAGTTGTCGGTACCAACCTTTCGTATGAGGAAAGGTCCGTATCCATATTGGACCGAAGAGAGAAGGTACTCAAGAACATGACTATTAGTTTAGTCCGTATTGCTTGGGGTTATCACTCTTTGTGTGAGTCAACTTGGGAACGTGAGGATGATATCTGATCGCGATATCCACACCTGTTTGACTCATAAGATATTATAGTGTCCCGTCCCGCTCAGTTCAATCGAAGGAATCAAAACGCGCCAACGGCGTTCGGACTTAGACTTGCAACGGCTACTCGAAGACCCGCTCGGTCGAGACGACTCCTCGCTCAGGTGGGTGGCTTCTGTGAACTTGCCTCAGCTTGGCCTTCGTACTAATAAAATAAAAGTTTTTAAATACACAAGTAGGTTTGATAATAAAAAAGATGAATCCACATAGCTAAGAGAATAATCCTAAGTCGGGTCGATTGAGTTAGAACATGGAAAAATGTCCCACGGTCGGCTTAGAAGTGTTGTACGATGGCTTTCAAAATTGACACTCGGTCCTTCGTTCCGTGGCTTAGGAGAAGGAAAAAATTGGTCTTCGCCACAAAGCTAAGAATTAGCCTAAGTCATAGGCATCGCCCGCATAACGCTTGATAGAGCATGCACAGTCCCATCGTCCAAGGCTTGGCATCGCCTTTGCTCGCCCCACGTGTTAAGTTCTATTGCATAGATTGTGGCATAAGTCTAGGCACCTAAATGACTTGGTTGTTCAAAGTCGAACGCGTGCATGGCACATTCCTGCGATGCGAGGCTTGACGCAGCCTTTGCTCGTCAAGTTGTTGTGCGATTAAGTTAGGCTAAGTTATGCTAGGCTATCGAAGTCATTCTAAGCACTGTCTCATATTTTCTGCAGTTATCAAAATTAATTGGTTTTACGACCGCAAGGCCCATCATATAAAGTATGACTTGGGCGGTAGCGTCGTACGGAACACAAGTTGGCTTAATACACGATGTCACGGACTTAGTGTTTAGGGCACGAACCATGGTAGATTCAAATTGAGTTTGAAAAAAGTGCTATCAATTAGGCGTTACTGAATTGAGTAAAATAATAGCACAACAAGGGAGAATGCTCACGATCTTGGGTAATCGAGGCGGTCTCAAATGTTTCAAGTCTTGAACTTGGTCCTGAAACAATGGTAACATTGGAAGAAAAAAATGACTGTATGAGACGTCAGTTCGAGTCGAGTCTTGCATGGTCATGGATAACTTGTCGACAAGGGCAATGGTTCCTCGAGTGGCAACCCAGGGCCACGAGACCGACTCGACCTAGGAAGAAACATGGTATAGTCGTACAAGGATAATAGCACAGGTTAAGCGGGGACTTGCAACGGGGCTAGCTACTTATGTTAAAAGGACCCCGACTAACAAAATAATACGTCCAGAATAGCTTGTGATGCTAGTGACCATTCATATAGATGGGTCAGCATGGACGGCAATCTGCAGGTATGCCTTTGGATTGAGTCGAGTTGAATAGGTGCACGATCAGAAGATAATGTTTGGGGCCTAAGATTTGGCTGCAACGTAGATATCGTGCTTCGACATGGAGATGTGGCGTCGAGTCTTAAGTTATTGGCATAGAGTTGCACAAGTTTGATTTGAGTCGTTGTGAGTTTAAGTCAGGAATCGCCGTAAGACAAAGTTGGTTAGGTGACACTAAGTTTACAAGTCTTGGTTTGGTCAGTTGGTGATTATAGCAACAAGGGCCACGAGGCGACAATATGGTTAAGTCATACGGAGTTGCGAGACACATCCTCAATATGGACACACGAATAGGTCTCATGATACGACCACGTTGATGGCACAATGGACTTGTAGCACGGTCACATGGAAATTGGGTACTATCGTGTATTTATGTCTCTGAGTATGGGTCGAAAGGCAAGCACGACTTGATAAGTTGACGTCGTTGACACAAGAAGGGTCTAGAGGCAAAGTATCAGTAAGCTACTAGTTATAAGGCACGGGATGGTCCAGAGATACAAAATAGGTCGAGAGTCAATGTCCTAAAAATGATCCTAAAGCAAGAGTAGAAAGACAATCGAAAAGGGATTATGTTGCACAAAGTAAATGAACGTGTTGGTTTTATATGGGTGGGCGAGGAGCTCATTCCACCAGTACAGTTGAGTACTGACACCCATACAGTTTTCATGTGGAGGCATAAGTAGAAGCTCGTGGCACGGGGCTCGCTTAGATGCGTCGAGGCACGGAGTTCCTTGACGATTCAAGGCATGCAGCCGTGTGGAGTCTGGACTAATACGGAACATAATGTATGGACATCGCCTATCTAAAGCTTCTGTTGGCCTACTCAAATTGTATTAAGGGATGAGAGAGAGCAGAGTGACTTGTAATATGAGAAGAGTGAGCTTGCGTGATTGTAATCTTGGCCTTGTGCCACATTGTAATCTTTGTTTCAATATCAATAAAAGAATATTTTGCATGACTTGTATTTTGTTTCAAATTTCTGCCGTTGTATCAATGTTTCCGCTTGGGACTTCTGTGTGACGACCCCGTCGCTTAGCCTGTAATCGGTCGTTATAGAACCTACCTTTCGTGAGCGTAATCTAGGCTCACGTGGCATCACGCCTTAGCGAGGACGATCGTTCCTACGGGACGGGACATGACATAATGGTATCAAAGCACGGCTTTACGTTCTTGGACTTTCGATTGAATTCTTTAACTCTCGATTTTGTTTTGCAAACTCTGATGTTATCTCAACAATTCGATATTGATGGTGAGCTCTCTCTCAAATGGCCCACGGGATGTCCATACAATAAGTTTATATATTTTGCAAATCATATGAAAATAGTTTTTGACAAAACTAATAGATGGTTTGTGTAAAGTACGGTTGGCTAGTCGGGCTGGGCATATACACCAAAATTACGTCGACGAGAATGAGTTAGACTCGATTCATAAAAGTGTTGGGTAGTTACGATAGGGATGTCATCCGACGATGTTATCGTCGATGTGATATAGAAGAGCGTGCTTGAATTTTGAGGAATGGTTCGAACGGAGATTCGAAGTAATCAGGTGTGATTCAAAACTTGTTTCGAGGATTTATCGAATGACTTCATCCCTGTATGGTGTATGGGATAGCCTCGGGGATGTAGATCGATTGACGATGCGGGGTGCCAATGAGTCTATCAACAAGCGACGAGTACGCAAAGCCTTAGAAAGAGTGTTTCAAAGTTAGTCATGACTTGATACATGAAATTGATTTAAACGAATTAGAAATGACGTACGCGGGATTGTGATTGCGCAAGTATGAAATACAAAATGATTGAGTAGGTGAAACTGAATCGAGGAAAAGTAAGGTGTAACGAACGAATGACTTGATAGAGGAGATCGACATGAATCGTATACGAAAAGTTAACACGATCGGATGATAGCATGCATGAGAATGATTCAAATATAAGAATAACTATAAGAAATTGGGATAGATGTTGCTCGATGATTTGAGTTAGCATAGAACGGTGTCACTTAAGGAAATACGTTGCTCGGTGGCTTAAGATGGTCGGATGAATATACATGATTTTGGTTTTGGACGAATTGAACATGTAACTAGTTTGGGGGATAATGATCGAATTTGATCTTGAATATCGAGGAAATATGGTATATCCAGTTCGGATGATAGCATCAGTTGCATAACTCGAAATTCGTTGCAAAGGAAGATCGTCAAGTTATGCATGTCATCGATGGTATTGAGGCGTATCAAAGATCGATATACGATAACTCGGGGGCACTCTAATTCGAGGAATGATGATCGTGCAAAGTGTTATTGTTTTGATGGATGCTATAATTAGAATTTTGATTGAAATGAATGTTGGATAAAAATAATAGTGTCTTTATGGTTGCATTGATAACCACAACGTCGACAAATTTTTCTTACACGAGCGCAACTCCAGCCTCGCACATGCGTCATGTTGGATTTGGGATGATCGTTCTGCGTGAGCGCTGACATGGTGATTCATGTAGCAGGAATGATTGAACTCGAAAAATCAGAACGTGACAATTTGGATTGCTTCGACTTGTGGTTTGATGCGAATATGAATTCGAGGATTGGTTGGACTTACGATTGACGATTAAGTAAAGTTGAGGATTCAGTAGATACAATCTGCTTATCGAGAATGAGTTAGTCTAGACTCAAAGCATGAGTTACACCCCGATGAGGATGATTATTCTGCGGGAGCGCACATGGTGATTTTATGTCCACCGTAGAAAATTAGACTTGCGTGAGATTGGAGTGTGACATATTGCTAAGCTAGACGACCTTGTAATCAAATTCGTGAATTATGATGAACTACTTAGGAAATATGGAATGAGAATTATGGTCTAGCGACAAATCGTGTCATAGTGTGTTTGATTTGGAAAGAATGGATAGATAGACTATATCGAACGGATCCAAAGAGATAGACTATGCGAATTATAAATTTGGACGTAGGATAACGATATGAAAGAGACTTGGTTGAGCAGAACTTGAAGTAGGATGGCTTTGCTGAATGACTCGGACCCCTGGACTAAACGTTGCGAATGCGAATAGGAGCAATAAAGTTTAAAAATCGGAGTGATGCGAGCTTGGGTAGAAAACCCATACTATCAACTTTGGTTTGACCTTAGGATGGGGTCAGTGTTGATATTATTATTTAGGAAATATGATTCCAATACTGACAATTGACTTTAGCCTGGAGAGATGGCCTAGCGGTTAGGCGAGACGTCCATATTGCGAGAGTTAGCATCGGTACGAGTGATCTTGAGGATTGATTAGTTTGGATGTTGGTGTTGATGAATGGAATGATTCAAGAGTATGGAAATACCACTCATGAGCCTCGGCTGAAATGCATATATATCAGGGACGCCCGAATATGTGCACGATCCGACTCGAGTGGAAATAGCAAAATTCTCTATCACAATGCTTGGTTGAAATGTATGTATTTTATGGACGCCTGAAATATGTGCACGATCGTTCTAAGTGAAATGTATGTAGTTTGGATGTTGGTGTTGATGAATGGAAGGGTATCGAGGGTTTCAAGGAAAAGATTGAGGGTAGTACGATCGTTGCTCGGATGGAAGAAACACATAGGAGTAGTATGTGCACGAGAGTTGTAGAATGTTGAATAAAGTGATAAGTCGATGAGTAAGTACTCAGTTACTTTCGAGGATAAAACTTTTTCTGAGTGGTGTATGATGTAGTGCCCCATCCCGCTCAGTTCAATCAGAGGAATCAAAACACCAACGGCATTCAGACTTAGCCATGCAATGACTACTCGAAGACCCGCTCGATCGAGGCGACTCCTCGCTCAGGTGGGTGGCTTCGGTGAACTTGCCTCAGCTTGGCCTTTTTACTAATAAAACGAAAGTTTTCAAATGTACAAGTAGGTTTGATAATAAAAAAGATGAATCCACATAGCTAAGGGAATAATCCCAAGTCGGGTCGATTGAGTTAGAACATGGAAAAAGGTCCCACGGTCGGCTTGGCTTTCAAAATTGACACTCGGTCCTTCGTC
Source organism: Iris pallida (assembly GCA_029216955.1). Classification (NCBI taxonomy): domain Eukaryota; kingdom Viridiplantae; phylum Streptophyta; class Magnoliopsida; order Asparagales; family Iridaceae; genus Iris; species Iris pallida. Next base: position 16,267,426 of record JANAVB010003400.1, on the reverse strand, counting down.
CCGCGGCTTGGAAAAAGGAAAAAGTTGGTCTTCGCCACAAAGCTAAGAGTTAGCCTAAGTCATAGGCGTAGCCCGCATAACGCTTGATAGAGCATATACGGTCCCATCATCCAAGGCTTGGCATAGCCTTTGCTCGTCCCATGGGTTAAGTTACATTGCACGGCTTGTGGCGTAAGTATAGGCACCCAAATAACTTGGTTGTTCAAAGTCGAATGCGTGCATGACACATTTCTGTGATGCGAGACTTGACACAGCCTTTGTTTGTCAAGTTGTTGTGCGATTAAGTTAGGCTAAGTTATGCTAGGCTATCGAAGTCATTTTAAGCACTGTCCCATATTTTCTGTGGTTGTCAAAATTACTTGGTTTCACGACCGTAAGGCCCATGATATAAAGTATGACTTGGGCGATAGTGTCGCATGGAACATAAGTTGGCTTAATGCACGATGTTACAGACTTAGTATTTAAGGTACGAACCATGGTAGATTCAAATTGAGTTTGGAAAAAGGGCTATCAAATAGGCGTTACTGAGTTGAGTAAAATGATATGGCAACAAGGAAGAATGCTCGCGACCTTGGGTCATCGAGGCGGTCTCAAATGTTAGAAGTCTTAAACTTGGTCCTGAAAGGATGGTAATATTGGAAGAAGAAAATGACTGTATGAGACGTCAGTTCGAGTCGAGTCTTGCATGGTCATGGATAACTTATCGACAAGGGCGATGGTTCCTCGAGCGACAACCCGGGGCCACGGGACCGACTCGGCCTAGGAGGAAATAGGGTATAGTCGTGCAAGGATAATAGCACAGGTTAAGCGGGGACTTGCAACGGGGCTAGCTATTGGCATTGAAAGGATCCCGACTAACAAAACTATACGTCCAGGATAGATTGTGATGCTAGTGACCTTTAATATAGATGGGTCGGCACGGGCGTCAATCCGCAGGTGTGCCTTTGGATTGAGTCGAGTTGAATAGGTGCACGATCAGAAGACAATATTTGGGGCCTAAGATTTGGCTGCAACGTAGATATCATGCTTCGGCATGGAGATGTGGCATCGAGTCTTAAGTTGTTGGCATAGAGTATCACAAGTTGGATTTGAGTCATTACGAGTTTATGTCAGGAATCGTCGCAAAACAAAGTTGGTTAGGTGACACTAAGTTCACAAGTCTTGATTTTGTCAGTTGGTGATTAAAGCAACAAGGGCCGCTAGACGACAATATGGTTAAGTCATACGGAGTTGTGAGGCACGGCCTCAATATGGGTACACGAATAGGTCTCATGATACGACCACGTTGATGGCACAAGGGACTTATAGCACGGTCACATAGAAATTGGGTACTATCGTGTAGTTGCGTCTCTGAGTATGGGCCGAAAGGAAAATACGACTTGATAAGTTGACCTCGTTGACATGAGAAGGGTCTATAGGCAAAGTATCAGTAAGTTGCTAGTTGCAAGGAACGGGATGGTCTAGAGACACAAAATAGGAAGAGAGTCTATGTCTTAAACCTGATCCTAAGGCAAGAGTAGAAAGACAATCGAAAAGGGATTATGTTGCACAAAGTAAATAAACGTGTTGGTTTTGTATAGGTGGGCGAGAAGCTCATTCCACCAGTATAGTTGAGTACTGACACCCATATAGTTTTTATGTGCAGGCACATGTAGAAGCTCGTTACGTAGGGCTCACTTAGATGCGTCAAGCCACGGAGTTCCTTGACGATTCGAGACATGCGATCGCATGGAGTCTGGACTTATATGGGACATAATGTATGGACATCGCCTATCTAAAGTTTTTGCTGGCCTACTCAAATTGTATTGAGAGATGAGAGAGAGTAGAGTGACTTATAATATGAGAAGAGTGAGCTTGAGTGATTGTAATCTTGGCCTTACGCTACATTGTAATCTTTATTTCAATATCATTAAAAGATTATTTTGTATGACTCGTGTTTTGCTTCAAATTTTTGCTGCTGTATTAATGTTTCCGCTTGGAACTTCTGTGCGACGACCTCGTCGCTTAGCCTGTAATCGACCGTTATGGAACCCGCCTTGTGTGAGCGCAATCTAGGCTCACGCGGCATCACGCCTTAGCGAAGACGATCATTCCTACGAGAGCGGGATGTGACAGGTATAATGTCTTTCTTATGCCTTATGCTTTTAAGTCCTTGCTTGCAAAAAAGATTGCTTGATTGACTGGTAGTCATAGATATCTAGTATTAGTGTAGCTTGCCTCGACACCTCTAGCCTCTTGATTAAATTCTGAGGACGGAATTCTTTTAAGGTGGGTAGAGTTGTCACTCCCATTTTTCATTATATGTATTTCTAGTATACGTATACGAATTTCTGACATTGTCAGGTGACCCATGTTTTGACTTGTCTTGCTTAGCTTTGGCTTGGTTTATTTTGGTTCGGCTTGGCTTGGCTTTTCTTGGTTTGGTTTGGTTTGAGTTGAGTTGAGATGGAGAGGTTGATATATAAGTCAACTCCTCTCTCTCTCTCTCTCCTCCATTACTTCTCATTTATTTCTCTTCTTCTTCATTTACTCCTCTCCACCTACATAGAAGCCCTAGGCAAGTGCAACTTGCTTCATGATGGATCTCAAGTTTTATTGTTCCATTCTCATCCTTGCATGATTTTAAGCCTCTTTAGAACTTGGCATATTCGGTTTTGGTGGATGGATTCTTGTAGATCTAAGTTAATAGTTTTCTCGGTTTTTCTTGGTTTTGATCTCTTTAACTTTGTTATTTTCAAGATCTATTGGTTTTATGTTGTGGGAAATTTGATTTTACACATTTTAGACCCTTGAAAGTCTTGATTCCGACTCATTTTGAGTGAGTTATGCCATTTCTAGTTCATGGGTTCAACTAAGCACTTTCGGTGCTGTTGGAGAAGATGAGCAGTGCACGTGCGCCCCTTGGTGCTGTGCCATTTCGGTTGCTCGCGTGATCTTTAGCGTCGCGCCTTTCAGTCGGTGCTCTTTAGCACCGTGCCATCCTAGTGCGTGCGCCCATTGGTGCCGTGCTAGCTCGGAGCGTGCGCCACTTGGTGTCGCGTCATATTAGCGCACGTGCGCCCATGGCGCCGCACCATTTTAGCGAGTGTGTGCCCCTTGGTGCCACATCTTCCTAGCGAGTGCGTGCCACCTGGCGTCGTGCTATCCCTGGCGCCACTTGACCCCCTGGCACCGTGCTATCCCTGGCGCCACTCGACCGAGCACCACTTGCCACCCCGTGCTTCTGGCCAAGCTCAACCTAGTGTCGCGCGCTATTTAGCGCCACGCTCTTCGGTTGCACGCCACTTGGCCAGTGCCACTTGCCGCGGCCACCTTGCTCTCTTGGCCCAGCGCCACCTAGCTCTTTTGGCCCAGCGCCACCCAGCATTTGGCCCAGCGCCATTTGTACAGCGTCATTCTTGCCATGATACCCCTTATCCCATATCTCCATACATGTTCATATAGTTCTTAGTGTAATGTCTTGACCTGACATACATCTTGTACTTGGCCTAACTTGCGGCAACCCAGCATGATAACTTGTTAATATTGAGCACGATAGAGTTTGAGCATGTTTATGACTTGCTAGTATTTAACTTGACTTGGCTTGGACATGATAGCATGAACCCGTCTTGATATTCGTTATAGTGGCTCGTCGAGACGCACTCTTGACAAGTACTCTAGATATGACAAGTAAACCTGACATGACATGTATAATCTTGATTGCTGTTGCGATAATTATTCCTTTCTTGCTAGTGTAACTCTTGTCTTAACACCGTGGTTGATTTTCTTGATTGTGCCTGTACAACTACCTGTCCTGTCTTGTATCATGTCTAGGACATGGTTTCCTGGTCACCACGGTCAAGGATTCGTACTGAATCTGACTAGGTTGTAACCACCACTTTTCCGAAACAGGAGTATTTTTGACTTTTTCCTAATTATTGTTATTAGTGTGATTTCACATTATATCTTGAGTGACAAATTAGTTTTCAAAACTAGAATTTATATTTTGATTAATTATCTAAATAATTAATAGTGCATATGTGTTATTATTGAATATGACTAATGGTTAGCCTTTGACTAGAATAGTGGTTAGTGATCCTAGAGAACCTATACTAACTTATCATGACCATCCAACTAGATGATTAGAATTAGCCTAAATGACCTTAAGTTAGTCTCTAGCTAGAATAGAAGATTTAGTTAGAAAACTTGACTAAATACTGTAGAAGCCTAAAAATCAATGGGTGCCCCTCTCAACAAAGAGCCAGCATCAAGTGGCGCCAGATCACTAGGTTGCGCCTAAGCCATCTCAGGTTGTGCCTAAGCCAGGGTGTGCGAGCTCCACATGGTAAGCATCCTCGAGAAGCTGTAACAGCTGCCATCATTACTGACAGCTCGTCAGTCGAAGAAAATCTATTCGAATCCCGCACAATACGGCGCTCGAGGAGATTTTTTCAGCATGCAATTAATGCTGACAGGTAGCTTGTGCAAGTTATCAAGAAGCGGGAGAATCAATCATCATAGCATAGAAGACCCAGTCAAAGGTGCCAAACGTCAAGTTGCGCGCTTGCGCCACCTAGAGTGTTGGCGCTAGCCGATCAACTTTTGTTAAGAAGCAGGATGATATGGCGCGCATGCCACTAATATCGCAGAACGTGTCTACTACACTGCCCACGACCATGCGCATCTCATTCAAATGATGCCATGCGTCCCCTGCAGTTCAAGTAACCGTTCGCACAACTAGATAGAAGTCGCACAACCTAAAGTGCGCGCAACTCAGAAAACTGTTATTTCATAACTCTATAAATAGAGTTTCAAATCAGTACGTACTAAAGCATCACTAATGATCATAATCTACTGCCAAAGTGCTATTGCATTCTCCTGAGGCTTGTGTCTTCGATATCACATCGTCCAATGGATAAAGTGATCGTCTTCTGATCAGATTCCTACAGTCGTACTTCCCCAGAAATCAATTGTACTCTTTTCTTAGTTTGTAATAAAACTTTTGTTTTTGCAAACAAAATGAAGACTCTGCTGGGAACGACTTTCTCCTCCGACGAGAAAGTGGCAACTCAATGTGATACCGCGTCGATTGGCAAGACGCAGAAGACTTTGGTCGTTCAAGTCAAGCAAACCGCCTACGAAGCAATGATCAGTGCTGGGGGTACTAGGCGCACCTCAATTGCTGTCAAGAGCAAGGTGCGCACTGTATGGACTCCCAAGTCCTCTGCAGTGCCAACCACTGCTTCTGCGCAACCTGCGCCTATTGTCTCTCTGCCGACCACTGCTTTTACGCAACCTGTGCCTATTGCCTCTGCGCAACCTGCGCCTACTACCTCTTTGGTTCTGAACAAAGGAAAATACCTTTTGGCTACTTCCTTATCTTCTCCAGTTCTGAATTTTTAGAATAACCTATCTAGCGGGAATGTTAAACAGAACAAAGGACAGTGCCATTTGGCCTTTCTTCAACCTGCACAACCTGCGCCTGTGGCATCTCAACCACAAAACAAAGGAAAACGCTCTTTAGATACTCCCTCTCTTTCTCCAAATATGAACTTGGCAAAGAATATATCTATTCCTACCTTGTTACAGAACAAAGGAAAGCGCCCTTTGGCCTTTTCTCATTCTTTTCCGATTCTTGACTCGACGAAAAACAACTCTGGTTGCGCCCTTGCGCCAATCAGTACAAGAGATCTTTTGGGAAGAAACCTTACTCTTCTTGATAGAAACAATCAAATCTCTGCTAAGAAAGTGAGTTTTGTCCAAACTGAACTTTCTGTCACCCAGTTGCTTCAGGCCAAGCGTATAGAAATGTTGCGCAGCACACAAAGGAATTCTGCCTACTCCCAAGAATGTAATTCAGGATCTTCTAAACCTGTGCATCTCAAGATCCAAGCAAGGCAAACTGCTAGTATTTCAGACAGATATACAAGTGCCATACCTTTCTGATTTGTGCACCTATCTCAACAGGCACCAGCCAGTATCAACTTCAGTAAGACATAAGCATCATACGCCAGTGGCTAACTTGTGCCAGAGACAGACTTCTAAAGTCAAGAACCCTCTTATATATACTGATCAACTTAGCACTTCCTTGTACACTCAGGGAACAGGACATCTCAAGAATCGGAATCATGCTCCTAACATCGTTAAAGAATATGTTCATTCGACTTCTTTTCGTCATGTTGTTGTAACCGATCTCCGTGAACTTCTTGAACAGAAGCAGAAGATCACAAATCCATCTCATCCATCTATAATACAGCCACAAGAACACCACTGTAATCATCACCATGAGGTAGTTATCAACTGATGTTGTCAATCAGTTAAACGGTCTGTCTTCGACCATTTGAATTACTCTTAGGTTCCTCAACCAATGATAGTAGATAAAGATGAATTGTTGTATGCCTCTGTCAACATGACGTCTCAAATCACTGGGGTAGAAAGCATCCGAGATGCAATGCATCCCGCAATCCCAGCCAACAGTACTTAGATCGGATTCGTGAGTCCGACGAAGGAGTATACCGACACACCAGTTCAAGAAATCGAGACACAATCGGTCAAAGGAATCATTCTTTCGACCAAGAAACAATCGGTCAAAGGAATCTTCCTTCTGATCAAGATACAATCGGTCAAAGGAATCTTTCTGATTCCAACCAAGATGACTTCAGTCAAATGGATCTCCCCATCACTTATCCTAGGGGTAGTTCCTTGTATGACTTTGATGCCGATAGTGAAAGTTTTGAACAGACTATCTTTTCTACTAGCTTATCTTCGATAGCTAGAGAAATGACTGCTTATGTCATCACAGAAGATCAAGATGCTTCCAGTTCTAACAATCAAGAGCAAAGAATTGCTGCTTTGGAGGCTAGTTTAAAGAGCATGGTTGAGATGATGACAGGCATGCAAGCTGTGATTATGACACAACATACGGTTCCACCGATTATGAATCTGATTTCTACCCAAGAACCTGTAACGACATCAGCTTCCGTTAACATTGGTCTGGGGTTACAGTCTCCTCACCCCTTCAATACCAATGCAGGCTATTCCAAGTCAATCTGGTGCTGGGGGTGGTACTTATCATGTAGTGCCTCCTCCCAACATATCAATTCAGTCCACTACTCCACAATCATCGAGAGATACTAATGAGGCCGTAAAACTTTCACGTACTCAATTTGAAGCCTTCAAGCAGAAAGACGGCTTACAGAAGCCTGGGATCAAGCAGCCTTATCCTATAGAGTAGAAGGAAGTTCAATTTCCTCGCAAATATAAACCCCCTACTATTATGCTGTTTGATGGCAGTACATCTCCAAGTCAGTACCTCAATCACTTTGAGGTAATGACTGATCAACTACAGCCAAACGATGCTCTACTCACTAGGGTGTTCGTCGGATGTTTAGCAGGTGCAGCTTACGACTGGTACCGTAGTTTGCCAGATAGTTGTATAACCTCTTTCTTCAGATTCAAACAAATGTTCCTGGAACGATTTAATGAGAGAAAAAATAACATGACTATGTCTGTCCTTATCAAAATTAAATAGTGACATAATGAAACAACCGAACGGTTCGTTGAACGATTCCGCCGTGAGGTACTCAAAATGCCTCTCGAAACTCCAGATGCTTTGACTATAGACACTTGCAAATCAAACATGTTGCCTATAATCAGCATGTGGACTGGATCAAAGCAGTTACAGGATTGGCCTTCATTCATAGTGAATGCTAAAGCAGCAGAAGAAAGGGCTGATAAGTCAAACAATTAGATATTCAGATGCCTAATCTTGACAGAGATGAACATACTACATCAAATAGCGGTGACCGTCAGAACAACCGCAAGGGTAAGGTGACTTTGGCTATTAATGTCAAAGGCAAAGAAACTCTACCCATCAATATAAGTCAATCAACACCTACTCCAATGGCACCACCACAGAGATCACCACGTCCGAAAGAAGAATAGTCCTTTGATGAAGATGATGTCATGAGCATCTTTGATTGCCTGATCAAGAGCAATAAACTTTAGCTGTTGGATGCAAAACGGCCAGAGAAAGTAGGTAAAATTGACCATCCTAAATATTGTGTTTACCACAGGTTTATCGGACATCCGACTCGAGCATGCTACGTGCTTAAAGGCAAGATTCAAGAGACGGTTAATTCTGGTGCAATCACTCTGCAACAAGACGAAAAGACTGTAACGGCTAACATCGTCTCTCTACAGTTTGGCAATTTTCCTACTTAACTTGTGCAGGATGGCATTGTTTCCATCCCGAGAACCACTTTGGAGATTGTTAATCTCACCTGCACGATATGATGGTCTTGTTCCTCAGTCTACTGATAAGGGGGAGATTATGTGGATCCATCCTGATTTGGTGGCTGACTTTGAAGTACCTTCCTCATCCACAAAGTCCAAGAAAGCAGTCAAATATAAGTCATGTCACATGACTTCATTGGGTGAACACTGTCTTCCACCTTTAACTGCTACCTTCACCTCGGCGGCAGATTCTTCTTTTTCTTCTTCTTCTGAGATAACGGTGCCAAAGCTAGAGGCCAATTACCAACCAGCCTTCTATCTATATAGTCAACATTCCTACAAACTCATGACGAAGATGGGATATGATCTACAAAAGGCTTCCGGCCTGAATCATGGAAAAGGATCTTTTGTACCTCTTTCTCTATGCCTTTCACACAACCAATCTCGTGTTGGTTTGGGTTTCTGAATAGACTCTTCATCTTGCCAAAGAAAGCCTTCTAAAAGCAAGATCCGGACAAAGAGTTATAATATGGTGTCCTTCGAACCTGTATTCGAAGAAGAAGCCTTAACTGGTTCTAGGTCTAGAAGACTTTACCTGAGAGACTATTCAGAAGGTCAAGAGAGCCCTGCTCCAGCTTCGGAGGCTCCTCCAGCATCATCTTCTCCTGCTGTCAATGTTCCATCGGCTTCATCGCCACCAGTGGAACCAACTCCTTCCAAACTGATGACGGCCGACAAAGAAAAATAGCTGGCTAATACCTCGGCACGGTTATCAATCTTTGAGCTGCTGCGTCTCTCGAAGGAAACTCGAAAAATATTGAGTGAAGCTTTGATTGTAACGCCCCAGTCCCAATATACATAGGACCGAGTACGTGAACATGTCAGCTGTACATATACGATGAATACTCCAATATATGGAATCCTCGTATACGTATATAAGCTGTATATAAAATAATCACAGGCCAGAAGAATATAATAATCTAATCTCATCACAGCTCAACACATAAGATATAAGAGTCCAAAATGAATAAACGTATCAAAAGATAGTCCGGTGAACATACCCACTCCAAACAGCTATAAAAACAGTCTCACAAGATCGGAGTCCAACCTCCGTAAAATAGAAAGAAAAGAGATGTAAAAATATCCACTAAATGTCTCAATAATGAATAGTCTAGAAATCAGCAAAAGATGCCTCATCATCAATATAGGATGGATCCAGTGACGCTTCGTACTCCTGCAGAAACTCGTCTAACCCTGGAGATATAACCAGGTCCTCAGCGGGACGTAACAAGATACAAGAAAATACCATACCATGTAAACTATGATATATAATATAAAAGAAAAGAGACGCATGCAATAGGGTTCCTGACCATTCTATTGTGAATATGCAGTTGAGAAATAATCCTTCGACGCATGAGCCCTGGCTGTAGATGGGATCGACATAGTCCCCACATAGGGCACCAAGGGCCTACATCCGTAACGTCTGAAGATCGTCAGAAGGCATCATGTGCAAGGGGGTACGTCCATAACGCTCTGGGTAACGTCAGAGGGCACCTGGAGCCTGCGTCTCCGGGAGAGCGCACAGGTAATCTGGGAAGTGCAAAGAAGCCCATACGTCAGGTATTGTTCTCCCCACCCAATGCCTAGTATCATCATCTCCATGACTGATATGAACCTACAGTAACCACCAAGTTTTCTAACATGCAATTCTATTGACAGTTACTCCTATCCGTCGTACGCTCCAGACGTATCGGTGGCCAACCAACTATGCGGATACGTATCCTACATGTGACTCACAACACGTGGTAAAGCAAGTGTCAGGGCCGTATGCGATATACCAATACCTCATCAACAATGGGTGATCACTAGACTAAGTCAATACAAGAGAAATAAATAAAAGTAAGAAAACTACCGTCTAACTACATGTCTACGGATCTGATTTGAGGAGACGAACCCAACGGTATGTCCAATTTTAGATTCTGATGAGCCGTGCACAATTTCGTCAGTTGGATCGGGTCACGGGCCCGCCAAATTGGCATTCCGATCAACCTTCTAAGAATTGGACCAAATTTGGCATACATGACCAAAAAATCGATGCGATCTTGACGGCGCAAGTTTTTTGTCGATCCGACGAATGTCCACGAAGTTATGACCAAGTTCGTAAAACGTCGATACGGGGGTATCTCGACGGATACACACTTATTTCGTCACACACGCACAACGAAATCGGGTTCCCTCAGTTCCCACACGTCGGCAACATCCATATGCGCCTTTCGATGCGTATAATGTGCGATCACGTCGCCCGGTTTGTCAGGGCGCACGTCGTATCGGACAGATTTCTAAATTTTGAAAACAGAATTGAAAATTTTTGTAGAACTTTAACCAAGTGTAACTATTTACTTACTTGATGAAAAGTGATTCCCGAAGGTGCGTTACAATCTCGTATATATTGTTTTTGACTTTCTTTAATTAGTTTGTCAAAATATTTAGTAATCGGTCCAAAAAATGGCTTCCAAGTTGGTACTTTAAAATTGTTTTTAATGCTGCAGAAAATAGGTTTTTTGCTAACTTTGTCTCGATTTTTCGAGCAAGTTAGTGGGTCGTTTTGAAATCCGTCTAAAGGATCTCGAAGAGGGTCATGAGGGCTTCGCATCAAAATTCGTAGAAGTGAAAACGAATGAGCAAGCATGAAGAAATTAGATCGAGAAGATGGGTACCTCGCTGCGTTTTCAAAACAGGGTGTTCTGTCTCGCGGCTCGGTTTGTCATCGTTCTCCGGCGATGCGGCTGTCGACGGCCAAGTGCAGGCGGTGGGTAGCTGCATATGGACATCAGCGAGTCTCGGGTGCAGGAAATTGAAGTTTCGTGGAGAATCGAGGAAGAATTTTGAAGAAATCCAATATTTGGTTTTGTGGAGTATATAGGATTTAAATCCAAAATTCACTGGGATTTGATTCAGTTTCTTATTCGGATTTAAAATCTAGTAGAGAATCAAATTATGAGTGTATAGGAAAATATTTGGATCAATTTGATGGAGATTCAGATTTCTTTTGAATTTTTGAATTCTCACGGGAATATCCGCTCGCGAGCACATAGGGGGTTCGGCCAAACTCGAGTACTGTAGCTTTGCAACAGTACTTTTGTTTTTTTATATTTTTTTCTTTTATCTTTTCCTTTCTTTATCTTTTCTAATTCTTTTTATTTTTCCTTTCTAATTATTATTCTTATTTATTTTCTTTCGCAATAATATATTTGAATATATATAAATATAAATATAAATATAAATATATATATATATATATATATATATATATATATATATATATATATATATATATATATATATATACATATATATATATATATATATATATATATATCCATAATAATTATATATATATATATATATATAAATATATAATTATATATATAAATATATAATTATATATATAAATATATAAATATATATATATATATATATATATATATATATATATATATATATGAAATTATTATGGAGTATATATATACTCCATAATAATTATATATATAATATACTCCATAATAATTTCATATATATATATATATATATATATATTTTTTTTTTCGAAAAAGGAACTTTATTGAAATATAGGCGCAAAATGCCGAAGCCTATACAAGTAAGCGCGCCTCGCGCGACAAAGGACCCAAAAACAAAACAAGGAAGAAACACAAAGTGTTGCCCACAAAACGAAAACTGGACCGAGCATCAGAAGGTTGGGCGGTCGAAGCAACGCCTAAGGAAAGAGCGTCTCGTTCCCTGTCAGGATTCCAGAGCGTCCCAAAACTGGTTCGAGGTGTGAGTGCATCGTCTCTTTCTTTTGCAGATTTGTCGAATCACCTCACTGTACAATTGATGGGGCGTTAGTTGACGGCCCTCGTATCTGTACTTGTTTCTGTTTTTCCATAAAACCTAAAAAGCGGCGGCAGCGACGATCTGATGCCCGTGAGACGCGTTCCAGCTGGCCAGCAGATCGTTGATGCCCCCGGTTGTGGGGACTAAGTTGCACCTGTAATGAAGGAGGGACCAAATGTGGCAGGCCGAATCACCAGAAAGAAGAACGTGCTCGACGGATTCCGATTGGTGATCAGCACAGTAGTGGCATCTGGACGCCAGACTGAAGCCGAAGGATAAGACAGCATCGTCCGTAGGGAGTTTTCGACGCGCGGCACGCCAAAGGAGGATGGACCATTTCACAGGAATACACGAGTTCCAAAATTTTGCGGAAGGGGCCGTCGTTACTTGGATTTCTCTGATGGTGGTTCTGGCCGAAGCAAGGGTGAAGACGCCATCCTGGTTTGGGGACCATCTGATCATGTCAGGAGCATCGATGATCGACAGATGCGCAGCACCCAGGGTCGCCATGGCCGCTGGACCCAGCCAATCGCGGACTCTATCCCAATTCCAGTTAGACGCGTCGACGTCCCAAAAATCACGAATCTCACACAACGGTGGAGTAATAGCGTTGGGCCTGAGGATGTCGTCCCCCAACCAGCGTTCCTTGTATGCCTGTGAATGCCCATTGCCCAGTGTCAGGCGCAAGTGCGGTTCCGCGAGAGATCGGCCGTGGATGATGCGCCGCCACGACGTCGAGGATCTGTTGTTGGCAGCCGCCTCAGTTAAGTGACAGAATCTGGCGTATCTCGCTCTCATGAACCTGGTCCAGATTGAGTTATCGGAGCGAATTTTCTACCACAGTTTCGCTGATTGGGCATCGACCATGTGGACAAGTCTGCAGAATCTCAGGCCCCCCTCTTCTGTAGGTTTAGCCATGGTAGCCCAACTAGCCCAGTGATACTTATTCTTACCCTCGAGATGTCCCCAGAAGAATTTGGCGAGAATGGATTCAATAGAATGAAGCACTTTGATGGGGGGCGCGCACACAGCAAGGGTGTATATGGGGATGGAAGATAGGACGTGCTTTATAAGAATTAACTTCCCCCCGGGGGAAAGGGTGGCATTATGCCAGCCCGCAATTTTCTGACGAATCTTGCCCACCAAGTGGTCGAATATCCCAGAGCTCGTTCTGCCGTACACCAATGGGCAGCCTAAGTACAGGAAAGGGGGGTAAGCTGTGGAGAAAGAGGTCATGTTGGACAGCACAGCCGAGTGAGTTCTATCGGCTTTGTGATGAGTGTAGATCACGCTCTTGCTGTTATTGATTTTCTGGCCAGAACACCGAGTGTAATTAGCAAGAGTTCTAATAACCACCTCAATGGCTCCAATAGCGCCTGCGGAGAAGATGAGGATGTCGTCCGCGTACGCAAGATGAGTAATGAGAGGGCAGCCGGTCGCTGTGTGAAAGTGCTGGAATCCAGGAGATCGCGGCATGGTTTTGAGGTTTCTGCTCAGGGCTTCAGCAGTGATGATGAAAATGGTAGATGAGAGGGGGTCTCCCTGTCTGACACCGCGGGTGGCTTTGAAGAAACCTTGAGGTTGACCGTTGATTACTGTGGAGAACCAGGAGTTGTTGATGGATCTGAAGATGATGTCAATAACCGGTTCCGAGAAACCAAATGCTCTGAACACCCAAATCATGAACTGCCAGTCAAGACGGTCGTAGGCTTTTTCCATGTCCAGTTTGATGGCGACGTTCCCCCCCTGGACGGAAATTTCATGCAAGTGATCATTTCTTGGGCTAGGAGGATATTATCAGTGATATTACGTCCTTTGACGAAGCCGCTTTGTTCTTCGGAGATGATTCTGGGGAGGATATCCGACATTCTGGAGGCGATAATTTTAGAAATAATTTTGTTGGTGAAAGTGCAGAGGCTGATTGGTCTGAAATCTTTGAAGGTCTCCGGGTTGACTTTTTTGGGAATGAGGATGATGTGGGCGGAGGATAAAGATTTCGGGTACGTTGCCCCTTGGAAAAAGGCGGTTGCGGCCTCCCAGAGGTCGGACTGAATAATGTCCCAGCATGTTCGAAAAAATACCCCGTTGAAACCGTCCGGACCTGGGGCGCTGTTAGCGTTAATGGACCACACAGCGGTCTTAACTTCGTCGACAGAGGGGGGGAGCACTGAGGCTCTCGTTATCCCTGTCACGAATAAGGGAGGGGATCTCGGACAGGAAACCGGCATCTTTGACCACGTCCTCTTTAGTAAACATGCTGGAGAAATAGTTCGTGGCTGCCGTCTGGATGTGCTCTTGATCGTCCAGAAGTTGCCCATTTTCGTCGCGGATGCGGTGAATCTTAAGAGAGTTTCTGCGTCCTTTGACGCATTTGTGGAAGAATCCAGAGTTCTTATCCCCTTCCATGTCCCAGGTTAATCTAGCCTTTTGTCTCCAGAAATCAGTTTCAACTCTGATTCTAGATTTAAGGATGGCCTTGGCGAGGTTGAGAGAGGCGCGATTCTCCTGGGAATTGAAGACGGCGAAGTCAGTCTCCGCACGGGTTACGTCGTCTTCAGCATCTTTAATGGCTTGAAAAATGTCCCCAAAAGCAATTTTGCTCCAGGCCGTGAGGGCTTTTCTAGTAGCTTTGAGTTTGATAGCAATTCTGACCAGCGGATCCGGGTGAGAGACCGAGACCCAAGCCTCTTCCACAATGGGCTTGAACTGGGGGTGGTGACGCCAGAAGTCAAGGAAGCGGAAGGATTTATGGATGTGGCTATGGGTGTTGGTAATCTCGAGAAAGAGGGGGGAATGGTCAGATTCGGTGGAGTTCAGGTGCGACAGATTACTGTTCAATCCCAAATCCGACCAGCAGTCATTGACCATGGCACGATCCAGGCGAGAGTACTGCCTACGCGGTCCATCTTGCATGTTGCACCAAGTAAACTGATTACCGTGGAAGGGGATATCGGATAGATGGGCGGTTAATGTGAAGTTGTTGAAGTCCTCCATGGCCGAATGAGGGGGGTCACGACCTCCAGATTTTTCCTCTCTACAAGAAACAGTGTTGAAATCTCCAATGCAAAGCCACGGCATGTCGTCGTGAGGAAGGGAGGGTCCCGACAGAAGCTCCCAAAGAACTCTACGCTCCGGGATGCTGCAGCTGCCGTGAATGGCCGAGAGAAGGATGCGGGACTTGAAGGCAGGATGCTCGACCCAACAGGAGAGGGCCTGAGGGGAGTCGTTCGCAATGCCAAAGCGGAAATCAGCTGCGAAGAAGATCCAGATGTCGTGGCATCCGAAGATCGCGGAAGGGAATCCCAGCTTGAGTTGAATGTCTTTCATTCTCCTGTGTGGAATTTTGGGTTCAATAATGACAAGCAGATCAATCCGATTGGATTTGGTGAGGCTGATGACCCGATTCAAGGTCTGTTTATTTCCAATGCCACGAACGTTCCAAGAAAGGATGTTAGGCATTAAGGGTGGATGCAGGGGTGTTTTGTAGCTTTGCGGCGGATCTCGTGGTCATCGCCGTCCGCTGCCTTTGTTTCTTGGATTTCTTCTTTTTCTTGAGAAAGTTGTTTTCGGGGCTGGTATTGACCGGAACAAGGGCCCCATCAGAGCTGGAGTTAACGGCTGCGACTGCCAGGGTGGAAGTGACAGCGTCTTCACACTCCGCTAGGGCGCAAAGAGGATTGCCTCGATCAAGGAAACCCGCTTCCTGAGCCTGCCAAAATCTGCCGGTGAGTGGGCGAGGGGGACCATGGCGGGGCAAGGGGGGAGGAGGATTGGTGGGGGACGGAGCCCCGTCGCCCGCGCCGTTGGAGCGCGAACGGAGACTGCCCGTAGGCTGACCAATGGGAATCACTGGTGCTGAGGGGGAGGCTCGGGTTGGAGCCTCGGGGGAGGAGGGGGTGATGGGGGAATATGGAGGGAAGCGAGTGAGGGGTCGGTAAGAGGCAGGGATGGGGGGAAAGGGGGACCGTCGGAGGTTGGCGTCTCCGGAGAGCACTCCTCCGGGTCAAAGTCTAGAGCTCCGAAGGAATTATGGAGAGTGATGGCAAGAGAAGGGGAAAGGGGGTTAGGGAGGCAATCGGATACCGTCGACGCGAGAGCGCCCTCAGCTGGGACCGCGTCAAGCGCTCCGGAGGAATGATGGAGAGTGATGGCGAGGGGAGGGGGTGGGCGGAGGTAGAGGCGGTATGGATGGGGAACTTCGATCTGGAGAAGGGGGGTGGAGGGGATCTTTGCTGGGGGACGGGATGGGGGAGCCTCGCCAGTGCCTCGCGGTTTCCTGGGGACCTGCTTCTTGAGTTCAGGATGAGCGCGGAAGCAGTGTTGAAGAGAGTGGCCGCACATCTGGCAGTGTTGACAGAAAATTATGCTGTTGTCGTAAACCAGCGCTTGGCTGAATGAGTGATCTCCGAGATCAATCTCGATCTGTTGGGGTGGCTCATTGGCAAGGTCCAGTTCTACGCAAATCTTTGCATAGTTACATTTAGATAGGTTTCTCGTTTCTTCGGCGATGTCCACCAGGGCTCCAAAAGAGCTGGCGATCCTCTTAAGGGCTGCAGCCGAAAACACACAAGGGGGAGATTGGGAAGGGTGACCCAGGAGGTGATGATGGTCGAATCAATCTTGGGATTGAAGTTCGGAGACCATTTGGCAAACTTGACAAACTGAGTGTCAATTTTAGACGGTCCTTTCGCCCACACTCTGTTGTAGTCCTGGTCGGAGGAAAGATGAAGAAACAGGTGTTTGGGATCGAGAGGAGCAATCCGGAATGACGCCGAGAGACCCCATCTGGAAATGGCCTGTCGAACGACAGAAATTTTAGGGCATCCGGATCCGAACTTAAGAACCAACGTCCTGGAGAAAGGGGAAGATAGGGAGCGAATCTCCTCTAAAGTGAAGGGGATCCGGATAGGGGAACCGTCCTGCGGTGGCGAGAGAGTGACGTCCGGCAGGACAACTTCCGCGGCCGGAATAGGGCCAGACCGAGAACGATCAGGCCGCAGGACATCAGCGAAGGAGGGGAAGCTGGGGAGGGATCTGGAAACTGAAGGGTCCGGCCCAGATGGCGAGGGCGATGTGCGTCTCGAAGCCACGGCAAAGGCCGGATGTAAGAGGGCAGCAGACGGGATGGTCGGAAGAGCCCCGATGGTTGGTGATGAAGGGGGGCGGACGCCGGCCTGAATCTCTCATCGGCAGCAGCCGGGGGAAAGGAGGCAGGCTCCATGGAAGAACCCGAGCAGGCAAAGGCTTTGGGGGGGAGATTGCCTCGCAGGCAACAGCCTGGGGGATCGATGCCTTGCCCTGCAGGGAGCTGCCCGGGAGGGAACTGCGAGATGTACCGACGGGAGGTCGTGCAAGCTTCTGCAAGGAAGGGGAGACGGGGGAGGGGTCCGACAGGCGCGGAGGGGAGGTGGATGGAGGTGAGAATCCACGGAGTTGGAGAGACCCGCAAGGCGCGCCGAGTCAGCTTGGGGAGCCGGGGGCCCGCGGTGGGGGAATGGACAGAGCCAACCGCGCAGGAGGCAGTCAACTGCGCAGGATGACTCAGAAATGGGGCATGATGAGGAGCCATGGGACCCACTAGGGGGGGGCTTGGGAGCCATGGGACCCACTAGGGGGTCGAGCATGCTTCTGCGCAGGATGACTCAATGAGGGGGCCTGAAGGGGAGCCTTGGGACCCATTAGAGGGGGGACAGTCAACTGCGCAGGATGGCTCAAAGGGGGGGCATAATGGGATCCATGGGACCCACTAGGGGGGTGTCCAGCCTCAGAAGATCCAACTGCGCATGCGGGGATGGAGGCCTCAACTGAGCCAATGCGCAGGCGGGAATAATGGGAGGCTTGGCTCGAGTGGCTGGCCCACGTGCAGCTGAAAGGAGGGAACGGACTGAGCTGCGCAAATGGGCGCATCAAGTCCCCTCGTGAGGGAGGCGTCCACGTGCTCCTCCACAAGGCAGGGGCCCACCGAAGGAGACAATGCTTCTCTGCGCAAATGAACCGAGAGGAAGAAATCCCTGGCGGTTCAACCGAGGAAACGCGGACAGGAGCGTCAACGCTCGAGACACGAGCCGCGTTCTCCCCGAGGTGGCAGGCCCACGAGGCGAGACAGGGAGGATGTGACGTCCGCAGCTCCGAACACGCCAGAGGGGGGGAAACGAGGACGTTCCAGCAGCGCGCTCGTCGACCAAACGACGAACTCCGGCGGGGAGAAGCGGCCACCGCCTAAGAGGAGCGTCCAACGGCGAGGCAAGAGACTCCGCACAGCACTGCCGGGGCGCCTCCTCGGCTAGGGGCTGCTGGAGCAAAGCCCCCGGAGGCTGAGAGGCGCGACCCAAGGGGGGCCAGCACAGAGGGGACGTCTCCTCAGTACGGGACAGCCGGAGCAACTCCGAGGAGCGCTCGACCAGAGCGACGAGCGCCTTCGACCAGCGCGCGCGAGGAGGAAGAAGCGAGGTGGGAGGGGAAGGGGAGGGAGGTCGCCGACCGGCGAGGCCGAGGGCAGCGGAGACTGGCCATCACCACCTTCATTCGACTCCGAGACGCAAGCACACGGCGCGGCCAAGGCTTCCCGGCTCGGAGAGGAGGTTAGCAGGAAGACCCCTCCTACTTTCGGGCAAGGCGGAAGGGGACAGGGGGACCTCCGGGGAGGAGGGGATCCCAGAAGCGATGGGAGGGAGGAGCGGGGGGCCGGGGTCGCTTCCTGAAGCGGGAGCGTCCGGTCGGGGACCAGCCGGCCGAACGACGAAGACCGCCTGCCCGGGGATGGGAGCCGGCGGGGTAGGGAGACGCACGGCGCGGGCGACCACGCCGCCGACGGTGGACGCTGGATGAAGGCGTCGGAGCCGACTGACCGGAGGGCGTCGGAGCCGGCTGAGCGAGGGCGGACACGCCGGGTGACGGAGCGGGCCAGGGGGCGCAAGGGGGGGGAAGGGGGAGCGGACAGAGCCATTTTCATATATATATATATATATATATATATATATATATATATATATATATATATATATATATATATATATATATAATAAATGTATATAATTATTATATATATATATAATTATATAATATATATATATAATAATAATATATAATAATAATAATTATACATATATTATATATATATATAATATATATATATAAATATATTATATATATATATATATTTATATTATTTATTTTTTTTATATATAATTAATAATATATATTTATATATTATAATATTATTATATATATAATATTATATATTTATATATATGTATATATGTATATATTATTTTATTTAATATATATATATATATAATATATATATATATATATATATATAGATATATATATATATATATATTTATATATATAATAATATAATATATATATATATATTATATATATATATATATATATATATATATATATAAAAAAATATATATAATATATATACGCACACATGTATATGTCTTCACATATACACGTATATAAAATTCGACCAATTATAACTCCTAAAATTCTCTTTATGTATATATATGCTCATAATATTTTTCATATATATTTATGTATATACATATAATTCATTGTTGTTATTAGTTATTATTATTAATCACATACTTACATTTGTTCATAAATTGTCTTAGCAACATTTTAATTATTTAATTATTTAATTGCTTTTCAAAATAGAGGGTTTTACATCCTTTCCAACTTAAAGAAATTTTGTCCTCGAAATTAAACTAAGATAGGGGGTCGAATGCAATGCAAGGGAAGTATATTACGGATCTAACATGTGCAAGACATACCTTGGATGTCAAACAAATGAGGGTAGCGATTCAAATGTCGTCCTCGCGCTCCCAAGTAGACTCTTCGATGAGTGATGCTTCCAAGCCACGCGAACCAATGGAATCAATTGATTCTGTAACACCTTCACTCGGCGATCAAGGATGCCTACCGGTTGCTCTTGGTACGACAAACTTGGTCCAATAGTGATTTCGGCGTAATCAAGCACGTGACTGCTGTCTGCCACGTGTCGCCTTGGCTGCGACACATGAATACGTCATGTACTCCCTCGAGAGACGGTGGCAATGCCAATCTATAGGCAACCTCTCCAACACGTTCTAAGACATCGAAAGGCCCGATGTATCTTGTACTTAACTTGCCACGTCCTCCGAAGCGAATCGTGCCTCAAGTGGGGATATCTTCAAGAAAACATGGTCGCCTTCCTTGAACTCCAAGGGTCGACGACGATTAACAGCCCACTGCTTCTGTCGATCCTGCGCTTCTCGCAGGTGGTCTTGTATCCTCTTAACCTTCTCCACTGTACTCAAAACCAACTCGGGACCCAATATATGTCGCTCTTCTATGTCGCTCCAACAGACAGAAGTTCGACACTTTCTACCATAAAAGCTTCAAACGGAGCCATCTGAATGCTCGCTTGATAGCTATTGTTATAGAAAAACTCTACAAGATGAAGGTGGTCCTTCCATGATCCTCCAAATTCAAGCATACATGCTCTCAACATGTCCTCGAGCGTCTGAATCGTACGCTAACTGGTCGTCTGTCTGCGGATGGTACGACGTGCTAAACTTCAAATGCGTACCCAAAATTTCTTGTATACTCCTCCAAAAGTGCGAGGTGAACCTCGAGTCACGGTCCGACACGATACTAACTGGTATACCGTATAGCTTCACTATCTACTTCATATACATATCTGCCAAAACTTCTGTGGACTGTCCCACTTTAAAAGGTAAGAAGTGGGCTGATTTGGTAAGTCTATCAACGATCACCCATACTGCATCTCGTCTACTAGGACTTTGAGTAAATCTTGTGATGAAGTCCATCGTAATGTGCTCCTACTTCCACTTAGGGATGGGTAGCGGCTGCAATAACCCGGCCGCCCTCTGGTTCCGGTTCACCTGTTGGCATACCAAACACTTAGCCACGAAACGAGCTATCTCTCGCTTCATTCTGTGCCACCAATAATATTGCCGTAAGTCCCGGTACATCTTAGTTCCTCCAGATGAATAGAGTAAGTCGAACTGTGTGCTTCTGTCATCAACTCCTGTCGAAATTGTCCATTAGGAACATAAATACGATCACCACATCGCAATGTCCCATCGGGATGAATCCTCAATCCCGTTGCTCTCCTGCTTCAGTCCTCTCTCTAAGCCATCGAAATCTAGCATCCGTGGGTAATGCCGCCTTGATCCTCTCTGCAATGATGATTGCACCTGGAGATTGGCTAATACGCCATCTGCTCCAGGCAATACTACCTCGATACCAAGCTGCTGCAAGTCTCTAATCAACTCCTTCTGTGTGGTCAAGAAGTGTGCCATGGGCCTTCGGCTTAATGCGTCTGTCACGACATTAGCCTTGCCCGGATGATAATGTAGCTCGATCTCGTAATCCTTCATCAAATCCAACCAACGTCGTTGTCGCATATTCAACACTTTTTATGTGAACACGTACTTAAGGCTCTTATAATCAGTGTAGATGTCAACCTTGTCGCCGTACAAGTAGTGTCTCCATAGCTTCAAAGCAAAGATAACCGCTGCAAGCTCTAGATCATGGGTCGGAAAATTCTTCTCATGCACCCTTAACTGTCTCGATGCATATGCTACTACACGACCGTGCTGCATCAATACGCATCCTAATCCCTTCCCGAATACATCAATGTAGATCACAAATCCTCAAGTCCTGATGGTAGTGTCAAGATAGGTGCTATGGTCAAGCGCTTCTTCAACTCGTCAAAAGTGGCTTGACACTCATCTGTCCAAACAAACTCCTGATTGCAAGTGAGTCGAGTCATAGGCACCACTATTCAAGAAAAATCTTCTACGAACCTTCGGTAATATCCTGCAAGTCCGAGGAAACTTCTCATTTCAGAAGCTGATGTGGGAGCGGGCCATGCCTTGACTGTTGTGATCTTCTCAGGATCTACCGATATGCCATCTCCAATAGCGATGTGTCCAAGAAATGATACTTCCTTGAGAAAGAATTCACACTTGCTAAGCTTCGCGTAAGGTCGCTTGTTCCTTAATGTTCCCAAAACAATCTGTAGATGTTGCTCATGCTCTTCTTGACTCTTGGAGTAAATCAAGATATCTATAAAGATGACTACAAATTTGTCCAAGTACTGGTGAAAGATCTTGTTCATTAAATTCATGAAGACTGCAGGAGCGTTGGTCAAACCGAAAGGCATGACCAAGAACTCGTAGTGTCCATACCACGATCGAAATGCCGTCTTCGTAATGTCTTCCTTCTGAACCTTCAGTTGGTGATAGCCCAATCGTAAGTCAATCTTGGAGAATACTTTTGCTCCACTCAGTTGATCGAATAGATCATATACGCGATAAAGGCTACTTGTTCTTCACCATCACTGCATTGAAAGCTCTGTAGTTGATGCACATGCGCACTGTCCCATCTTTCTTAGGCACAAAAAGAACGGGCGCTCCCCATGGTGATGTGCTGGCACGAATAAAGCCTTTCTCCAACAAGTCGTCTATCTGTGTCTTCATCTCTACCAACTCCTTAGGTGCTAGTCGATATACTAGACAAAATAGGCTCGGCTCCGGGAATAAGCTCAATAGAAAACTCAATGTCTCGGTCAGGAGGCAGTCCTGGCAAATCCTCGGGGAATACATCCTCAAACTAGTGGTGAGGGGTGCTGAGGGGTGTCCTGCATCATCATGTAAGTCCCCAATGTGGGTGTATCACAACTCTCTCTTCTTCTTTGGTGAACTCGAACTCCATCGTATTCTGTGGTCTAAAGATGATACTGCCCCTATGGCATTCTATGAGAGCGAAATACTGGCTCAACCAGAACCACATTGAATGTAGGCATAGGGAATACAAGAAGTCGCGCTTTCATCTCTCTACCATATATCACTATAAGACAAAGTCTAAAACACCACTAACAAGTACAACTCCTCCACCAGTGAGGATTCTAACATTTTTAGATAAGGGTGTGATGGGAATAATGTGTCTAGTGGCAAAACTAGTGGCTATGAATGAATGAGTGGCTCCAGTGTCAAACAATGTAATGGCAGGAAATAAAGCAACTAAAACCATACCTGCTATGACCTCTGCCTCTGTCTCTATATCCTCAATAGCAAGTAAGAATGCCTGCCATAATTCTGTCCTAGTCCCTGATCGCTGTCCTTGTTGTATTGTACGCCTTGGGGAGGCAATATTTGGCGAGGTGCTCCTACTACAGACCATGGTGCTAGAAGTGTTGGGGCTGTAGGCCTCGAGTTCTGCCATGAATGTACTATCGCCCGTTGCTCCGGACAGTCCTTGAGCATGTGCTGGTTGGATCAACATCTCAAGCACAATCCAAGACGAGTCCTGCAGTCATTATAGAGATGTCCTTGCTTTCTGCAGTAATGGAAAACGGGCTTCTGATAAGGTGAGGGCCTCTGCTGGTGCTGTCCTGTGGGCCTCTGATAGGTCCTCCCTGAGTAGCTCGGGCTGGTGTAACTGCTGGTGTATAACGTCTAGATGTCTGATGTGCTTCTTGCGAAGAATCTCCTGAGCGCGAGCTTCTTCTAAGGCAGCTGAATGGGAGACTCGAGACTGCGTAGTCGTATAAGACTTGATCTCTGGTGCAAGCCCCTGATGGAATCTCCTCGCCTTCTCTAGCTCTGTCGGGATCAGTCCCGTACCAAATCTACTCAGGCGATTGAATTCTTAGTCATACTCATCAACCGTCATATTTCCTTGCTTCAGATGAAGGAACTGGTCGTAGAGACCGTCTCGAACTTGGATGGGGAAGAATCTATCATAGAATAGATCATAGAACTCCTTCCAAGTGATCCCAGTGCCTAGTTACCTTTTTTCTGCCTTCCACCAGTGGTGGGTATTGTCCTCCAAAAGTAGGTTTACTGCTGTCATCCAATCTTGAGCTGGCAACTGGGAAGCCTTCAGTATCTTCTATGTGCTAATAAGCCATTGTGGCACCTCTAACGACTTCTCTGTTCCTCTGAAGGGCTTAGGGTTCATGTCTGTAAAGTTATTGATAGAGACTTCATAAGGATGCAGTGCCGGTGCTGGTACCGGTGCCGGAGATGGAGGTTTAGCCAATGTTGTCATCATAGTATGTCTCATCAAAAAGTCTGCTGCTACTGAGCCTGCATTATGGCATACATGAACTGGGAAGTAGGGCTCCCATCAGTCGGTGGAGGAGGCATCTTAGGTCCCGACTGTGGCGAAAACTGCTGAGGGAATGGTGGTGGTGGTACATTCCTTCCTGGTGGCACAGTCGTGGTCTGCCCAGCTTGGCTGACTGGGGTGCTTGTGTCTCCTGATGTACCATCGATGGGGTCGTGGTCGGCTGTGACTGTCCTGGCTGATATGGTGTCACCGGAGTCATCGGAGTATTTTGTCCCTCCGTGGTAGCCGCTTCACCAGATATGAGGGCCAAGACGGCACGTCCGCTTCTCAAATGCATACTGTTGGCACGAAGAAGAAAATATGATGATATTAGAAAAGGTTAGATATGAGGTAATTTAAATAATGAAGGAAATTTCGAAAAGATTGGAAGTCAATGAGAGAGTAGTTCTGGATGAGATATTGTTCCTATTCCTATATGCAGGTTTGTTGCGCACAGTCATGTAATCCAACAATATTTTCAGACCTGCATGGACCACCACAAAAACATGTAACGCCCCAGTCCCAATATATATAGGACCGAGTACGTGAACATGCCAGCTGCACATATACGAAGAATACTCCAATATATAGAATCCTCGTATACGTACATAAGCTGTATATAAATAATCACAGGCCAGAAGAATTAATAATCTAATCTCATCACAGCTCAACACAGAAGATATAAGAGTCCAAAATGAATAAAGGTATCAAAAGATAGCCGGTTGGACATACCCAATCCAAATAACTATAAAAACAGTCTCAAGATTGGAGTCCAACCTTCGCAAAATAGAAAAAAAAAGATGTAAAAATATCCACGAAATGTCTCAATAATGAATAGTCTAGAAATCAGTAGGAGATGCCTCGTCATCAATATAGGGTGGATCCAGTGCCGCTCCGTACTCCTACGGAAACTCGTCTAACCCTGGAGAGGTAACTAGGTCCTCAGTAGAACGTAAAAAGATACAAGAAAACACCATGCCATGTAAACTGTGACATATAATATAAAAGAAAGGGGATGCATGCAATAGGATTCCTGACCATTCTATTGTGAATATGCAGTTGAGAAATAATCCTTCGACGCATGAGCCCTGGCTGTAGATGGGATCGACATAGTCTCCATATAGGGCACCAGGGGCATACGTTCGTAACGTTCGAAGATCGTCAGTGGCCATCATGTGCAAGGGGTACGTCCATAACGCTCTGGAAATTATCAGAGGGCACCTGAAGCCTGCGTCTCCGGAGGAGCGCACAGGTAATCAGGGAAGTGCAAAGAAGCCCATACGTCAGGTATTATTCTCCCCACCCAATGCCTAGTATCATCATCTCCATGACTGATATGAACCTCTAGTAACTGCCAAGTCTTCTAACATACAATTCTATTGGTAGTTACTCCTATCCGTCGCACGCTCCAGACGTATCGGTAGCCAGCCGACTACTCGGGTAGGTGTCCTACATGTGACTCATAAAACCTGGTGAAGCAAGTGTCAAGGCCGTATGAGATATACCAATACCTCATCAACAATGGGTGGTCACTAGACTAAGTCAATGTAAGAGAAATAAATAAAAGCAAGAAAACGACCGATAGAGTCGCTTGTACCCAAGTATGAATTAGACACACAGTTTTATAATGACAACAAATAAGAAATGCTAAAAATAATAACTGAAAATAAGAATATGTAAATCACAATGTAAGGTGGCAAGGTATCTTGCTTGGCAGTACGAAAATAACAACTCCAAGCAATAAATCACGTCAGCAATAAATCCCAAAATCCACGAACGGCTCCGGATGCTGAAACAAACATCAAGAACGTTCTCGGTGTAAAAATATATCTAGAAAATACCTGTCCAAAAGTCTAATTCTGGAACAGGGGAAAATTATAATTTTGGGTCAAAACGATGTCCGTCGTTGGATCCATTTTGCACCAAAATGCGTGCCAAGGTCTATGGTCTCTAAAGTCATCAAATTACATGTCTACGGATCCGGTTTGAGGAGGTAAACCCAACGATATATCCAATTTTGGATTCCGATGAGCCGTGCACAATTTTGCCCGTTGGATCGGGTCGCGGGTCTGCCAAATTGGCATTCCGATCAACATTCTCAGAATCAGACCAAACTTGGCTTACATGACTAGAAAATCGACGCGGTCCTGATGGCACAAGTTTTGTGTCAATCCGACAAATATGCACGAAGTTATGGCCAAGTTTGCAAAATGTCGATACAGGGGTATCTCGACGGATACACACTAATTTCGTCGTGCACGCGCAACGAAATCAGGCTTCGTCAGTTCCTACACGTCATCAACATCCATACGTGCCTTTCGATGCATATAGTACACGACCATGTCGCTCGGTTTGTCGGGGCGCACGTGTATCGGACAGATTTCTAAATTTTGAAAACAGAATTGAAAATTTTTCTTAGAACTTTAACCAAGTGTAACTTTTTACTTACTGGATGAAAAGTGATTCTAGAAGGTGTGTTACGATCTCGTATATATTATTTTTGACTGTCTTTAATTAGTTTGTCAAAATATTTAGTAATCGGTCCGAAAAATGGCTTCCAAGTTGGTACTTTAAAATAATTTTTAATGCTACAGAAAACAGGTTTTTTGCTTACTTCGTCTCGATTTTTTGAGCAAGTTAGTGGGTCGTTTTGAAATCCGTCTGAAGGAACTCGAAGAGGGTCATGTGGCCTTCGCATTGAAATTATAGAAGTGAAAACGAAGGAGCGAGCATGAAGAAATTAGATCGAGAAGATGGGTACCTCGCTGCGTTTTCAAAACAGTGTATTCTGTCTCGCGGCTCGGTTTGTCGTCGTTCTCCGGCGATGCGGCGGTCGACGTCTAAGTGCAGGCGGTGGGGTAGCTACGTATGGACGGCAACGAGGCTCGGGTACAGGGAATTGATATTTCGTGGAGAATCGAGGAAGGATTTTGAAGAAATCTAATTTTTGGTTTTATGGAGTATATATCCAAAATTAACTGGGATTTGATTCAGTTTCTTATTCGGATTTGGATCAATCTAGTAGAGAATCCAATTATGAGTTTATAGGAAAAGATTTGGATCAATTTGATGGAGATTCAGATCTGTTTTGAATTTTTTAATTCTCACGGGAATATCCGCTCGCAAGCAGGGGGGGCGTATTCGGCCAAACTCGAGTACTGTAGCTTTGCTACAGTACTTTTGCTTTTGTATTTTTTTCTTTTATATTTTCTTTTCTTTATCTTTTCTAATTCTTTTTTTCTTTCTAATTATTATTCTTATTTATTTTCTAATTTAATTTCTTTCGCAATAATATATTTGAATATATATACGCACATATGTATATGTCTTCACATACACGTATATAAAATTTGACCAATTATAACTCCTAAAATTCTCTTATGTATATATATATGCTCTATATTTTTTATATATATACATATAATTCATTATTGATTAGTTATTATTATTAATCACATACTTACATTTGTTCATAAATTGTCTTAGCTAACATTTTTAATTATTTAATTATTTTAATTGCTTTTAGAAATAGAGGGTTTTACATTGATGCAAGCCGACACTTGTCTGACACTACTCAAAAAGCCAGAGGAGGAGCCTGTAACCTGCTTTCATTGTCATAGTTTGATGGAGCTGATACCCAACATCACCTTTACAAGATGATATGCTGCTGGAAGATAATCGTCATGACCGGCCTCACTATTTATGGGATATGTCAATACCATGAAAGTTGATCGTATCTTGATCGACCCTGGGTCTGCACTCAGCATCATGCCAAAGACTCTACTGGATGCATCAATGATTCCTGTACATAATTTTTCCACAACTATCACAACAATCTTGGGATTTAATTCTGGAAGGAGTGAACTCCTGGGAAAGGCCTGAAAGTTCAAATTGACAATCTTCGTACAAAGGTTACCTTCTACGTGATCGATAATCATGGCTCCTATAATGCTTTGCTACACAAAAATGGACGATTTGCGACATTTATATTTGTCCAACAACAACGTACTAAATCTGTCGTTTTGTTTTCGATGGATTAAATTTGTTGTTTAATATCAAAATCTGCTTCACGAAAACAATATTTAAATTCAACGGATTAAAACAATTGTTTAGTATTAAAATTCTGTTGGAAACTTTGGCTTTTCGTTCATTGAAAAATCTAAAAATTTACCAAACTCGCACTTTCCCTCCCCAATACCCGCTGCCCCCCTAAAATTTTCACCAAACTTGTGCTCCCTTTCACCCAAACCTTTCTTCTCCCGTTGGAACCCCGCTCCCTTCTTTCAGTCCCCCGGAACCCCGATCCCGCCGGTACCACCGTGTGTTTCCGCTGTAAACCCGCTCCCCGCTGGACCCTCGCTCCCGTCGGAACCATCCCGCTCCCTTTGGACCCCAGCTCCCGTCGGAACTACCCCGCTCCCACTGGAAACCGGCACGCTCGTCGCTGGAATCCCGCTTCCATCAGGTAATAATATCATCTTTTCTAAAAACTCTGCGTTACTGTTGGAACCGCCCCGTCGCGGTCTGTCCTTCTTTGCACCTTCACAGGGGCGAAGGACTGTCCCGACGGCGGAGGATAGGAAGGACGGTCAGCGGTTTAATCTTTTCTAAGGTTTAATATTAGGATTTGTTTCTATTTATTTTCTAGGGTTAAGCCAGCTCCGGTGGTGTCGTAGTTCTCTGGCTGGGACCCAACGGTCTCAGCATGGAGATTTTAAAGTTGGACCTCATCTTCCCGGGGTTGAACATTATGGATGCATGGGAGGCGGTGGGGCCAACGGGCTCGACTCGGACCAGATGACCAAGGAGTTCAACATCCTATCGCGAATGTCGATGGTGGCCCTGCACGTAAGTGGTGTAGTAGCCTTTCTAAACTCTGCACACCTAGGGTGGTCCGGCACCGATCGGGTCTGCGATGTTGAAGTGAGCCATATATTTGATGGAATACCAAAAAGAAATCAATTTAGTTTATTGTACACATTACTTATATATGTCGAGTTTTTCTGTGTTATTATCTTCATTTTACAACTAATAGACTTAAAACTTATTCTTGTCGTGTATGGTTTTTGCAGAAGATATACCAGTGGGCTAAGGAGAAGGAGCATGATATTCGTAAATCATTCAAACAAGTAGGCGCCAGGTGCCTTCGAAACATGCTATGCAAGGAAAAAATTTGTTGATGCCAAGACTGGTTGTGGAGGGTCCGAGTGGACAAAAATGAACACTGGATCGCATTAAAGCAGTTCTGAACAAAGGAAAAAAATACGACAAATGCAGAGACCAACAAAAGAAATCGAGCAAGCAATGTCAGTATTCGGTCTCCACACGGTGGTTCCATTCCTACAACTGCTCACAGAAAAATGATGGTACGTGTGCGTTGTATCGGTCTATGCCTATTCATCATTTACAACTACCATTTTCTTTAAATTTTAGAAAACCAAATTTGGGAGAAAACCTAAGCCTCAAGAGACCTTCTTGCCACTCATGTAAGGAAGGACAACTCCTTTGTGGACAAGAATGCCAAGGAAGTTTGTGTAAACTTTAATGTTTATCAAAGTATACACACATAAAAATTTGTACTTGTACATCCGGTACATATCAGTATCAGATTCGTGCACAAATATCGATTGATATCCTGCTTGTATATGTTGTACAATTATCCAACATGCTGCTATAACCAATAGCACTTGCACACTCAGCAACCGTTTATACTAGTATCCACATTCGTGTCATGTATCTGTATCTGTAACACATATCTGTATCCATATTTGTACCAATGACATGTAGTTTTCTCCATCCGTGATACTCTTTCTTTACATGGTACCCTAACTCTAAAAAATTAGAGCAATAACTTCTGTTTATGGTAAATTGTGAATGTTTTTAACCATTACAAACCTCTCTTCCTTATATATGAACTTAGCTGAACCAAGTGCACATCATGTTGGATATATGACATTGCTTTATCAACTTGCACCCTATCATTATTGTTTGATTCATTGTACTTGGAGTACGGGTATCATTATTTCTTGTATGTTAAACTTGTCTATTCCCTTCTCATGGTCATAAGAATTGAGCTGAACCAACAATTTTTTTAAGCTATGAGTACGGGTATCATAATTTCGTGGTTGGAGCTTAGATAGGAAGCTTACTCCTATAAGAATGTCTCAGAAAATAATGGCAATTCCAATCACTTGTATGTTACAGATCTATAATATTGTCTATGAACCTATAATAATAATTGAAACCGTTTACTATTATCTGGTATATGAAATGTTAAAAAAAAATTTGTTTTACTTTAAATTTTTTGGCTTTGTGTAAATTTATTTTAAGTACTTTCGTTTTTCTTTGAACAAGATTGCAGTTACTTACTTTTTGTTCATAATCTTTTGAAATGCTTCTCTGGTTTATCGAAGTACTAACCAAAGTTCTTTATCATATTATATCTTAACAATGTCCTTTGTTGATTGTAAGTTATTGTCCTCCATCTGAAGTAAACCTATATTGTGGAAAAATTTGGTAAGTTCTAATGTCAGATCTTTATGTTTTTATTTGTTTGAGAGTCTTGCTTTGTTTAGTTTATTACATGTGCAATTTTTTGATTCCGTCTTTTTACAGGTTGTTCTTCTCTACAACTCACTTAGGTGGAAAATGGACAATATAATTCGGATACTTGTAAGACATGGTTCTTACTATTGATCGTGTCTTTTTTTCCTAAAGTTTGATTCTACAATTATGGAATGCTTTTGTGTACACATGTTGTACAGATATTGAGACATCCATCTGCATATTTAAGTGATCTACTTCTTACCTAGCTGTGTTTGATTTGAGCTTTACTCCTAATATATCTAAGTTCACATTGGATCATGTGCTTGTTGTTAAGTATAACTAAAGTGTCTTAGTCAAGTCTTCTATAGCACTTATTTTTTTGGTCTTTATGCCTCTCTTGTTGATTTTTTTAGAAAAACGTTCTGACACCATGTTGAATTTTGCTTGTAACTTAAGAACAACTTATATAAAATACTTTAGGCTGAATAACAATGTTATTGGCTGGCCTTAGAAAAACTCAAGCCTTTAAAAGCTATATGAAAAAAAGTGCTCTCTCTCAAATAGAGATCTCTATATTAAAATATACTTTCTCAGTTACAATACAACATCTCAATACTTTATATAGGGGCAAGCAGATGAAACCATAAAAATGGTACAATGACAGTAACTTCATGCCTCCTTGGACTAGGGAGTGACATTTGCTCTTCCCCTTCTTTTTTGTGAGTAGAGTTTGTTACTTGACTTGATCTGGTACAGATGTTCAGGGTTTTTTCTTATGCCCTTAGATGATAAGTTGATAGGCTCCTTCCCCCTTAGTACGAGTACATCTTAGAATGAGAAATAAAAATAGAGAAGTGGTTGCAATAGATCTTAACTAATCGATGAGGAATAAAAATAGATAATTTATTGCAGTACATCTTAAATAACCCTTTTATTTCTTACCAATTATGCTAAGATGCAGGGAGCTAAAAGCTTGTGTTATCTACAGCCATATAGTAATCTTATCTGTTGAGTTACTGGTGGCCCTGGTACCTGGATATATTTGTCACGTTAAGCAAATGTTGAGGCCGATATCACGAGTTCCCAACAAATCAAGAGTGCTACAAGAAGAAGATAATAGCCTAATCTCTAAAAGATAACTCAATTCTTATAGAGATTCAGAAGACAAGCAAACAAAGAAAAATGGAGACGGAAGAGAACTAGAAGGGAACTAGGAAGCACGGGCACTACAAAAATATAGGTACTGTCATGTCAGATGTGTATTAGACACATCGGATACACCATTGTCACTCCAAATTACAGACATACCAAAATAATTCTGCCAGCACCATGCAGATTTTGTATGCCGTGTCGTATCCATGTCCGTGAAACATAGTCAAGGGATGAACAATCATACATAGATATGACACTTAAGTTGGCAGACACAACAAGGTGAATCGTTCCACAACTTCAACAAAAACTATAGTTATCTAAATGCATCAGATTTTTATGTTTGCTTTTTCATACCGACTAAGTTATAGTTCTTTCGTATCAGATATGAAATGGTGAACCTTGCTGATAAACTTCTTCCACCACTGCCCCAAGGAGCTATTTCTCTTCCAATCTGCTCTAATATTCTTTTAAAAGGTTCAGCTTCAAAAAAACCACCTCCTAGGCTAGAGGATGCTAATGTAACAACTAATGATGTTTCAGCTCATGAAAAACTACTGCAAGATCAACCTGAACTTCAGCAACAGTTTGGGGTGGATCTACTTCCTGTTTTGACTCAAGTTTTTCCATATGGAGGCATTTGTTTTGTATTTTAACATTTCTTCTCTCTTTGTTTCCACCTTTATACATTATAACAAATATTATGCTTTGACACCACATTTCTGCAATGCCCAGATATATGGCTCAAGTGTGAGTGACCCCGTTCGCCATACATGTTTATTAGTTATTGGGAAGTTGATGTACTTCAGCTCGGCTGATATGATTCAGTCTTTGCTTAACGTAACAAATATATCCTGCAGGTACGTCTATGTTCAGATTATATATATACTCATGTAGTGATCCAGTGAGAAGACACTACAAACCTAAATTTTAAAGAGTTGATAGGAAAGACAATATGTAAGTTTTCAAGAATGAAAAAAATAAAATAAAATTCTGGAAAATGACCTTGATGATAATTTGACAATCTCAAATCGAGTTTAGGATGAAGAAAACATCTACACATACTGTTACATATTCTATAAATTTATCAGATTTTGCAAACACATCCAAAAAATCAAACTCAATAGTGAATAAAATGGCAAAGAGAGGGAATCATATTCCATACTTCCAAACACATAAAGGTGTTTATATAAGGTTAGTTGCTAGATATGCATGTATCTCTGCATATTTGGTAGTTTTGATGAATTCTTAGCCCAGGCGCATAGTTTAAGTTCCATTTTTGCTGCTCTTAATGACGAGGTATTAATTTTCCTCATGTTCTTTGTTTTTTGTTATTTATTGTATGAAAAAGTTGAATATGTTGGTCTTCCTTTGGGCTTTGCAACTGCTATAAATTGCTGGTGTTAATAACTTAATATAATTCCATAATTTTGATGTTCATATTGTGTCCCAAAGACCTTTTGGCAAGCATTTACTGCATTCTTTTATAAACAACTTCTTTATTTTCTTTTTCGATTCATCTGAAACAAGTCTAGCTATGAGCTCTTAGGCATGTTTCGAATCTACCCTTTAAAGTGAAAGGTCTTTCTTAGCATCAGGAGGTTTCCTTGTGTATCTTTAGTCTTACTACATGTATATTGCCCTCTGATTGACTTTCATTTTTATTTCTTTATTCGGATGAATGAGTATCCTATTTATTTTTGTAGGACTTCGATGTTCGAGAGTTTGAAAAACCTGTGGCTGGCAGGTTGACTGAAAAGAATCCTTCCTATGTTCTTCCAGCACTTCGCCGGCATCTCATACAACTATTAACATACCTAGATCAAAGGTATCAACACTATTTGCTTTCTTATACAACTGTTAATATGGTTTTTCAATATTTTTAATAGAGAATGTTATCAACATTGTTATCAGCTATTTGCTTTCTTAAAATTAGAACTTTATGGGTGATCTGTATCTCTCTTCTTCCTTACAGTGCAGATAGCAAGTGCAAAGAAAAAGTGCCAAACTTTTGGCGTACTTAATTCGCAATTCTGAACGATTGATACTTCCATGCATTTCCCCAATCCATAAGGTATGTTTGTCTCTTGTTTTTTGTACAAATTCATGTCATTAGAGTATTTCATTCATAAATTCGATCCCGTATGCCTTTTTAGTGGAAGTAGAACCTAGCTCTTCTAACCAGGGATGTGCCTTAATTCTTATCCAATAGCTGTGTGTTTATCTTTGTGAACCCATGGGCACTTGTGGCAAGGTTACACAAACTGGGGTAAGTGCTAATAACGCCATTGTTACAGGATTCCTTGCAACTATCGGATTAATTGAATTTTTTATATGAGCATGAAAATGGATTAATTGAATTTTTTCTCTGCAGATGCTTTGGAATGAGGAAGCGCAGGTACTCCCGAAAACCAGTGTGTCCTTGTCGTGTCAGACACATTTTCAAGTATGCAGTAGTACATGTACTCCAAAATAAACTAAGACTTGCCAAAATCATTGTCATCATGTACGTATCGTGTCTTATATGTGTCCCTGCAACACGAATGCGAAAGTCTTGACACGTGTCTTGCTAGAGGAACAGAGAACTGAGTTTCTAGCAACATCAACAGAATTTTCTCTCAAGATGGCAGTCAGCACAAGGAAACTGAACACTCCCTCTGAGGAAGCTATTGACCTTATGTTGCACAGTTAAAAATATTCTATGCTGTGTCCTAGTAAATTTTGGAGTGTCCGCGAGTGTCCGATCCACACGACGCAGCATGGAAATTTGCAAATCAGAAATTAAGACTTCCCCAATACCAAATCCTTGAACCCCAAGCTCAATATGTCATCCATTTCATCAAGAAATCTACCAAAAGCCTATATGATAACCCATTCAAAACTAAAAATCATATACACTTATGGGATTCTAATATCATCTAGTTCCTCTTGAATTACAGAGAAAATCCTCACATATTTATAGTATATGAAAATAAAAAAACAATCATGTTAACAATATTGAGTCATGATGGTCTTCCTGTTAGCAATCATGATGGTCTTCCTATTAGCAACAATGTCCAGAATGTTAGCAAATGTTAGCAATCATGTTTCTCCTAATTTTTTTAGGATATGAATGAACTTCTCCTTTAAAATGTTAGCTCTTGAGTCATTCTCTTGGTCTATATTGCTTTTGCAAATACCTCTTAGAAATGTTAGCAATCATGTTAACAATATTGAGTCATGATGGTCTTCCTGTTAGCAATCATGATGGTCTTCCTGTTAGCAACAATGTCCAGAATGTTAGCAAATGTTACCTTTTAGCAAATGTTAGCAATCATGTTTCTCCTTTTTTTAGGATATGAATGCACTTCTCCTTTAAAATGTTAGCTCTTGAGTCATTCTCTTGGTCTATATTGCTTTTGCAAATGTTAGCAAATGTTAGCAATCATGTTACAATATTGAGTCATGATGGTCTTCTGTTAGCAATCATGATGGTCTTCCTGTTAGCAACAATGTCCAGAATGTTAGCAAATGTTACCTCTTAGCAAATGTTAGCAATCATGTTTCTCCTAATTTTTTAGGATATGAATGAACTTCTCCTTTAAAATGTTAGCTCTTGAGTCATTCTCTTGGTCTATATTGCTTTTGCAAATGTTACCTCTTAGCAAATGTTAGCAATCATGTTAACAATATTGAGTCATGATGGTTCTGTTAGCAATCATGATGGTCTTCCTTAGCAACAATGTCCAGAATGTTAGCAAATGTTACCTTTTAGCAAATGTTAGCAATCATGTTTCTCCTTATTTTTTTTACATATGAATGCACTTCTCCTTTAAAATGTTAGCTCTTGAGTCATTCTCTTGGTCTATATTGCTTTTGCAAATGTTACCTCTTAGCAAATGTTAGCAATCATGTTAACGATATTGTCAAAGATAGCTGTCAGAATTTGAATAATCTGTCTGCAAAGATTTAAAGCTCGACAAATTATTTACCTAACAGGAAGGAGAGTCTTATTACCTGGAGAATAAGAGTGCCCACAGTAACTTGTCTATGAAGGGCATTGAGTATTTACATTCACAGCCGGGAGATTGCTCGTAGAGACATGTAATGAGTATTTACGTTCAAAGTAGCTGAAGATCTTAGATAAGGAAACCAATATCACAACTCTGATGAAAAAATCACTTGATGAAATTGCTGCTTACTAGCATTTTTGGGTTAATATGAATATTTTGACTCAATTTGTTATACAATATATGGTTTAAATTTGCTTTTTTAGCTACTAACAGTTCATTAATACTATTTATTTGGTAATTTTTTGCTTGTTGATGGATTTTTTCAACTCGATATTTCCATGATAAATGCGGCTGTTGGTATTTTGAACCTGGAATCTACATCCACGTATCTTAGTTTCTGGATATTTTGAACATTATATTTTGAACCTGATATCTATTGTCTGTATTTGCATATGCTAAGAAAAGTGGATATGTGCATGGGCTGAGACCTTAGTACATGAGTGTATATGTATATCTTTAAATGTAATTGTATATGCTAAGAAAAGTGTATTTCACATCTAACTGATTTGTTTGTTTATAATTTATTACAAGTTCTTAATATTAATTTTTCTTTTTCTGAAAATTGTTTAGGTATTGGGCCGTGATGGTAAGGGTTATGTACATGGAATGGGTCAAGGTGTTTCAAAAACGGAGATTCGTGCTTCAGCTGCAAGCCGGGAGATTGCTCGTAGAGAAAAGCAAAAAATGATGTTTTGCTAAACGACGCAACATGGAAATGAGATGTTTGATAGAGACGAAAAGTTTGATGATATTACTATTGGAAAAATGATTAATTGGCAAAATATTCAGTTCAGTTTATGAGGTTTTGAAATTCTCTTTTTTTGTAATGCACTTGAGATTGTAAACTAGCAATAACATTATATTTTTGTTCATCATCATAATGAAACCGTTGTGAGCTAGAAAATTGGAGTTACTTTTTGCATTTTTGGTGGAATATTTCTATGTAAACTTGATACATTTAGTTGTTAATGCAATTTTGATTGAATTTTTTCATTGTTGATAATTTTTATGTTTATATGAAATTTATTCAGATGTATTTTAGTTTATATATAGGATAAATATGTTTAAATAGATTTGATATGGATGAATTGAGTTTTTTTTTTAATTATGTTTCCAAATTCGACAGACCTTACTGTTGAAAAGGTAAAATATAGTAGCAGACCAATTTACAGGTTATTTGACAGTTTTAGTCCGTTATTTTTATTTGACAGATAATAACTGTCATTTTGTTCATCTAAAACGACAGTCCAAAACTGTTGTTTAAATTTTGGGACGCGCTATAAACGACGGATGTTCTGACATGTCAAAACTGTCGTTTAATGTGATTTACGACGGTTTTGGTTTGTCCAAAAATGCTTATTTTGGCGTAACATTGTACCATCCACTCTCCACCAATGCTTCAAATATGTGGACATCAATGGAGAAGTCCAGAAGGAAGTAGCTGATCTAAATCCTTTCAGAGGCATCGAAGCATATTGTACTGATTCTCTGATGTACAAGGAAGAGTTCATGAAGGTTTTACTAGCGATAGATTGTGAGGAAGATCAGAGAAACACCGCAGATGATGTTCTCATAACAAGCAGCCTCCTGCTGGAACGATGAAACAGAGGGAGCTCACCTCTTCTGAGCCTCTTGTTATCGACCTTCGTCGTAACAAGCCTCATCCTTCTCATTCTCCTCCTCTGGTTATCAACCTTACTAAGCTTTCTGCTAAGGCCAAGAACCCTGTGTAAATGATGATGTACAAATCAATAAAGTAGCATCTCCTTTACAGTATACTGATGTCCTTTATTATACTTGGTGTTACTTAGAAATGCTAGATAACTTCGAACCACTTACAATAGGAGCAGTTTAACCTCTCCAAGACGAAGTATTGCTCGAACCAGTGCAAGACTCCTTCTTCTTAGTTCCTTCCAGGAAGAAAGAAACTTTCTATACTTTTTAGTAAAGGAACAGAACAGAACAGAAGACTACACACGATAGCGAGAAAGAAAATGACGATAACGAGAGACTTCAACTACGTCGTTATAGTCAACAATCAAAACATATCATTCAAAAGATGGGATACAATTTTAAAGCTAGACTCAATGGCGGTAAGGGAAGGCGAACTTCTATTCGTATCCCTTTCCAAAAGGAAAGTCACAACAATATTACGGTAAAACAAAGCGTGGATTGGGTTATACCTCGTCGATTATGACCGCAGAAGCCTCTGAATTCGATAAAGATGAGCGATCTAACTCTGATTCTGTTTCATGGGATTCAGATACCAGTGTTGTTATGCCTTAATTTTTTTCCTCCTTCCTAATAATTATATAATAATATATAATAATAATAATGATTTTATTAAATAATTTTACATAAGTTTTGCATAAATTTTGCATAGGGACCCCTAGAAAATTTATGAAATTGCATGAATAGCCATGCCACCTCATGTGGCTAGGTGGCATGAAGTATGGTTAGGTGTCAACCTTAGGATTAAGTGGCATTTTTTCATGCCACATGGCCTATGGCATGGAGAGGGAACTCCATTGAATGACATCTCATCTTCTCTCCCTCTTTCTTTATTCATTTTTTTCTTCTTCTTCTTTTTCTACCTCTACTTCTTCATTCCTTCTCCATTTCCTAAACCCTCTCTCTTCTCCTATTTTCTTCCAACCCACCACCACCACTACTACAACTGCTGCTGCTGCTACCTGCTGCGTGGCTGTTGCCGTTGATGCTGCCGCCGGCTCACCCCCCCCAACACCACCACTCCACTCCTTCACCTCTAATTTTAATCCAAGTAAGAACATGTTCTTCCCTAATTCCAAACCTAGGTCAAAATTAGGTTAATTATATATGAATGTGTATATATAAAATCTAAATCCTTGATTTGGGTTATGTTAGGGAAGGTTGGGAGAACACCTAGGTCTTCATCAAACAAAGGCAAGTCCTCATCCTAGCTTCTCCTTCAATTTTCCTTTATCATTATTTGGTTGAATTAGAAATTATAATCTTGATGTTAGGAATATACAAATATGGATGAACACAACAAGGAATATATATGTCATGGACACGTATCTTTACACAATATGTAGGATACTAAATGGACACTTCTATTTTATATGTATATATATGCGTAGATTGATGATTGTTAGTATATAAAGAAAAGGATAATGTTCATGTATGCATATACCTAATTTATTACCTATTATATATATATATATATATTATATATATATATATATATATATATATATATATATATATAATATATAACTAGTTTTATATGTATATAAATATATAGAGAGATGTATGGACACAACTTATGGAATGTATATACCATGGCTATATATGTATATAAATATGTTTCTTGACACAATTTGGGATCCAAGTTACATAATATTATAAATTAGAAATGTATATACTACGAGTTTTATACACACTCAGTATGATATGTATATACTAGGTTATATTTGGTTTAGTCTTGAAATATAAGTTTAATAATTTATCAATTTAACACAATATTTTAATTCTGTCCAGATTTGAAATTATACTTATTTGACATATTTTGTTGTGATTACTTGGTTAAAATAGGTATTTATAGGTACCGGTATATTAGGTAACCCCAACTATAAATTTTCAAGTTAAATAGCTATTGTGTGCCTCCTAAAAGCTAGTTTATGTACATAGTAAGTATAGATTTATTTTGAACATATTAGAGTTGAATGGAAATCTATTCATTATGTGATTGTGCTTAGAAACTTGTCGATATAATTTCTACTAAAAACTGTGTATTTGAGCTTGTGTAGAACCAAAAGAACACTATTGCAAAAAATAAGATAGCTATCTCGCTAAGGTATTAAGTAAATTCCTTATTTCAATATTTCTTATATATTATAACTGCGTGGATACCGGTGTTGAGAGTTGCTCCCGAAGGGGTCGGCGAACCGGGATATTATATAGCATGGTTCGGTGTTGAGAGTTGCTCCACGGAAGGGATCGGCAAACCCGAGATCTTAATTTCCTTATTTTATAACTCTTGTGAATTTTTCGGAGTCAATAAACACAAAGGAGACTCTGCCGAAATTTTCGAAAATTCCAAGAGATAGATTTTTGAAAGACAAAACCTAGATTTAGTTATAGATTAATATCATTAGGATGGGAGAGAAAACTTTGGTATCACACCTTCGAATTCTTTATAATAACTATATTTTACAAAACTGATCATTCTGTTATCGGCATTCGTACGGCATACGATGTCCGAGGTGAGGCTTAGCTCACTTTCTGTTTCCTATTTTCCATTGGATTCGAATCCGGATTTGGCCCTGTAATATCCAATGTAGCCTGCTCCGATATTCTTGAAAAAATTTAAGTCATACGACAATTGTTATAACACTTGATTCCGATAACTCGAAAACCACTCATGTGTTATCCTGACTATATCACATCAATATGTAATCCTGATACTAATGGACAGATAAATCTAAGCACCACCCATTAAGTGTAAACCTGATCCCGAGTAAATGGGAATTATTGTTGAGATAATAGAAGTTGTGTGATCCAGAAGTATTTCTCTAAATGTTGCGTTTTGCATTAGGAGCTGTTAGAGGCTCTTCATATTTTGTAATACAACCGTAGTCTTGGATTCTGCAGAAATATAAATTTTATTTTTAAGTAGATTTAAAATTTTAGCAAACTTATCCTTAATTAATGTTTCTTCATTCCGATTTAATCTCAATAAATTTTATCAACTTATTTTACTTATTCCGTTCCTTGACCGAGGACTTGCTCGTCGTATTGACGACCTAGTTTTTGTTCACTAGTTTTGTTGAAGACCAGGAAGGAGTGCAGCCTTATACTGAGAATGAGCTTTATGAATGATACAAGGAAATGAAGGTTTTTGGTTTAGAGATATCGTTTTGTTATCTATGTATAATTATGTATTTTTTGTGAATGAGGAAGAATGTAAATGTATGATCGAACATGCTAGTTATGTATAAGAAATGTATATTACTTTAGATTGTCTCTTGATGTCTATACTTTATCCTAGAATTACAGGCAACAATCGCAGGTATGATACGACATGTGTTATACGGGTGCGCAGCCTGGAGATGTATCACAGTGCTCCGAAAATTCTATTTGAAATCGGGCGTGACACGTCTTTTAGTAGTGGCCCATGCAAGTCAGATTTAGAGACCTATATAGGTTGAGATCCTAAGTTGTATTCTTAGGAAGTCTAGCAAGAACCCTAGGATAAGGTACTTGACATTATTAGTGCTTGAAGAAGAATGCACGTAATAGAAAGAAATGACTTAGTAAGGGAAATTTTTGTCTGTTGTACCACTTTTATAAATCAACAGATAAAATAGCTCTGTATAAGGTTAGAAAGGGTACAAATGTGTTAGTATGTAAGGATGACTCCCTGAAAGTATATTGTCCTCTTGTGAAATAAATAAAAGTGTACTTATTTATATCTGATCTTTCGAATTGCAATTGATCTTAGTTTTACAAATTCATCTTCCTTTAATAGGTAATTAAGTATTCCTGAGTCATTAATTATTTTCAACCT
The DNA here is from genome assembly GCA_029216955.1 of Iris pallida. NCBI lineage: Eukaryota > Viridiplantae > Streptophyta > Magnoliopsida > Asparagales > Iridaceae > Iris > Iris pallida. The sequence continues at coordinate 16,225,888 of JANAVB010003400.1, read as the reverse complement.
CGTATTAAGAATGTGAATTCTTAATATCCAGGAAAATATCTTCTCCTCCAACTCAAAAGTCGGCACAACCTGAATCTTCAGAACCGCGGACGACTGATGTTCTTGAAATTTTCCAGAAGGTCCTAGAGACTAATGCCCAACAAGTCCAACTTGCTCAAGCCACATCAGCTAGAATACTAGAAAGGCTTGATGTCGCTCCTGCACCCAAAACTGGTGCAATCCAAGACTTCAGGAATATAAATCACCTTACTTCGTAGGGATCGAAACTCCTTTGGAAGTGGTTCAATGGTTAAAGACTATCGAGGATTGTTGAAGGGCACCAAGATCGTGCCAGATGATGTGATGTCTCTAGTAAGAATACAACTAAAAGTGTGGCTGAACACTGGTGGAGTGCTCAGCACCCCGAAGACTCCAATGAGATTATATCCTAGAAGGAATTTAAAAGGAGATTTGAAGAAAGGTTCTTTCCGCCAGTGCCAGGATGGATCTAGAAAGGATTCATATATTTGAAGCAGAATAAGACCTATGTCGATGAGTACGCGGCAGAATTTATAAGACTTAGTCGCTATGCTTCCATATGGTAGCCACGGAAAAGCAAAGATAGCCCGATTCCGAGAAGGACTAAATGACAAATTAAAGATGAAGGTCGTACCTTACGCATGTCAGACTTATACGCAGGTGGTTGAAGCAGTTGGAGACCAAGAAAGGATGCAAAATGATAAGATTAACTCAAAAATAGGAGGGCAAACGCGAAACTTGGAAACCAGCTCTCCTCAGGGTAGGAACTCGGCAAGGGACAACAGAAATACATCCAAACCAAACAAAATAGAAATCGTCAGAGCTGCACATATTGTGGAAACCTAAACATACAAGGAAACTGTAGAAAGATTCAAGAAGGTGTCTCAGATATGGGTCGTCTAAACATCAGATACAATAGTGTCCTCGACAAGCCACTGGAAGATTTGAGGTGCAGAACAATTGCAAGGGTTCGTCCAAGACCTCCATTTCAGAAGAATGGACCAAGGCCTATGACTCATGCAGCACCTCCAGCTCAAGCTCGCGTACCTACCGGATACCAGCAGAGGCCAGCTCTAGCACCCCAAGTGCATCAGTTCCATCAAGCACAGAAGGCTGGTCAGGGTACCAACAAAAGAAGAAGAAGCATGGACAAGCTTTCATGATGAATGTCAAAAGAAGAAATGGCCGAAGAAGTGGTGTTAGGTACCATACTTACATTATCTAGCCCTGCATCAGTATTATTTGATTCTGGGGTAACTCACTCATTTATATCTGCATTTTATACCCATGTATGATATAATCACTCAACCCCTTGCCAAAAAATTGAAAATCCTTACGGGTAATGGTATTGTAGAGGTTAGCCGAATACATAGAAATTGCCCAATTAAAATGGGAGGAGAAAGCTTCAAGGCCAGATTACTAGTATTTCCCATGAATAACTATGATATGGTATTTGGAATGGACTGGTTAACCTTGGCCTTGGCAATTATAGACTGTAGGCAAAGAAAGGTGCAATTTTCACTACCAGTAAGGATATACATGAATTTATCAGAGATCAGAAGGAATTTGATGGAAAAGAATTAGAAAAATTCGAATTACCATCAGGAAGAAATTTTCAGAACCAAGTAGTAGAATGGCCCAAGATTGTAGACGAATTTAAGGATGTATTTCCTGATGAATTACCAGGATTACCACCTGATAGGGTCGTTGAATTTTGTATTGATCTAATTCCTGGAGCTGCACTTGTTGCAAAGAAAGTTTACCAATGAACAAGGAAGAATTGGTTGAATTAATAAACAAATCAAGGAATTGTTGGCTAAGGAATTTATCAGGCCTAGTGGATCTCCTTGGGGAGCACCTGTGCTATTCTTAAATAAGAAAGACGAAAGTCTGAGGTTAGTGATAGATTATAGAGCCTTAAATGAAGTAACTATCAAAAATAAATACCGTTGCCAAGGATTGAGGAATTGTTTGACCAATTAGGAGGAGCAACAGTATTTTCCAAAATTGACCTCAGATGGGATATTACCAGGTGAAAGTAGAAAGGAGGATATACCAAAGACAGCTTTTAGAACCCGTTATGGGCACTATGAGTTTCAAGTTATGCCTTTTGGGCTAACTAATGCTCCAGCCATATTTATGGATCTGATGAACAGAATATTTTATCAATACTTGGATAAATTTGTGATTGTATTCATTGATGATATATTGATCTACTCAAAGAATAAAAAGGAACATGAAGAACATTTGAGGATAGTGCTTCAAACTTTATGACAAGAGAAATTGTATGGAAAGTTAAACAAATGTGAATTTTGGTTGGACAAAATTTCTTCTTAGGTCATATAGTGAGCGAGAAGGGATATCGGTGGACCCTAAGAAAGTAGAAGCTGTCAAGTCAGGGCCTACTCCTAAGAATGTAGCAGAAATCCGAAGCTTTCTTGGTATAGCTGGATATTATAGGAGGTTTGGAGAATTCTTAAAGAATTGCGGAGCCACTCACTCGATTGACCCGGAAGGATGAAAAATTTAATTGGACTGATAAGTGTCAACAGCTTTTGAAGAACTAAAAGAAAGACTCATCACAGCTCCAGTACTGGCCTTACCACCTGGATCAGGAGGCTATAAGATCTATAGTGATGCTGCAGGAAAAGGATTAGATTGTGTATTAATGCAACATAGAAGGGTTATTGCTTATGCTTCTCGCCAACTGAAGAATCATGAAAGAAATTACCCAACTCACGATCTGGAATTGGCAGTTGTAGTATTTGCATTAAAATTATGGAGACATTACTTATATGGTGAACAAATCAAGATATATACTGTAGAGCCTAAAATCAAGTTGCGCCTTCAATATACTGATCATTGATCAAGTTGCACCCTAAAAGTCAACTTGTGCCACTGATATGAAGCAGACTGCACCACCGATCAGATTGTGCCTGATATCAGACCGTGCCCAATCTTTTTGTGCCAAAGCCTACATGGCATCTGACACTTAATGGTCATCATTACCTGACCATTCTGACGACTGACACAACAGAGAACGAGGAAAATCTCTTCGAATCCCGTAAAGTGTGCCGCTCAAGGAAAAGTTGGTGGACAGCTGTCTTGTATATTTCGTGAGTTGTGCCCAGGCGCAATCTAAACAAAATTCTTAGTTGCGCCTAGGCACAACCTGTCACGCCCCGACCCGAAATCACCCGAATCATCGTCCTCGCAGGGGGCGTGATGCCGCACGATCCTGGAGTTGTGCTCGTGCAAGGCAAGATAACAAGTTCTCAAATGGTTATCTTTTGATTCGATATTAACAACAAAAGGAAACAAAGTATACGAAACAATTCTCTTTATTGATATCTGAAACTGAGTTTACAATGGCTTTCTGTAGCCTCCCTTCCTAAAATTTTTTATAAATATTATTTATTTATTTGTTTTAAATGGTGATTTTAGAATTTATAAATAATTATTTTAGTTAATTATTATGGTAGATGACTTTAGCCATGATGGAGTTTTTGAGTACAAGACGGTTAGGAATTATGGCACGGATAGTGCAATAGCGTGCTTCGACCAGTATTTAGCCATGGTAGTGGAATGCTGAGCCATAGGAGTGTCCTAACTAGGAAAACCAGGCCAAGTTATGGCATGACCATTATAAATGAGTTTTATTAATTATTATTAGATTTATTGATGTTGCAGGAACCCGGTTGAACCAAGTTAGCCCGGACTGGGCCGAACCAAATCTAAGCCCATGTAGGCATGTAGTGGGACCAAGTACGGCCTTGTAGACATGTTTGGTAAGTGCAAGTATTTTTGTATATTTTTGAAATTGGCAATTATTTTCTTAGAATATTGGTTATAGGTAGATTATAGGTATTATTATTATTAAATATTATTTTACCATATTTGTACAATTTTTCTGGACCCGGATAAAGGTGAATGGTATGAACTCACCAAAACGCCATTTGATTATTTTATTATTATATTATTGTAGTGATTAAATAGATACATTTTTACTATTATATATTATTTTAATTGATTGTATTTAAATATTGTGAATTTGTGTTATATAAATTATTACATATATGTATAAATACCAGGATAAATATATTGATCATATAGGCAAGTATTTATATTTATAATTTATTAATATATGTTATATAAATATGATGTGTATATATATATATAAATATTTGTATATGTGTATGTGTGTATATATATATATATATATATATATAATATATATTATATATATATAATATATATATATATATCTATATATATATAATATATATATTATATACATATAAAGTATATGTGTATGTGTATTAAGTATATACGATGTACGTGTAATTTGTGGTATATATAAATATAATAATATAAATGTGTAGGTGTATATTATATATATATATATATATATATATATATATATATATATATATATATATATATATATATATATATATATATATATTCATTTTATATACGTGTGTAGGTATATATAAATATATATAATCGTATGTATAAATAATATATAAAGAATATGTGTATATATATATATATATATATATATATATATATTATATATATATATTAAATGTATATAAATATATGTGTTTGTGTATATATAAATATATACATGTATGTGTTATATATATATAAATATATATATAGAATAGCTGCTAAAAAGAAATAAAAAAGAAATAAGAAGCAGCAGCACCCCAAAACCTACCAGGCTTGGCCCAACCCGAGCTCCCCATGAGCCAAGCCCAAAACCCCTAACCCCCAGCCCACTTGGGCCGGCCCAATCCTCCAGCCTGAGCCATACTTCCCAGTTCCCACACTAACAAAACAACTAAACCAGTAAATACCCCGAGCAACCAGCAATTCGGCTCAGCCCAGCTGAAAAGTCTGGTCGGGCTAGGCAACATGCCCCATGACCGGACCAAGTAAAACAGAGGCAACAGCTCCTCAGCCCGAGCCAAATCCTTCCCAGGCTCAGCTCGAGCCCGAGCAGTCCCAAAACCTATTCCCTCAATTTCCCTCAGCCCAGAGGATGAACCCCAACCCTTCTCAAACAAAACCCGACAGTAACCTGCGTGCATATATACGCATAGTTCGAGAGAGGAAGATAAAAAGAAAAACCAAAACCCTAAACCAAAACTTCTCAACCCGACGCCGACATCTCCCCGACACCATGGGCGGCCACCCATGGCCGCACGCCGCCGTGTGGGTCGCCGGACGGCGAAGAAACCGCGTGCACACAACGCGAGAGCAACAGCAGCAATACGGGATGGGTGATAGCAGCAGGTCAAGTTTGTGGAGGAATTTCGTGATCATCGTGCATTCGTTTTGTGTCCCGTCTTCTTCGGTGCATTCCTAATATGTAAGGCTTTAAACCCCTTTAGATAGAATTAATTGTTTTGCGGTAGGATGGCCAGGAGGTCGATTCGAAGTCGGCCCGAAAACTGTTCAAAATTGAACAGGAATCGAAACCCAAAAACCCTTAGTTTGAAGGCAATTTTCTGCCAACCCATTGATTCATTAGAAAAACTATTTGAAGGAACTTTAGACAACATATAGGGCTTCACAGTCCTTTTTGTGGATTCAGAAATCATCGACTACGCGTCGAGAAATCGAATCCCAAAGTTTCCCAAAAATCTGTTTTCAAAACTAGAAAATTGTCTGATACCACGTCCGTCCCGCCATTCCGGGCGACGTGGTCGCAAACCGAAGGCATCGAAAGATGCGTAACAGCTTCGTGGTCGTGTGGGCTTTGACAAAATTCAAATTGGTCGCGTGTGCACGACGAATTTGATGCGTATCCGTCGAAAATCCCCGTATTGGCCTATGTGCAAACTTCTCAATTACTTTGTGCACGCTCGTCAGATCGAGACGAAACTTATGCCAGCAGGACCGTATCATTTTTTTGGTCCTGTACGCCAAGTTTGGTCCGATTCTGAGACAGTTGATAAAATTGCCGTTTTGCGGGCCCCACGGTCCCACTCAACGGGTGATTTTGTGCACGGCCCGCCGGAATCCAACTTTGGACATACGGTTGGATTTGTATCGAAAAACTGGATCCGTAGACATGTAGTTTGACGACTTTAGAGACCATTGACTCTGGCACGTATTTCGGTGCAAAGCGGGTCCAACGGCGGACATCGTTTTTGCCCGAAATTACCGTTTTGCCCCTGTGTCCAGAATTGGACTTAAGGACAGGCAATCCTAGCTAATTTGACTATTTTGAGACTGTTGGCAATGTTTATTTCAGCTTTCGGAGACAGTTGTGAGGACTTGGACTTCATGGCTTGGTAATTGACTGTATTTTGTTGGATCTGTGTGCAACCTCCAGGCAAGTATTCCTTGTCTCCCTCTACAGTTTATTTACATGCATATTTCTATTAGTATATAGTTTTACTGGTTGGTTATTACTTGTGATTTGTATATCGTACATGCTAATATAGCTATAGTCCTTATACATGATTAGCCTTGTTAGTTCATATTGGAGTTCTCTCGTGTATCGTGATTGGGTCGTGTCGTGTCTTCACCCGTGTCTTGACTGAGTCGTGTCTGTAAGTATGAGTGAGTGAACTACTATTCCTTTGTCTTTCCGACAACCTGCGAGTCCACACACGGGGCGAGGGTTGCCTTTGCACCTGCGAGTCCACAATCGGGGCGAGGGTGACTTGTCTTGAAACTGACCTGCGAGTCCACAATCGGGGCGAGGGTTGGTTATCCATTGATCTACTAGCAGTTCATTTATGCGTACTTGAT
>JANAVB010003400.1:15791370-16219089 GCA_029216955.1 Iris pallida | reverse complement strand
AGGAACCACAAGAAGACGACGAAGAAGAAACCAACCTGCTACGGTTGTAAGAAGACGGGACACGTCCGAAAAGACTGTCCATACTTAAAGAAGAGCAACCGTTATGAGAAACCATACAAGAAGACTTCCTCAAAGAAATATGCCAACATGAGCATTTGGCATGAAAGCAAAGCCAGTGAATCCGAGGAAGAAAAGGACTCTCCTCAAGACGCTGCAAACGTGTGCCTAATGGCAACGTCCGACAAGGTATCAAACGAAACTCTTGATGACTTCACTTTGATGAACTTGGTGATGCTTTTACCGATTACTTGATGATCATGAAAAGTCATTGGTAAATATAAACATGCCAAGGAAAAGATCAAAAGTCATGAAGTCGAAATTCAAAGACTTTCTTTACTGCTTGATAACATTAGGGACACTTCACCTACGGATGTCACAAATGAGGTATTAAGCTTAAAATAAGCTTACATGATGCTGAAACACGCATTGAATAACAAACACAAGAAATCACAGCACTTAATACGGAGCTTGTAGAAGAAAAGAGTAGACACAAGATTTCTATTACTAGGATACATGGTGTGAATGCTAAGGTTACTGAACTGCAGGCTGTCTCCAAGAAATTAGAGACTAAATTGGGAAAACAGGTTGCTCAACCTCAAACCCAATCACATGAGACACACACAAAGCATGACACTACTCATACTAGTCAAACACGTCATCCACGTGCAGCTCATAATCATGCTTACATATACACACACTTTCATAATGCACACAAACCACATGCACGTAGAAATCATCATACTACACATAGATACAACCATCAGTATGTTGTATAAAATCACCATCACTCCACAGATACATCATCACCATGCTATTCCTTATAAACATCATCACCATGCTATTCCTTATAGACATCATCACAATGCTACTCCCTATAGACATTATCACCATACTGCTCCACATCACTCTACATATAGACATCATCACCATGCTAACTCTACATATCATCATGCTACTCCATATCACTCTACTCATAGATCATATGCATGCTCCTAACATAAATAGGAATGCTATATGTACTTATTGTGGTTGACATGGACATATTTCACCACAATATAGAATTAGAAGATTAGTAGATAGAAAGATATGCATGGTTTCCAAAAACAAACTTTTCAGGACCCTCAAGAACTTGGGTACCAAAGGTGACATCTACTCTTGATGTAGGTGGACCTTCCCTCCTCAACTAAGAGTAAGTGGATTCTCGATAGTGGATGCTCGCGGCATATGACGGGAGACGCAAATCTTTTCGCATTACTATCGATGAAGAGATAAGAATATGTATCCTTCGGACAACCTAAAAGGGTATATTATAGGTAATGGTATTATTGGTTATCCTCCCTCTCACGTAATAAAGGATGTCTGCCTAGTGACCGAGTTAAAGCATAACCTGCTCAGCATTAGTCATCTTGCTGACCATGGATATGACATTAACTTTGGACAAAACAAATGCTTTATTTATGATAGGTCAACGGGAGACATTACTTTTGAAGGGGTAAGAGAGGATAATATTTATATTTTTATTTGTCTATAGATACTAACAATACAGGTGATGCCTATATGCTCATAAAGATGAAAGATTATTATGGCACCAGCGTCTTGGTCATGCCAACATGGATACTAATCTAGGCTATCGACAAAGAAGCTAGTTAGAGGCCTGCCCGATATCACATTCAAAAAGGACACGGTATGTGCCGAATGTGAATTGAATAAGGCAACTAAGTCCTCATTTCATTCTATAAACTCTGTAAGTACTACTAGACCTTTACAACTTCTTCATATGGATTTATTTGGCCCTAGTAGAGTAGTCAGTCTTGGTGGAAAACTCTACGCCTTTGTTATTGTTGATGATTTTTCTAGATTTACTTGGGTTTTCTTCTTACAATAAAAGTGATGCTATTTTAGTTTTCAAGATTTTTGCAAAGAAAGTTCAAAACGAAAAAGGCTACATGATTACTCGAATCCGAAGTGATCATGGAGGCGAATTCAAAAATTTTGATTTTGAAAAGTTTTGTGATTCTAATGGTTTTGATCATGAATTTTCTTGTCCAAGAACTCCTCAACAAAATGGTATTGTGGAGCGGAAGAATAGGACTCTTGGCGATATGGCTAGAGTCATGTTGAACAAGTTTTCACTTCCGAAATACTTTTAGGCTGAAGCTGTCAGTACAACATGCCACATTTTAAATAGGGTGTTTATTCGTCAATTACGAAGAAAACACCTTATGAGCTTTGGTTTGGGAGAACCCCAAATGTTTCTTATTTTAGAGTTTTTGGTTGTAGATGCTTTATCCTTAACACCAAAGACAACTTAGGCAAATTTGATGCCAAAGCTGACGATGGTATTTTCCTTGGCTATGCTGCCAAGAGCAAGGGATATAGAGTTTTTAACAAATGCTCATTAATTATGGAAGAGTCCGCAAATGTGACTTTTGATGAAGATAACAGTGCAGCAGCTACTCTTGATGATGATGTTGAGCTATCAACTTCTACTCCAATGAATACTACAATCGAAACCAATTCTCTGGAGGGTTTGCCAAAGAAATTCTCTTTCAAGCCATCATATCCAGAAAATTTGGTAATAAGTGAGGTTACACGTGGTAACTACTAGATCATCATTAAGAGACTCTATTGCTAGTACTGCCTTTATTTCACAAATTGAACCGAAAAATATTTTAGAAGCTTTTAATGATGAATTTTGGATTTCTGCTATGCAAGAGGAACTCAACCAATTCGAGAGGAGCCAAGTATGGGAACTCGTTCCTAGACCGGCTAATCACTCGATCATTGTACTAAATGGGTTTTTAGAAACAAAGTGAATGAAGATGGTTCAGTCACACGCAACAAAGCTCGTCTAGTAGCCCAAGGATACAACCAAGAGGAAGGTATCGACTACGATGAGACGTATGCTCCTGTTGCTATATTGGAATCCATTCGGATGCTTTGTGCATTTATAAATTTTCAAAATTTCAAATTATTTCAAATGGATGTTAAAAGTGCTTTCTTGAATGAATTTATTAAGGAGGAAGTTTATGTGAAACAACCTCCTGGCTTTAAAAATCACAAAATTTTCCGACCACATGTTCAAGCTAAAAAACGCGCTATGGCCAACAAGCCCTATAGCTTGGTATGAACGACTAAGCAATTTTTTGCTTGAGAAAGGTTTTTCAAAAGGGAAAATTGACACCATACTTTCATAAAATCTTTCAAAGACACTATTCTTTTAGTACAAATATACGTAGATGATATTATATTTGGTTCTACTGATGAAACCCTCTGTCAAGATTTTGCCAAGTGTATGCAGACAGAGTTTGAGATGAGCATGATGGGGGAGCTCAACTACTTTCTTGGACTGTAAGTCAATAAATGTCAAATGGAACCTTCATCTGTCAGTCGAAGTATACAAAGGACATGCTGAAGAAATTCGACCTTGACAACGTCAAACCAATCAGCACTCCAATGGCTACTTCAACTAGACTTGAACCAGATGATAGCGGCAAACCCGTAGATCAACGTAAGTATCGAGGTATGATTGGCAGTCTACTCTATCTTACTGCTAGTCGCCCTGATATTAGGTTTAGCGTTTGCCTGTGCTAGATATCAAGCAAATTCTAAGGAATCACACATGATTGCTGTTAAGCGTATCTTTCGATACCTTAAGGGTACGGTTACAGTGGGCCTATGTATCCTAAGTCAAGATCATTTGACCTTATTGGTTACTCTGATGCTGATTTCGCTGGATGCAAGGTCGACCGTAAAAGTACGAGCGATACGTGTCATTTATTAGGAAAGGCTTTAGTCTCTTGGTTTAGCAAGAAGCAATTCTGTCGTACTATCCACAACAAAAGCTGAATACATCACAGCTGGGCGTTGTTGTGCACAAATTCTGTGGATGAAGCAAACCCTTAATGACTATAACTTATCTTTCATGCACATTCCAATCTTTTGTGACAACACTAGTGCTATAAACTCACTAAGAACCCCATTTGTCACTCACGCACGAAGCACATTGAAATACGTCACTACTTTTTGCGTGATCATCAGCAAAATGGCACGATTAACTTAGAATTTATTGACACTGATCATCAGTTAGCAGATTTCTTCACAAACTATTATCCGAAGAGCGCTTCAATTTTCTTTGTCGTGAACTTAGAATTTTGGAGGAAGCTGTAATAAATTAAAATAAACCTGCGTAATTTCGAGTATGTCGTGATTCTTATGATGAACTTGCTATGGTACAAGCCGAAAGGTCCTTCTGACAACAAGGCGTAAAAGCCTAAGCGATACGGTGCACTAGTCCTCAGGACTACCGCTAGCTGGGATCCGGCCCCTGCAGCTAACCCATGGCAGCTTCAAATATTGAATTATGATAAAATTCCTTGTTTATTACACGTTCATTTTATTTATCACTGGCTGACATACTAATTTTTCAACTTCACCTTGCTGCTTCATGTTCACTCTCTGTCATTCTTTGTTTATCACTTGGATTTTTCTTGTATTTATACTCCTGTTATTTTGGTCTTTCTTACTTAACCAATTTTCAGCCTGATTCCAGTTCTGTCACCAGAATTCGGAATTCGGGCCGAACTCTGCCCTTATCAGAGTTCGGGCCGAATTCGGTCTGGCTGTTTCAGAACCGGGAACAGCCTCAGCCGTTGATCAAATTATAGATCCAATGGCCATTATTGATTCCGACCAATTGAAACCCTTCACCTATATTCGGGATCTCCTTCTTCTTCTCCTCCATTGCTACCTTTTCTACTTCTCCAAACTCTTTTTCTCAAAACCCTAACCCTAATTTTTCCCTTCTAGAGCTCATCTCTCAACCAAACTCAAGGAGAAGGCCTTCTTTCAATTCTCTTTCATTGTTCATCACTACTTGAGGTATAATTCAATACTTTTCTATATCTCAATTTCCTTCATTATCTTTATTGTGTTATGGCTCCACGTTTGTTCAATCGCGGGAAGAAACTTCGGACCGAGGGAGCATCCTCGTCGAATGCTCCTCCTCGCGTTGAACCGTCCGTTGCACCACCCGTTGCACCGGCAGTTGAACAACAACCACCTATCCGTCCGTTGTTCAATCCGCCACGTCCACATGATCCAAACACTTTTGACGACCGAATATTTGTATCACTCGACACATCAGATTGGTTTAGTAATTTTCGGACACGTTCGGTGTTTGCGGGACACCCTATCAATTTTACTATTTTCTCTCAATATGATGCACTTTTTCATGACCTTTGCCTTGATGAACTTGTCACCACAAACTCGGTCATTTATCGTAGTACTATTCAAATGTTCTACTGCAACCTCACCCATGATGATACACATATTTATTCACGGGTTGCGGGAATTGATATCTCTTTCACTACTAAAATCTGTCAATTCAGCGACGCGCCAAGACGTCGCTAAAAAGGGCAAATTCGTCGCTAATTTCTATTAGCGACGTATTTAGCGACGTTTTTAAGTAGTCGCGATTAAGCTAGTCGCTAAACAAGAAAACGTCGCCAAACGTCGCTATTGCGACGATCTTTAGCGACGTTTCCCGTCGCTAATTTAGCGACTGCCAGCGACATAAAACGTCATAATTTACCGACGTAACCTAGCGACGTTGAGCGACTTGAAATGCATCGATGCTGACCTGGCTTTAGAGCCAAATGGCGACGTTCTGCGACTTTATAACGTCACTATATTACCGACATAAAGCGACGTTTAGCGACGTCCATGTAGCGATTTAGTGACGATTAGCGACGGTAATCATTATATTAGCGACGTACTTAGCGACGTTTATATCGTCGCTGTACGTCGCTGATAGTCGCTGAACGTCGCTAATCTTAAAAAAATAAAAAAAATTACAGCAATTGCAGCATTTGCAGAATTTACAGCACCATTTGACAACAACGACTGTGTATCACGAACACAGTATCAAACAACACATACACACAATCACGAACACGTTTGAAACACAATGTGTCCATAATCAACACAGATTTATGAAAATTTGTAACATATCAAACATAATGTGTCCACATAAGAATAAAGTATGTAAAACCACATAAAAGACCCAACAATGGGCCATCACACAACAATGTATATGCCGACTACGACTGATCAGGAGGAGCATCACCGCTCCTATCACCGCTCCTGAAAGAAGGTAAGCATACTGCTCCGGTGTAAGAACCACGACGACGATGAAGGAGGAGGCAATGCAACCGCTGGAGAAGGAGGCAGTGTAACCGCTGGAGATGGGTGCATCCGCGTCTCCTCTAGGGCTCGGAGTCTGGCACTGCATTGCTATGCAAGTCGCTATCCTGGTAACGGTGTCGTGAATGGACTCCTGTGTCCCCTGTACTTGCTGTACGGTGCGCAGCTCGTCAAAGCGTGCGGTGACCGACGCAGCGTCCTCTTGCTCCTGAGGCCCTTGCTGCTCAGCAATCCTCCTCAGCATATCGTCGCGCAGCTCAGCAATCTGGCGGACAATGGTCTCCTCGACTCGGGATGACTCGGCCTGTGACGGCTGTGAATGCGCACTGGAAGAGGGAGCCCTGGATGCCTACGTCGCAACAAATGCGCCGTAGGACCCCGTACCGTAGTACGTACCCCTCTGAAGACCACCAACAGCGGTCTTCCAGAGCTCGTCCTCCGACTGGGACGAGAGGGTTGCGATGTACCAACCCCTCCCTCTGCCTGTGCACTAGCACTCGCACGCTCATCACGTAGCCTAACATACTCTTCCTAGAAATCATTGTGCATCTCTATACATCAGTACTTACCTAAATTAGCCTAATAAACGTCTAAAATATTTAATTATTATTAAGTATATGGTTATCTGTATATTCTTCAAGTTGTGTTAAAAATTAACGAAATCTAAATTAGTAATTACATAGCTCTGAGTAGCCTGGTCGTCGATGAGCTTCCCCTCCTTTCGATGGGTGGCCAGGAAGATCACCATGTTTGCGTCCTCACCCCTCTTCACCTGCGTGTTTGTTATTTTTATTCTTTAGTAAAATAGAAAATTATATACTCCTACTATCAATAAATTCTTATATTTGACAATAAATTACATACCAGACGACGAAATGCTCCGTCATAGGAATCGATCCACCACACCACTTTCCGGCCATCGTCCTAGCCGCCTTCGCCTTCTCCGACCGCTCTTTGTACTCGGGCTCCTCAAATCGAGCCCTCATCGTGGCCCACTGTCAGGTGTGATCCAACCAGCAATCGGCTTTCCGGAGCGGTGACATTTTTTCTGATCGTCAATAGCATCACGGATCAACTTGGCGGCGACGGCAGGAAACTGCCTCTCAATCTGCTCGGCGCGGTGTGGTGGAAAAAATAAGTCCTCTACAAGAATTACAAATTAAAATAATTAGTTCTAAAAATACTTAAATTTATATTAATCATACTAAATTAACTATCTTTAGTTACCTTGAAGTGGGCAAACCAGAATGCCTTCCTCTCTTCCGAGGCATCCGAGTAGTTGATCCACGGACCCCCATAGTTGGACCTTAGAAACAGGCCCAACGCTCTCTGTACCGACGAGGGACGATATCTGTATACAACGATAACCGACGTATTAATGAATATATATAGATATACAACCATGCATAAAATATTGATTTAACTTACTTCGTAGGACCGTCGGCCCAAATCTCCATCCTCGTCTCGCCCTGAGGTGCGCATGCAGGGTCGCTCTGGTATGGATCCGCCCGACGGACACGGGGTAGGGACTACCTCCTCCACCTGCTCCCCACCCGCCATGCTGCTGTCAGCGCTAGGAAGGCTAGGGGAAGTAGTATGCTCAGCAAGCCTGGAACTGCTCGTCGCAGGTGCACTGCCACCCGGACCTGAGACCGTATGGTACAATGGAGTGCTCGGGTCAGAGGATGGTCCAGAGCCATCCTCCTGTAACGGAGCTCTCTGCCCACCTAAGGACACGGATCGTGCTGGCCTATCTCCGCGTCGTCCTGGTGCCTCGCGTCGTCCTGCCATGCTGATAATAACATTGGAGTATAATTTAAGACTACAGAAATATGAATACATCGAAATCACAGTTTATGATTGAAAATATAAATAAATACAATGACAGTTTAGAAATATCTGCATATATACATTGGAATTCATAATTTAAGTTTTCAAAAGTGATCATAGTTCATAATTTAAGATTACAGAAGTATGAATACATCAAAATCACAGTTTCTCAATCATCCTCTGAAAATTCATCTTCTTCGTTTGCCTCCTCCTCATCCTCTTCCTCTTCCTCCTCATCGTCACTAGCATCTCCTTCGTCTTCCCCTTCGGATACTTGTACCTCTTCTACACAAGTAGATATTGAATGGGAACTTCTGCTGAGTCGACATCAACTGTATTAGGTACAAGAGGCTCGTCCTCCTGATAAGCCACTTCGTCGACGTCGTAGGTATTTCTGGCTTTAGTCTTGCATACTGCCCACCAGTCGTACCTCGTTGTTCCCCGTCTAGGATATGTTGTAAAATATACGAGTTGAGCTTGACTTGCTAGGATAAATGGTTCGTATCCTTGGTATCGACGACGGTAGTTAATATCTACAAGACCATGTTTGTCAATTTTCCATCCTTGATCTTGTATGGGATCGAACCAATCAACTTTGAACAACACGATCTTGGCAGGCTCTATGCCATAGTTGTACGTCAATTCCACGATCTCACGTAAGACGCCATAGAAATCATTGCCTGGAGTGACATCTTTGTAGTTTGTAGATTTGATACACAAGCAACTGTTTTTTTGGAATCAAGATCCAGAAGCTATCTCTGATGACATCATTTGTTGACTTGAACTTAAACCCATTCACGCAATAACTTGGCCATACTTTGACGGCATAAATTGGTCCCTTGGCAAGAGTTCTAATAGATTCATTCTCAAGAATGACGTCCGGACGATCGACCTAAACACGAAAAGATACGAAATTAAGTTTAATGTTAAGTTATTTCTTGTGCAGTTAATGGAGGAAGATTCTAACTAGCTTCTTACGTACATATGCAGTCAACCAAGACGGAAATGAAGTCTCATTTCTTCTTCTACTTCTTCATCTGCAATGTATGGTCTACTTGACCTCACCTCATCATTAAATTTGCTGAAAACCAATAAATATCGATCGGATATACTCGTTAAATTATAATAACGGAATCAACAAATAGATGACTTGAATGTTGAAGATTTTCACTTACCACTCTAGCTTTTCCACTTCATCCTCCTCGCAGTTGAGTAATATATATAATTGGGCCGCCTTTAGTTCCTCATCATTCAAATATCTCTTTTTCAGTTTTCCTGAAGGCTTTCCAAGAGCATTGAAGACTTTCAATAATGCATCATTATATTCTATATCTCCATCGTCGTTCCTCGGAGCTCTTGTTCTATTTGTAGCAATATGAGGCTTGAAATACATTGAACAGAAGTTTGTAATCTCCTCAAGGACATAGGCTTCACAAATAGAACCCTCGACCCGTGCCTTATTTTTCACCTTCCTCTTCAGGTGGTTTAGATGGCGCTCGAACGGGTACATCCACCGATAACCGACGGGCCCACCAACACGTGCCTCATATGAAAGATGAATTGGCAAATGCTCCATAGAGTCGAAGAATCCAGGAGGGAACACCCTCTCAAGCTTACACAATGTTACTGCAATGTCCTTCTCCTCTTTTCAAGCCGATCGACGAGCAACTTAGTAGAACAAAGATCTCTGAAGAATATGCTAAGCTCTGTCAGTGGATCCCAAACGACATGAGGTAAGAATTCCGAAATGCAATCGGGATTAACCTTCCATAAAAAGTGACAGTCGTGGCTCTTCATACCCTGGAGTTTGTTCTCTTCGATCAACACATCTTCTCAAATTCGATACGTACCCGTCTGGAAATTTTAGGCCCTGGATCCACCTACAAAGTTTACCTTTGTCCTCCTTGTCCAGTGAAAAATGGCCCTGGGCTGCTTATACTTCCCACTGCCTTCCTTTATCAAATGCAACTCTGGACGTCTGCATATTTCTTCTAAGTCCAACCTGGCCTTGGGATTGTCTTTCGTCTTCCCCTTTACGTCCATCACAGTATTTATTATATTGTCAAATACATTCTTCTCGATCATGACATCCAGGTTATGTCTGAGCAGATGGTCACTCCAATATGGTAGGTCCCAGAATATACTCCTCTTCGTCCAGTTGTGTGCGCGGCCAAATCCATCACACTTGTACCCCGCTGTAGGCTCTTCAATAGTACTTGACAATTCTTTAACTTCTTCCCATATCGTGTCCCCAGACCACCGTGGCGGTGGACTGGACTTCTCCACCACGCCAGCACGAAAAGCATTCCTGTTCCTCCGGTACGGATGATCCTTTGGCAGGAACTGTCGATGACAATCAAAGAAGTACGGTTTTCCTCCGTGTTTCAAACGGAAAGCCTTAGTGCGATCCATGCAATACGGACATGCGAGACGACCATGGGTGCTCCAACCCGATAACATTCCATAGGCCGGGAAATCATTGATGGTCCACATTAGTGCCCCTCATCTGAAAGTTCTGCTTTCTGGAAACATCATATGTGGTTGCACCTACTTCCCACAACTGATTCAGCTCATCTACCAAGGGCTGTAAGTACACATCGATGTTCCTCTTCGGGTTCTTCGGACCTGGAATAATAACAGTTAGGAACATGTAAGGAGTCTTCATACACATCCAAGGCGGCAAGTTGTACGAGTAACAATCACTGGCCAACAGGAATATTGTGAGCCCGAAAGTCCAAATGGGGTAAAACCGTCGGAGGAAAGCCCCAATCTGACATTACGCGGCTCCGAAGCAAAATCGGGATACACTCGATCAAAGTGCTTCCATGCTTCCCCGTCGGAGGGATGATCCAGTACTCCATCTATTTGTTCCCGCTTGTGCCAACTCATATTATCAGCTGTCTCCTTTGCCATAAACAACCTCTGCAACCGCGGCGTCAAAGGCAAATAGTGTATCGAATCTGTTGGCTTGCGTGCACCAGAAGTCCTTGTTGTACTAGTTTCCTTGAAGCGATCGGCACCACAAAATCTGCAGGCGTCTTCATCCTTGTCGTCCTTATAGTACAACATGCATCCGTTGCGACATGCATCAATTTTTTCATACCCCATCCAGAGCGATCTCACCATTCTCTTGGATCGGTAGAAGTCTTTAGGTAACTTGCCACCCTCCGACAATATATCTATAATTAACTCCAGGATTCGGTTGTAGCATTCTTGAGACATGTTAAAATCTGATTTTATGCTCAACAATCTTGTAACCACCTCCAACGGTGAATGGTCATCACAACCAGGATATAAAGGAGTCCTTGCATTCTCCAGCAACTCCATGAACTTTGCAGCATTAGCATTCGGTGCCTCCTCAGCTGCATATTGATTGTTCGGATCGAAACTAGGCCCCGCAGCATCGAAAACATGTTCGTCCACCCTTGGTCGTAATCAGCATGCTCGTGGACATCTACATAAGGCTCCACATAAGGCTCCGGCTCGGAGGCTAAAGACACAAGTTCTCTGTGTGCGGTCCACTGATAATAATTTGGCATGAAACCCCTCGAATACAAATGATATGTCACATCCACTTCGAATGATATTTCAAGTTGCGACATCTCATACATGGACACTTAATTTTTGTACGGTCCATGTACTGAGGGAACGCCTTGGCAAACTGCAGGAACTGTTGCACACCCTGTATAAATTCATCCCGCACACCGCACATGTCATCAGGATACGATTGTACATCCACAAATGTTCCGCAGATAGTAATTCATATCCATTTTAAGATAATTCTGCAAAGATTGACACAGATAATTTCATCAGGATGACTCCTGTATATCCACAAACGGTTCTGCATAATTGCCAAGTATGGGGACGAATGGCTCAGAACACAACCCAAAATGCATTCTAGCATACATTAGTTTGAATCATCTATGTTCTGTACATATTGTGTATATGTTCTTATCGAATCTAGTATCTGAAGGATGTAACAGAATCAAGATGAACCCACATAATGTAATACTAAGACATTATCTACTACTAAAAGATGTAGTGATAGGTTGTCGTATCATCATTGCCGAGGGATGGGGGTAGGAGGACAGTCAACTTTATCTACGGCTACATAGTTTATGCCTCGCCAGTCGAATGGCTGCAGGGACTATGTCCTGATCACGATGTCGTACCATAGATTATCTACTACTAATTAAGACTTTCAACTAAGCAGTCAAAGGGTACTGAACAGAAAGTCTAATTATAAGACTTTCAACTAAGCAGCGTTGTAGGATTTAAAATATGGTATTCAGGATTAGTATCCATCCTTCGTGACATAGCTGACTCTGCCAAAACCTGACCAACATATCCTACACTAATCATTCCATATTTCAGTAATGTCAGTGAGCTAAATCATTCTCAACTGTCGAGAATACTTAGGAGAAAACTCATTACAGGATTAGTATCCATCCTTCGTGACATAGCTGAAATTTTATAGAGCTCGATAATAATTATTAGACAATTTATTCATCATTTCAAAACCCTAAAAAGCCCAAAAACAACTCCCAGTATCACACTGTGAGTCTCGTGTCCACACAGTGGGACACGACGTGTCCAAACCAAAAAATAGGTGTCACACGAACTAGAAGCGAGTCCACTGTGAGTCTCGTGTCCACACAGTGGGACACGACGTGTCCAAACCAACAAAATAGGTGTCACACGAACTAGAAGCGAGTCCATTGTGAGTCTCGTGTCCATACAGTGGGACACGACTGTCCAAACCAAAAAAAGGTGTCACACGAACTAGAAGTGAGTCCACTGTGAGTCTCGTGTCCACACAGTGGGACACGACGTGTCCAAACCAAAAAAATAGGTGTCATACGAACTAGAAGCGAGTCCACTGTGAGTCTCGTGTCCCCGGCAGCGAGTCCACGCTCTCGTGGACACGAACTACAAGCGAGAGAGAGCTAGAAGTCGAGGAGAAACTGGAAAGCGGGAGGGGGAAGAGTTATCTGATCCGGAGCTACCTGAGGAAGGAGGAGGAGGAGAAGGAGGAGGGAGATCGTCGGAGAAGTACGCGCGGAGGAGGAGGCCGGAGGAGGGAAATCACCGGAGGGGCGTCGCACGTCGCGGAGGGAAATTTTAGGGAAATCGCCGGAGGAAACGAAATATTTGGGGGGAAATTTTGTGAAAGATCGAAAAGCGAAACCCTTGCTATATGAAAATATTAGCGATGTAATTCTAGAACGTCGCTAAACGTCACTGGTATTTATGAAACGGCGACGCTACTTAAATTGCGTCGCTACACGTCGCTGATTCAGCGACGTGTACCGACGAACTTGCGACGTCTATTCTCATTTAACAAATTGCAGCCGCTAGACGTCGCTATTAGTCGCTGTCAGCGACTAACAGCGACGTCATACATAAACGTTGCTAAAACCCCAAAAAATAGCGACGTTTTTGTATGGAGTCGCTAAATACGTCGCTGATATGACTTATTTTGGTAGTGTTTTGACGATTTTGATTTGGCCGAATACCTTGAACTCCAAGAGCCAAACTCATAGAAAAAGCTTGTTGAAGCTCGATCATTTCAATTTCCCGATGGGTCTTTACTTGAAAGCTTCAAGGACGACTTGTGTACCCCGAACACACGTCATTGTAAGCTTTTGGCCAAATATCTCAATCCCTATTTCTATGAACTTCATCGGATTATCTTTAACACCATTCTACCCAAAGCGGGTTCCACCGATGAAGTCATCTACGTTGAAATCTTGGCCTTATATCACCTCCACTTTCATGTACCATTTAATCTTCCACGTACAATGATGGATTGGATGATTAATTCTAGGAAGAAACCAAGATCCTTGGTTTATGCATTATATCTTCCTATCATCTTTCGTGCGTTTCATATACCCCTTGATGAGTGTCCATTCTTACCTGCCCCTGCCTTCCTCTTTAAGGCAAGGAGGCTTCAGGCGGCCGTTGGCTCACCAGTCGTGTCTGAGCATTCTGATGATGAGCCAGATGCCCCTCCTTTGGGACAGGATCCTCGTCCTCCTCCTGCCACTCTCGAGTCTTTTCAGACCATGCTCCACGGTCGTTTCACCTTGGAGGATGATCGCTGGACTCAGCTGGATTACCGGACTACCCTGCAGATGAGTGCTATCAGCAACTCGCTGTATGACATTCGGTACTCCACGTCTCGCCATCCTTCCATGTCTATCCCTATGGAGCGGGACCCTGGTTGTGAGGGCTATCATATCGATGACCCTTGGGTTATTCACTACTTGAATCCAGATGCAGCCTTCGTGGACCCTCGTCATTCCTTTACTGATCCTTCAGACGATGCTGGGCCTTCACGAGCTCGATGATGGATATGGACTGCTATTTGCTGCTGCTGCTGCTACTGAGGATCATAGCTTATGTTTCTTTCTGCACTTTGGATTTTTAGTTACTTTTATGCACTTTTGATTGTATTAGACTTATTATGAGTTCTGACTCTTGAGACATTTAGTCGTTATATCAGTTTATATGCAGTTTCTTCTCTTATCTTTTGGTGTGTTTGCCAGTTATTAATTATTTATCGTTAATTGCTAAATGCCAAAAGGGGAAGATATGTGTATATTCCATATTATTTTTTTTGTCTCTGTATCTGTGCTTTTGGAAGAATGTTCTTATCAGGCCAACAGGATTCAAAGCAATGATTACGGGAGAGCTATTTTTTAAACTCGGCAATAATTATGGGGAGCTATACTTTTTGTCCTTAAATGTGTACAGGTATGAATATTGAATATACAATTATTATTTTGTCAATTATCAATATGGGGGAGATTGTTGACACAAGTCACAGTCAACCAAATATTAATAGAATTGACTAAATAATACTTGTGATAATTCAATACGACACATGAAGACTACATCCAGCTCAAGTCAGACGACAGCTCAGTTCTGCAAATGCAAGTCATTTTTGAGTCTGTATTTTATAATTTTATTGAGTCTAGACTCATGTAAGCTGAGTTGTGCTGAGCATCTGAGACTTGACCTATACCCTACCCAAAATCCAAAAGCTCCATATACATCCAAACAAGCCCATTGGACCAAAGACCTATTCTGTGCTCTGGAGACAGAGTTCGGGCCGAACTCTGCCTCCACACATAGTTCGGGCCGAACTCTGTCCCCTAAAAATCAGTACCCTAATTTTTAGGGTTGGCTGGTTGCTAGTTGTCCAACGGCCAAATATTTGAAAATTCCTACCAGAATTCTGGCCGAATTCTGCCTACTGGTATCCTATAAATAGGCCATGAATTCTCTTATTTTCACTCATCCAATCTTCTCTTCTCTTCTCTCTAAAGCTCAATACAAGCCATACCCTTCTTCATCTACTAGCCACAAGCTCCCTAAGCCTCAAGTGCTAAGCATTTTTCAGTTAGGAGTTTTGTGCAAGAGTTCAAGAAGTCGCTTGGAAAATTCCAAGCATCGCCACTGCGATCTTTGTAAGAAGTTGACGTGCTCTTCTGAAGAAAAGGCACGGGGTGTAACTACTATTTCACAAATAGTGGATTTAATCCTGAGCTAGAGTTCTCAGGCCTGGACTAGTCCTCCACGTAGGAAACCAGGTTAAAATCGGCTGTGTTTGCGTATGCTCTCTTGCTCCTTATTTATTTCCGCATTTACTCTGATTAATTTTTATTTATGAAAGAGTTTAATTTTTAATTGGCTATTATCGCTATAAACTCTATTCACCCCCCTCTAGAGTTGCCATCTGTTCTTCAGTAAGGATGAGTGCAGACCTCTAATATGCGTGATACTAACTCTCCAGATATGTAGAATATGATAAGGGGTTGATGGTTATATTGGTGAGTCAATAATTGAGGTCTGAACAATGGTCCAGTAAAATCTATGATGCAATATGATAGGTAATAAAATGGTGAGTACAGTGAACAACTTGTATAAGTCTGAACCAAAGGAACAAGGTATCTAGTGAAGGGTCTGCACACTAAAGGTTAACCAAACATGACTGAACTCAACACAAAGAGAACTTAACTAAAATAGAAAATTGGACCAAATATAGGCTAAACAACATGTCAATACCCTATACAACAAGGACCTATAAATACCAACCAATCCATATCCATATGCCAATATCATCTGTATCTATCTATATACATAGACCTCTCAGTCTTAGATGAAACTACAATTATACTCAAGGACATGCTCTGGTCATGGGTGTCCTACTGGAAAGGATAAGGAAAAACAATAATAATCATCAAGGCTATAAGACAGTCTAACATTCTATATGGAAACTGGTAGGTATTATAAATAACAGGGAAATCATCCACAATGGGTTATTATTCTAATACCAATGCTAACTATCACCTCTAGGGTACAGACACTCTACAAGTCATCATATCATTATACTATGAAAGAACTACATATGAATAAGCTCTACAAAAACTAAATATCCTTACTCCTAAGTTATTTGATGATGGAATACAATTTTATAACAGCAGAAGGGTACGATAGAGATGATATGTTTAAAAATCTTCTCAAGATACAATCTGATAATCATATGCATCTATCCAAAATCATGTTAGTCAGAGTCCTCGCCATGCCATTAAGCAAGGCTGCGATAAACGATAGATTCCATAACTGGGGTATGCACCTCTAAAATTATGTCATTTGAAATTCTCGCTATGCCGACTAGTATAGCTGCAAGAAATTCAAATCTCATAACCAAAATACGTACATCCGAAGTCAGGTCTCTATGTTCCCGCCACGCCAGCTAATATGGCTGCGATAAACTATAGGTTCCATAATCAAGTAGACGTTTTACCATCCCTGTTATTTTTGTCAACATATGTTATCAGAAAATATCGTAACTCAGGCCATAAAAATTTATCTCGATAGGAAAATCAAAATCAACAACGATCCATCAAAAATTAAGGAGTAAGAGCGAACAAACAAGGGAAATGATTTCAAATTGAAGTCTAAATAAGATTCTCAAGGATCGTCCCAGGAATCTCTCAAGGAATCCTAACTGTGATTGAGTACCTTCAAAAATATATCCTAATCCTACTACAGGCTGTAGTGATACTCTAGTTCGAATACCACTACATAAACTCGACCTGCATGGGCCACCACTAAAAATATGTCACGATCCGCACCCTAAAGTAAGGGCACGAGAAGTGGGTACGTCCAGCATACGTCGCAGTGTCAGCGGTAAAACGCTGTCCTAGGTCAATCATCTAACAATATAAGGTACCTGTACAGTATATACACTCCGAATGGAGGTGACATAGCAGAATACAGTCTCAATCGCATCTAGCGTAAAATACTATAAGAAAGATAGATGTAAACGAATCCACACAAGAGATACAAAAGATAGAAGTCTAAGTGTCTATGATAACATCTCCACAAACATCTAGATAAAACAAACTCCCAATATATAATAATGTATCAATGAGAAGATAAGGTAAGAGTCTAAGCTAGCAGTCTAAACCACTGGTGACAGATCCTCTACTACAAGTGGGTCCAAGTCACAAGTGTTGTCTATAGCTGCACCATAATAGGTAGACACCAGAGCCTCATCCTCGTCCTCTGTAATATTTTCAACAGGTCCAGTCAGGACATGAGCGAGCACAATACATCTCAACAAATCATAATAGATTAGAAATATAAACATGCTAGATAGTAAGATACATGAAACTGAAAGAACAACATAATATCAAAAAGAGAGAGACTGTAAGTAAATATCTACAATATAATAGAGAACTACTCAGTGACTAGTGAATCAGAGTATAAAATAAACATGTGAACAGCTGGAGGGTGATTCATGACTATACTAAAGGTGATTCATGACTATACTACTTTGGAATTATTTACATGTTCATTTCTACTCCCCCACCCCCAATCAATACACAGGGATCAATTCAAGTTACGTTAAGATTCTTGACTATAATAATGGCCCATAAAGGGTGATTCAAGAGTGATTCATGAATAGATTCGTGAAGGCTCTGTGATTCATGAGGGTAAAGGAATCACAAGCTGATACATGAATATTCATGATAATAGAAGCATGGGATATATGATGTAAGTGAAACACAGACATGAGTATCCGATGCTCCTGAGGAGGATAACATCTCATGAAGAGATCCATATAGTACTAATCCTGTTACCAATGTGTCAACATCAAGTAAAGTAATCTAAAGCAGGAATATAATCCTAAATAAGATATAAAATGATCGGAGAATGTACTCGCCTGGTATTCTGAATATCTAAGAGAATATACTATCCAAGGAGTGGTATCTGGCTCCTATAGAACAGTACAAGTCACTACATGTCTAAAATAGTAAAATAGACTGCTACAACGCATCTACATGATGTTTGGGATCAATCTAGGCTAAAGTCAACCTTTGGTCAACTCTAGTCAACTACACTAGTTAAACTAGGTTAACTAGGTCAAGCCTAACCCAAACAAGTCTCACTAAGCCTAACCATGTCTATCCTAAAATCCACACACAATACAAGGCCACACAAGTCATCAACACACATTTCATATATATATATATATATATAATATATATATATTATATATATATATATATATAATATACATATATATTCAATATATAGGCATATATAATATTATATATATATATATATATATATATATATATATATATATATATATATATATATTTATATATATATATATATATATATATATATATATATATATATATATATATATATATATATATATATATTTTATATGCCTATATATATATATATATTTTTTTTTTATATGCCTATATATATATATATTTTTATTTTTTTTTTATTTTTTTTTTTTTTCCGAAAAAGGAACTTTATTGAAATATAGGCGCAAAATGCCGAAGCCTATACAAGTAAGCGCGCCTCGCGCGACAAAGGACCCAAAAACAAAACAAGGAAGAAACACAAAGTGTTGCCCACAAAACGAAACTGGACCGAGCATCAGAAGGTTGGGCGGTCGAAGCAACGCCTAAGGAAAGAGCGTCTCGTTCCCTGTCAGGATTCCAGAGCGTCCCAAAACTGGTTCGAGGTGTGAGTGCATCGTCTCTTTCTTTTGCAGATTTGTCGAATCACCTCACTGTACAATTGATGGGGCGTTAGTTGACGGCCCTCGTATCTGTACTTGTTTCTGTTTTTCCATAAAACCTAAAAAGCGGCGGCAGCGACGATCTGATGCCCGTGAGACGCGTTCCAGCTGGCCAGCAGATCGTTGATGCCCCCGGTTGTGGGGACTAAGTTGCACCTGTAATGAAGGAGGGACCAAATGTGGCAGGCCGAATCACCAGAAAGAAGAACGTGCTCGACGGATTCCGATTGGTGATCAGCACAGTAGTGGCATCTGGACGCCAGACTGAAGCCGAAGGATAAGACAGCATCGTCCGTAGGGAGTTTTCGACGCGCGGCACGCCAAAGGAGGATGGACCATTTCACAGGAATACACGAGTTCCAAAATTTTGCGGAAGGGGCCGTCGTTACTTGGATTTCTCTGATGGTGGTTCTGGCCGAAGCAAGGGTGAAGACGCCATCCTGGTTTGGGGACCATCTGATCACTGTCAGGAGCATCGATGATCGACAGATGCGCAGCACCCAGGGTCGCCATGGCCGCTGGACCCAGCCAATCGCGGACTCTATCCCAATTCCAGTTAGACGCGTCGACGTCCCAAAAATCACGAATCTCACACAACGGTGGAGTAATAGCGTTGGGCCTGAGGATGTCGTCCCCCAACCAGCGTTCCTTGTATGCCTGTGAATGCCCATTGCCCAGTGTCAGGCGCAAGTGCGGTTCCGCGAGAGATCGGCCGTGGATGATGCGCCGCCACGACGTCGAGGATCTGTTGTTGGCAGCCGCCTCAGTTAAGTGACAGAATCTGGCGTATCTCGCTCTCATGAACCTGGTCCAGATTGAGTTATCGGAGCGAATTTTCTACCACAGTTTCGCTGATTGGGCATCGACCATGTGGACAAGTCTGCAGAATCTCAGGCCCCCCTCTTCTGTAGGTTTAGCCATGGTAGCCCAACTAGCCCAGTGATACTTATTCTTACCCTCGAGATGTCCCCAGAAGAATTTGGCGAGAATGGATTCAATAGAATGAAGCACTTTGATGGGGGGCGCGCACACAGCAAGGGTGTATATGGGGATGGAAGATAGGACGTGCTTTATAAGAATTAACTTCCCCCCGGGGGAAAGGGTGGCATTATGCCAGCCCGCAATTTTCTGACGAATCTTGCCCACCAAGTGGTCGAATATCCCAGAGCTCGTTCTGCCGTACACCAATGGGCAGCCTAAGTACAGGAAAGGGGGGTAAGCTGTGGAGAAAGAGGTCATGTTGGACAGCACAGCCGAGTGAGTTCTATCGGCTTTGTGATGAGTGTAGATCACGCTCTTGCTGTTATTGATTTTCTGGCCAGAACACCGAGTGTAATTAGCAAGAGTTCTAATAACCACCTCAATGGCTCCAATAGCGCCTGCGGAGAAGATGAGGATGTCGTCCGCGTACGCAAGATGAGTAATGAGAGGGCAGCCGGTCGCTGTGTGAAAGTGCTGGAATCCAGGAGATCGCGGCATGGTTTTGAGGTTTCTGCTCAGGGCTTCAGCAGTGATGATGAAAATGGTAGATGAGAGGGGGTCTCCCTGTCTGACACCGCGGGTGGCTTTGAAGAAACCTTGAGGTTGACCGTTGATTACTGTGGAGAACCAGGAGTTGTTGATGGATCTGAAGATGATGTCAATAACCGGTTCCGAGAAACCAAATGCTCTGAACACCCAAATCATGAACTGCCAGTCAAGACGGTCGTAGGCTTTTTCCATGTCCAGTTTGATGGCGACGTTCCCCCCCTGGACGGAAATTTCATGCAAGTGATCATTTCTTGGGCTAGGAGGATATTATCAGTGATATTACGTCCTTTGACGAAGCCGCTTTGTTCTTCGGAGATGATTCTGGGGAGGATATCCGACATTCTGGAGGCGATAATTTTAGAAATAATTTTGTTGGTGAAAGTGCAGAGGCTGATTGGTCTGAAATCTTTGAAGGTCTCCGGGTTGACTTTTTTGGGAATGAGGATGATGTGGGCGGAGGATAAAGATTTCGGGTACGTTGCCCCTTGGAAAAAGGCGGTTGCGGCCTCCCAGAGGTCGGACTGAATAATGTCCC
Organism: Iris pallida; assembly: GCA_029216955.1. Lineage (NCBI taxonomy): Eukaryota > Viridiplantae > Streptophyta > Magnoliopsida > Asparagales > Iridaceae > Iris > Iris pallida. Next base: position 16,197,811 of record JANAVB010003400.1, on the reverse strand, counting down.
AGCATGTTCGAAAAAATACCCCGTTGAAACCGTCCGGACCTGGGGCGCTGTTAGCGTTAATGGACCACACAGCGGTCTTAACTTCGTCGACAGAGGGGGGAGCACTGAGGCTCTCGTTATCCCTGTCACGAATAAGGGAGGGGATCTCGGACAGGAAACCGGCATCTTTGACCACGTCCTCTTTAGTAAACATGCTGGAGAAATAGTTCGTGGCTGCCGTCTGGATGTGCTCTTGATCGTCCAGAAGTTGCCCATTTTCGTCGCGGATGCGGTGAATCTTAAGAGAGTTTCTGCGTCCTTTGACGCATTTGTGGAAGAATCCAGAGTTCTTATCCCCTTCCATGTCCCAGGTTAATCTAGCCTTTTGTCTCCAGAAATCAGTTTCAACTCTGATTCTAGATTTAAGGATGGCCTTGGCGAGGTTGAGAGAGGCGCGATTCTCCTGGGAATTGAAGACGGCGAAGTCAGTCTCCGCACGGGTTACGTCGTCTTCAGCATCTTTAATGGCTTGAAAAATGTCCCCAAAAGCAATTTTGCTCCAGGCCGTGAGGGCTTTTCTAGTAGCTTTGAGTTTGATAGCAATTCTGACCAGCGGATCCGGGTGAGAGACCGAGACCCAAGCCTCTTCCACAATGGGCTTGAACTGGGGGTGGTGACGCCAGAAGTCAAGGAAGCGGAAGGATTTATGGATGTGGCTATGGGTGTTGGTAATCTCGAGAAAGAGGGGGGAATGGTCAGATTCGGTGGAGTTCAGGTGCGACAGATTACTGTTCAATCCCAAATCCGACCAGCAGTCATTGACCATGGCACGATCCAGGCGAGAGTACTGCCTACGCGGTCCATCTTGCATGTTGCACCAAGTAAACTGATTACCGTGGAAGGGGATATCGGATAGATGGGCGGTTAATGTGAAGTTGTTGAAGTCCTCCATGGCCGAATGAGGGGGGTCACGACCTCCAGATTTTTCCTCTCTACAAGAAACAGTGTTGAAATCTCCAATGCAAAGCCACGGCATGTCGTCGTGAGGAAGGGAGGGTCCCGACAGAAGCTCCCAAAGAACTCTACGCTCCGGGATGCTGCAGCTGCCGTGAATGGCCGAGAGAAGGATGCGGGACTTGAAGGCAGGATGCTCGACCCAACAGGAGAGGGCCTGAGGGGAGTCGTTCGCAATGCCAAAGCGGAAATCAGCTGCGAAGAAGATCCAGATGTCGTGGCATCCGAAGATCGCGGAAGGGAATCCCAGCTTGAGTTGAATGTCTTTCATTCTCCTGTGTAGAATTTTGGGTTCAATAATGACAAGCAGATCAATCCGATTGGATTTGGTGAGGCTGATGACCCGATTCAAGGTCTGTTTATTTCCAATGCCACGAACGTTCCAAGAAAGGATGTTAGGCATTAAGGGTGGATGCAGGGGTGTTTTGTAGCTTTGCGGCGGATCTCGTGGTCATCGCCGTCCGCTGCCTTTGTTTCTTGGATTTCTTCTTTTTCTTGAGAAAGTTGTTTTCGGGGCTGGTATTGACCGGAACGAGGGCCCCATCAGAGCTGGAGTTAACGGCTGCGACTGCCAGGGTGGAAGTGACAGCGTCTTCACACTCCGCTAGGGCGCAAAGAGGATTGCCTCGATCAAGGAAACCCGCTTCCTGAGCCTGCCAAAATCTGCCGGTGAGTGGGCGAGGAGGGACCATGGCGGGGCAAGGGGGGAAGGAGGATTGGTGGGGGACGGAGCCCCGTCGCCCGCGCCGTTGGAGCGCGAACGGAGACTGCCCGTAGGCTGACCAATGGGAATCACTGGTGCTGAGGGGAAGGCTCGGGTTGGAGCCTCGGGGGAGGAGGGGGTGATGGGGGGAATATGGAGGGAAGCGAGTGAGGGGTCGGTAAGAGGCAGGGATGGGGGGAAAGGGGGACCGTCGGAGGTTGGCATCTCCGGAGAGCACTCCTCCGGGTCAAAGTCTAGAGCTCCGAAGGAATTATGGAGAGTGATGGCAAGAGAAGGGGAAAGGGGGTTAGGGAGGCAATCGGATACCGTCGACGCGAGAGCGCCCTCAGCTGGGACCGCGTCAAGCGCTCCGGAGGAATGATGGAGAGTGATGGCGAGGGGAGGGGGTGGCGCGGAGGTAGAGGCGGTATGGATGGGGGAACTTCGATCTGGAGAAGGGGGGTGGAGGGGATCTTTGCTGGGGGACGGGATGGGGGAGCCTCGCCAGTGCCTCGCGGTTTCCTGGGGACCTGCTTCTTGAGTTCAGGATGAGCGCGGAAGCAGTATTGAAGAGAGTGGCCGCACATCTGGCAGTGTTGACAGAAAATTATGCTGTTGTCGTAAACCAGCGCTTGGCTGAATGAGTGATCTCCGAGATCAATCTCGATCTGTTGGGGTGGCTCATTGGCAAGGTCCAGTTCTACGCAAATCTTTGCATAGTTACATTTAGATAGGTTTCTCGTTTCTTCGGCGATGTCCACCAGGGCTCCAAAAGAGCTGGCGATCCTCTTAAGGGCTGCAGCCGGAAAACACACAAGAGGGAGATTGGGAAGGGTGACCCAGGAGGTGATGATGGTCGAATCAATCTTGGGATTGAAGTTCGGAGACCATTTGGCAAACTTGACAAACTGAGTGTCAATTTTAGACGGTCCTTTCGTCCACACTCTGTTGTAGTCCTGGTCGGAGGAAAGATGAAGAAATAGGTGTTTGGGATCGAGAGGAGCAATTCGGAATGACGCCGAGAGGCCCCATCTGGAAATGGCCTGTCGAACGACAGAAATTTTAGGGCATCCGGATCCGAACTTAAGAACCAACGTCCTGGAGAAAGGGGAAGATAGGGAGCGAATCTCCTCTAAAGTGAAGGGGATCCGGATAGGGGAACCGTCCTGCGGTGGCGAGAGAGTGACGTCCGGTAGGACAACTTCCGCGGCCGGAATAGGGCCAGACCGAGAACGATCAGGCCGCAGGACATCAGCGAAGGAGGGAAAGCTGGGGAGGGATCTGGAAACTGAAGGGTCCGGCCCAGATGGCGAGGGCGATGTGCGTCTCGAAGCCACGGCAAAGGCCGGATGTAAGAGGGCAGCAGACGGGATGGTCGGAAGAGCCCCGATGGTTGGTGATGAAGGGGGGCGGACGCCGGCCTGAATTCTCTCATCGGCAGCAGCCGGGGGAAAGGAGGCAGGCTCCATGGAAGAACCCGAGCAGGCAAAGGCTTATGGGGGGGAGATTGCCTCGCAGGCAACAGCCTGGGGGATCGATGCCTTGCCCTGCAGGGAGCTGCCCGGGAGGGAACTGCGAGATGTACCGACGGGAGGTCGTGCAAGCTTCTGCAAGGAAGGGGAGACGGGGGAGGGGTCCGACAGGCGCGGAGGGGAGGATGGATGGAGGTGAGAATCCACGGAGTTGGAGAGACCCGCAAGGCGCACCGAGTCAGCTTGGGGAGCCGGGGGGCCCGCGGTAGGGGAATGGACAGAGCCAACCGCGCAGGAGGCAGTTAACTGCGCAGGATGACTCAGAAATGGGGCATGATGAGGAGCCATGGGACCCACTAGAGGGGGGGGCTAGGGAGCCTTGGGACCCACTAGGGGGTCGAGCATGCTTCTGCGCAGGATGACTCAATGAGGGGGCCTGAAGGGGAGCCTTGGGACCCATTAGAGGGGGGGACAGTCAACTGCGCAGGATGGCTCAAAGGGGGGGCATAATGGAGATCCATGGGACCCACTAGAGGGGGGTGTCCAGCCTCAGAAGATCCAACTGCGCATGCGGGGATGGAGGCCTCAACTGAGCCAATAGCGCAGGCGGGAATAATGGGGAGGCTTGGCTCGAGTGGCTGGCCCACGTGCAGCTGAAAGGAGGGAACGGACTGAGCTACGCAAATGGGCGCATCAAGTCCCCTCGTGAGGGAGGCGTCCACGTGCTCCTCCACAAGGCAGGGGCCCACCGAAGGAGACAATGCTATCTCTGCGCAAATGAACCGAGAGGAAGAAATCCCTGGCAGTTCAACCGAGGAAACGCGGACAGGAGCGTCAACGCTCGAGACACGAGCCGCGTTCTCCCCGAGGTGGCAGGCCCACGAGGCGAGACAGGGAGGATGTGACGTCCGCAGCTCCGAACACGCCAGAGGGGGGGAAACGAGGACGATCCAGCAGCGCGCTCGTCGACCAAACGACGAACTCCGGCGGCAGGGAGAAGCGGCCACCGCCTAAGAGGAGCGTCCAACGGCGAGGCAAGAGACTCCGCACAGCACTGCCGGGGCGCCTCCTCGGCTAGGGGCTGCTGGAGCAAAGCCCCCGGAGGCTGAGAGGCGCGACCCAAGGGGGGCCAGCACAGAGGGGACGTCTCCTCAGTACGGGACAGCCGGAGCAACTCCGAGGAGCGCTCGACCAGAGCGACGAGCGCCTTCGACCAGCGCGCGCGAGGAGGAAGAAGCGAGGTAGGAGGGGAAGGGGAGGGAGGTCGCCGACCGGCGAGGCCGAGGGCAGCGAGAGACTGGCCATCACCACCTTCATTCGACTCCGAGACGCAAGCACACGGCGCGGCCAAGGCTTCCCGGCTCGGAGAGGAGGTTAGCAGGAAGACCCCTCCTACTTCGGCGGGCAAGGCGGAAGGGGACAGGAGGGACCTCCGGGGAGGAGGGGATCCCAGAAGCGATGGGAGGGAGGAGCGGGGGGGCCGGGGTCGCTTCCTGAAGCGGGGAGCGTCCGGTCGGGGACCAGCCGGCCGAACGACGAAGACCGCCTGCCCGGGGATGGGAGCCGGCGGGGTAGGGAGACGCACGGCGCGGGCGACCACGCCGCCGACGGTGGACGCTGGATGAAGGCGTCGGAGCCGACTGACCGGAGGGCGTCGGAGCCGGCTGAGCGAGGGCGGACACGCCGGGTGACGGAGCGGGCCAGGGGGGCGCAAGGGGGGGGGGAAGGGGGAGCGGACAGAGCCATTTTTTCATATATATATATATATATATATATATATATATATATATATATATATATATATAATATATATATATATATATATATAAATAAATGTATATAATTATTATATATATATATATATATATATATATATATATAATAATAATTATATATATATATAATAATTATATACATTTATTTATTTATATATATATATATATATATATATATATATATATATATATATATATATATATATATTTATTTATTTATTTATTTATTTTTATATATATATATATATATATATATATTTTATATATATATATATATATATATATATATATATATATATATATATATATATGTATATATATGTATATTTATATATTTATATATTTTTATATATATATATATATATATATATATATATATATATATATATATATATATATATATATATATATATATTTTATATATATATATATTATATATATATATATATATATATATATATATATATATATATATATATATATATATATAAAAAAAATATATATATATATATATATACGCACACATGTATATGTCTTCACATATACACGTATATATAAAATTCGACCAATTATAACTCCTAAAATTCTCTTTATGTATATATATGCTCATATATATTTTTCATATATATATTTATGTATATACATATAATTCATTGTTGTTATTAGTTATTATTATTAATCACATACTTACATTTGTTCATAAATTGTCTTAGCAACATTTTTAATTATTTAATTATTTTAATTGCTTTTCAAAATAGAGGGTTTTACATCCTTTCCAACTTAAAGAAATTTTGTCCTCGAAATTAAACTAAGATAGGGGGTCGAATGCAATGCAAGGGAAGTAATTATTACGGATCTAACATGTGCAAGACATACCTTGGATGTCAAACAAATGAGGGTAGCGATTCAAATGTCGTCCTCGCGCTCCCAAGTAGACTCTTCCGATGAGTGATGCTTCCAAGCCACGCGAACCAATGGAATCAATTGATTCTGTAACACCTTCACTCGGCGATCAAGGATGCCTACCGGTTGCTCTTGGTACGACAAACTTGGTCCAATAGTGATTTCGGCGTAATCAAGCACGTGACTGCTGTCTGCCACGTGTCGCCTTGGCTGCGACACATGAAATACGTCATGTACTCCCTCGAGAGACGGTGGCAATGCCAATCTATAGGCAACCTCTCCAACACGTTCTAAGACATCGAAAGGCCCGATGTATCTTGTACTTAACTTGCCACGTCCTCCGAAGCGAATCGTGCCTCAAGTGGGGATATCTTCAAGAAAACATGGTCGCCTTCCTTGAACTCCAAGGGTCGACGACGATTAACAGCCCACTGCTTCTGTCGATCCTGCGCTTCTCGCAGGTGGTCTTGTATCCTCTTAACCTTCTCCACTGTACTCAAAACCAACTCGGGACCCAATATATGTCGCTCTTCTATGTCGCTCCAACAGACAGAAGTTCGACACTTTCTACCATAAAAGCTTCAAACGGAGCCATCTGAATGCTCGCTTGATAGCTATTGTTATAGAAAAACTCTACAAGATGAAGGTGGTCCTTCCATGATCCTCCAAATTCAAGCATACATGCTCTCAACATGTCCTCGAGCGTCTGAATCGTACGCTCTAACTGGTCGTCTGTCTGCGGATGGTACGACGTGCTAAACTTCAAATGCGTACCCAAAATTTCTTGTATACTCCTCCAAAAGTGCGAGGTGAACCTCGAGTCACGGTCCGACACGATACTAACTGGTATACCGTATAGCTTCACTATCTACTTCATATACATATCTGCCAAAACTTCTGTGGACTGTCCCACTTTAAAAGGTAAGAAGTGGGCTGATTTGGTAAGTCTATCAACGATCACCCATACTGCATCTCGTCTACTAGGACTTTGAGTAAATCTTGTGATGAAGTCCATCGTAATGTGCTCCTACTTCCACTTAGGGATGGGTAGCGGCTGCAATAACCCGGCCGCCCTCTGGTTCTCGGCCTTCACCTGTTGGCATACCAAACACTTAGCCACGAAACGAGCTATCTCTCGCTTCATTCTGTGCCACCAATAATATTGCCGTAAGTCCCGGTACATCTTAGTTCCTCCAGATGAATAGAGTAAGTCGAACTGTGTGCTTCTGTCATCAACTCCTGTCGAAATTGTCCATTAGGAACATAAATACGATCACCACATCGCAATGTCCCATCGGGATGAATCCTCAATCCCGTCTGCTCTCCTGCTTCAGTCCTCTCTCTAAGCCATCGAAATCTAGCATCCGTGGGTAATGCCGCCTTGATCCTCTCTGCAATGATGATTGCACCTGGAGATTGGCTAATACGCCATCTGCTCCAGGCAATACTACCTCGATACCAAGCTGCTGCAAGTCTCTAATCAACTCCTTCTGTGTGGTCAAGAAGTGTGCCATGGGCCTTCGGCTTAATGCGTCTGTCACGACATTAGCCTTGCCCGGATGATAATGTAGCTCGATCTCGTAATCCTTCATCAAATCCAACCAACGTCGTTGTCGCATATTCAACACTTTTTATGTGAACACGTACTTAAGGCTCTTATAATCAGTGTAGATGTCAACCTTGTCGCCGTACAAGTAGTGTCTCCATAGCTTCAAAGCAAAGATAACCGCTGCAAGCTCTAGATCATGGGTCGGAAAATTCTTCTCATGCACCCTTAACTGTCTCGATGCATATGCTACTACACGACCGTGCTGCATCAATACGCATCCTAATCCCTTCCCGAATACATCAATGTAGATCACAAATCCTCAAGTCCTGATGGTAGTGTCAAGATAGGTGCTATGGTCAAGCGCTTCTTCAACTCGTCAAAAGTGGCTTGACACTCATCTGTCCAAACAAACTCCTGATCCTTGCAAGTGAGTCGAGTCATAGGCACCACTATTCAAGAAAAATCTTCTACGAACCTTCGGTAATATCCTGCAAGTCCGAGGAAACTTCTCATTTCAGAAGCTGATGTGGGAGCGGGCCATGCCTTGACTGTTGTGATCTTCTCAGGATCTACCGATATGCCATCTCCAATAGCGATGTGTCCAAGAAATGATACTTCCTTGAGAAAGAATTCACACTTGCTAAGCTTCGCGTAAGGTCGCTTGTTCCTTAATGTTCCCAAAACAATCTGTAGATGTTGCTCATGCTCTTCTTGACTCTTGGAGTAAATCAAGATATCTATAAAGATGACTACAAATTTGTCCAAGTACTGGTGAAAGATCTTGTTCATTAAATTCATGAAGACTGCAGGAGCGTTGGTCAAACCGAAAGGCATGACCAAGAACTCGTAGTGTCCATACCACGATCGAAATGCCGTCTTCGTAATGTCTTCCTTCTGAACCTTCAGTTGGTGATAGCCCAATCGTAAGTCAATCTTGGAGAATACTTTTGCTCCACTCAGTTGATCGAATAGATCATCTATACGCGATAAAGGCTACTTGTTCTTCACCATCACTGCATTGAAAGCTCTGTAGTTGATGCACATGCGCACTGTCCCATCTTTCTTAGGCACAAAAAGAACGGGCGCTCCCCATGGTGATGTGCTGGCACGAATAAAGCCTTTCTCCAACAAGTCGTCTATCTGTGTCTTCATCTCTACCAACTCCTTAGGTGCTAGTCGATATACTAGAGACAAAATAGGCTCGGCTCCGGGAATAAGCTCAATAGAAAACTCAATGTCTCGGTCAGGAGGCAGTCCTGGCAAATCCTCGGGGAATACATCCTCAAACTTAGTGGTGACGGGGTGCTGAGGGGTGTCCTGCATCATCATGTAAGTCCCCAATGTGGGTGTATCACAACTCTCTCCTTCTTCTTTGGTGAACTCGAACTCCATCGTATTCTGTGGTCTAAAGATGATACTGCCCCTATGGCATTCTATGAGAGCGAAATACTGGCTCAACCAGAACCACATTGAATGTAGGCATAGGGAATACAAGAAGTCGCGCTTTCATCTCTCTACCATATATCACTATAAGACAAAGTCTACAAACACCACTAACAAGTACAACTCCTCCACCAGTGAGGATTCTAACATTTTTAGATAAGGGTGTGATGGGAATAATGTGTCTAGTGGCAAAACTAGTGGCTATGAATGAATGAGTGGCTCCAGTGTCAAACAATGTAATGGCAGGAAATAAAGCAACTAAAACCATACCTGCTATGACCTCTGCCTCTGTCTCTATATCCTCAATAGCAAGTAAGAATGCCTGCCATAATTCTGTCCTAGTCCCTGATCGCTGTCCTTGTTGTATTGTACGCCTTGGGGAGGCAATATTTGGCGAGGTGCTCCTACTACAGACCATGGTGCTAGAAGTGTTGGGGCTGTAGGCCTCGAGTTCTGCCATGAATGTACTATCGCCCGTTGCTCCGGACAGTCCTTGAGCATGTGCTGGTTGGATCAACATCTCAAGCACAATCCAAGACGAGTCCTGCAGTCATTATAGAGATGTCCTTGCTTTCTGCAGTAATGGAAAACGGGCTTCTGATAAGGTGAGGGCCTCTGCTGGTGCTGTCCTGTGGGCCTCCTGATAGGTCCTCCCTGAGTAGCTCGGGCTGGTGTAACTGCTGGTGTATAACGTCTAGATGTCTGCTGATGCTTCTTGCGAAGAATCTCCTGAGCGCGAGCTTCTTCTAAGGCAGCTGAATGGGAGACTCGAGACTGCGTAGTCGTATAAGACTTGATCTCTGGTGCAAGCCCCTGATGGAATCTCCTCGCCTTCTCTAGCTCTGTCGGGATCAGTCCCGTACCAAATCTACTCAGGCGATTGAATTCTTAGTCATACTCATCAACCGTCATATTTCCTTGCTTCAGATGAAGGAACTGGTCGTAGAGACCGTCTCGAACTTGGATGGGGAAGAATCTATCATAGAATAGATCATAGAACTCCTTCCAAGTGATCCCAGTGCCTAGTTACCTTTTTTCTGCCTTCCACCAGTGGTGGGTATTGTCCTCCAAAAGTAGGTTTACTGCTGTCATCCAATCTTGAGCTGGCAACTGGGAAGCCTTCAGTATCTTCTATGTGCTAATAAGCCATTGTGGCACCTCTAACGACTTCTCTGTTCCTCTGAAGGGCTTAGGGTTCATGTCTGTAAAGTTATTGATAGAGACTTCATAAGGATGCAGTGCCGGTGCTGGTACCGGTGCCGGAGATGGAGGTTTAGCCAATGTTGTCATCATAGTATGTCTCATCAAAAAAGTCTGCTGCTACTGAGCCTGCATTATGGCATACATGAACTGGGAAGTAGGGCTCCCATCAGTCGGTGGAGGAGGCATCTTAGGTCCCGACTGTGGCGAAAACTGCTGAGGGAATGGTGGTGGTGGTACATTCCTTCCTGGTGGCACAGTCGTGGTCTGCCCAGCTTGGCTGACTGGGGTGCTTGTGTCTCCTGATGTACCATCGATGGGGTCGTGGTCGGCTGTGACTGTCCTGGCTGATATGGTGTCACCGGAGTCATCGGAGTATTTTGTCCCTCCGTGGTAGCCGCTTCACCAGATATGAGGGCCAAGACGGCACGTCCGCTTCTCAAATGCATACTGTTGGCACGAAGAAGAAAATATGATGATATTAGAAAAGGTTAGATATGAGGTAATTTAAATAATGAAGGAAATTTCGAAAAGATTGGAAGTCAAATGAGAGAGTAGTTCTGGATGAGATATTGTTCCTATTCCTATATGCAGGTTTGTTGCGCACAGTCATGTAATCCAACAATATTTTCAGACCTGCATGGACCACCACAAAAACATGTAACGCCCCAGTCCCAATATATATAGGACCGAGTACGTGAACATGCCAGCTGCACATATACGAAGAATACTCCAATATATAGAATCCTCGTATACGTACATAAGCTGTATATAAATAATCACAGGCCAGAAGAATATAATAATCTAATCTCATCACAGCTCAACACAGAAGATATAAGAGTCCAAAATGAATAAAGGTATCAAAAGATAGCCGGTTGGACATACCCAATCCAAATAACTATAAAAACAGTCTCAAGATTGGAGTCCAACCTTCGCAAAATAGAAAAAAAAAGATGTAAAAATATCCACGAAATGTCTCAATAATGAATAGTCTAGAAATCAGTAGGAGATGCCTCGTCATCAATATAGGGTGGATCCAGTGCCGCTCCGTACTCCTACGGAAACTCGTCTAACCCTGGAGAGGTAACTAGGTCCTCAGTAGAACGTAAAAAGATACAAGAAAACACCATGCCATGTAAACTGTGACATATAATATAAAAGAAAGGGGATGCATGCAATAGGATTCCTGACCATTCTATTGTGAATATGCAGTTGAGAAATAATCCTTCGACGCATGAGCCCTGGCTGTAGATGGGATCGACATAGTCTCCATATAGGGCACCAGGGGCATACGTTCGTAACGTTCGAAGATCGTCAGTGGCCATCATGTGCAAGGGGTACGTCCATAACGCTCTGGAAATTATCAGAGGGCACCTGAAGCCTGCGTCTCCGGAGGAGCGCACAGGTAATCAGGGAAGTGCAAAGAAGCCCATACGTCAGGTATTATTCTCCCCACCCAATGCCTAGTATCATCATCTCCATGACTGATATGAACCTCTAGTAACTGCCAAGTCTTCTAACATACAATTCTATTGGTAGTTACTCCTATCCGTCGCACGCTCCAGACGTATCGGTAGCCAGCCGACTACTCGGGTAGGTGTCCTACATGTGACTCATAAAACCTGGTGAAGCAAGTGTCAAGGCCGTATGAGATATACCAATACCTCATCAACAATGGGTGGTCACTAGACTAAGTCAATGTAAGAGAAATAAATAAAAGCAAGAAAACGACCGATAGAGTCGCTTGTACCCAAGTATGAATTAGACACACAGTTTTATAATGACAACAAATAAGAAATGCTAAAAATAATAACTGAAAATAAGAATATGTAAATCACAATGTAAGGTGGCAAGGTATCTTGCTTGGCAGTACGAAAATAACAACTCCAAGCAATAAATCACGTCAGCAATAAATCCCAAAATCCACGAACGGCTCCGGATGCTGAAACAAACATCAAGAACGTTCTCGGTGTAAAAAATATATCTAGAAAATACCTGTCCAAAAGTCTAATTCTGGAACAGGGGAAAAATTATAATTTTGGGTCAAAACGATGTCCGTCGTTGGATCCATTTTGCACCAAAATGCGTGCCAAGGTCTATGGTCTCTAAAGTCATCAAATTACATGTCTACGGATCCGGTTTGAGGAGGTAAACCCAACGATATATCCAATTTTGGATTCCGATGAGCCGTGCACAATTTTGCCCGTTGGATCGGGTCGCGGGTCTGCCAAATTGGCATTCCGATCAACATTCTCAGAATCAGACCAAACTTGGCTTACATGACTAGAAAATCGACGCGGTCCTGATGGCACAAGTTTTGTGTCAATCCGACAAATATGCACGAAGTTATGGCCAAGTTTGCAAAATGTCGATACAGGGGTATCTCGACGGATACACACTAATTTCGTCGTGCACGCGCAACGAAATCAGGCTTCGTCAGTTCCTACACGTCATCAACATCCATACGTGCCTTTCGATGCATATAGTACACGACCATGTCGCTCGGTTTGTCGGGGCGCACGTGTATCGGACAGATTTCTAAATTTTGAAAACAGAATTGAAAATTTTTCGTAGAACTTTAACCAAGTGTAACTTTTTACTTACTGGATGAAAAGTGATTCTAGAAGGTGTGTTACGATCTCGTATATATTATTTTTGACTGTCTTTAATTAGTTTGTCAAAATATTTAGTAATCGGTCCGAAAAATGGCTTCCAAGTTGGTACTTTAAAATAATTTTTAATGCTACAGAAAACAGGTTTTTTGCTTACTTCGTCTCGATTTTTTGAGCAAGTTAGTGGGTCGTTTTGAAATCCGTCTGAAGGAACTCGAAGAGGGTCATGTGGCCTTCGCATTGAAATTATAGAAGTGAAAACGAAGGAGCGAGCATGAAGAAATTAGATCGAGAAGATGGGTACCTCGCTGCGTTTTCAAAACAGTGTATTCTGTCTCGCGGCTCGGTTTGTCGTCGTTCTCCGGCGATGCGGCGGTCGACGTCTAAGTGCAGGCGGTGGGGTAGCTACGTATGGACGGCAACGAGGCTCGGGTACAGGGAATTGATATTTCGTGGAGAATCGAGGAAGGATTTTGAAGAAATCTAATTTTTGGTTTTATGGAGTATATATCCAAAATTAACTGGGATTTGATTCAGTTTCTTATTCGGATTTGGATCAATCTAGTAGAGAATCCAATTATGAGTTTATAGGAAAAGATTTGGATCAATTTGATGGAGATTCAGATCTGTTTTGAATTTTTTAATTCTCACGGGAATATCCGCTCGCAAGCAGGGGGGGCGTATTCGGCCAAACTCGAGTACTGTAGCTTTGCTACAGTACTTTTGCTTTTGTATTTTTTTCTTTTATATTTTCTTTTCTTTATCTTTTCTAATTCTTTTTTTTCTTTCTAATTATTATTCTTATTTATTTTCTAATTTAATTTCTTTCGCAATAATATATTTGAATATATATACGCACATATGTATATGTCTTCACATATACACGTATATATAAAATTTGACCAATTATAACTCCTAAAATTCTCTTTATGTATATATATATGCTCATATATATTTTTAATATATATATACATATAATTCATTATTGTTATTAGTTATTATTATTAATCACATACTTACATTTGTTCATAAATTGTCTTAGCTAACATTTTTAATTATTTAATTATTTTAATTGCTTTTAGAAATAGAGGGTTTTACATTGATGCAAGCCGACACTTGTCTGACACTACTCAAAAAGCCAGAGGAGGAGCCTGTAACCTGCTTTCATTGTCATAGTTTGATGGAGCTGATACCCAACATCACCTTTACACAAGATGATATGCTGCTGGAAGATAATCGTCATGACCGGCCTCACTATTTTATGGGATATGTCAATACCATGAAAGTTGATCGTATCTTGATCGACCCTGGGTCTGCACTCAGCATCATGCCAAAGACTCTACTGGATGCATCAATGATTCCTGTACATAATTTTTCCACAACTATCACAACAATCTTGGGATTTAATTCTGGAAGGAGTGAACTCCTGGGAAAGGCCTGAAAGTTCAAATTGACAATCTTCGTACAAAGGTTACCTTCTACGTGATCGATAATCATGGCTCCTATAATGCTTTGCTACACAAAAATGGACGATTTGCGACATTTATATTTGTCCAACAACAACGTACTAAATCTGTCGTTTTGTTTTCGATGGATTAAATTTGTTGTTTAATATCAAAATCTGCTTCACGAAAACAATATATTTAAATTCAACGGATTAAAACAATTGTTTAGTATTAAAATTCTGTTGGAAACTTTGGCTTTTCGTTCATTGAAAAATCTAAAAAATTTACCAAACTCGCACTTTCCCTCCCCAATACCCCGCTGCCCCCCTAAAATTTTCACCAAACTTGTGCTCCCCTTTCACCCAAACCTTTCTTCTCCCGTTGGAACCCCGCTCCCTTCTTTCAGTCCCCCGGAACCCCGATCCCGCCGGTACCACCGTGTGTTTCCGCTGTAAACCCGCTCCCCGCTGGACCCTCGCTCCCGTCGGAACCATCCCGCTCCCTTTGGACCCCAGCTCCCGTCGGAACTACCCCGCTCCCACTGGAAACCGGCACGCTCGTCGCTGGAATCCCGCTTCCATCAGGTAATAATATCATCTTTTCTAAAAACTCTGCGTTACTGTTGGAACCGCCCCGTCGCGGTCTGTCCTTCTTTGCACCTTCACAGGGGCGAAGGACTGTCCCGACGGCGGAGGATAGGAAGGACGGTCAGCGGTTTAATCTTTTCTAAGGTTTAATATTAGGATTTGTTTCTATTTATTTTCTAGGGTTAAGCCAGCTCCGGTGGTGTCGTAGTTCTCTGGCTGGGACCCAACGGTCTCAGCATGGAGATTTTAAAGTTGGACCTCATCTTCCCGGGGTTGAACATTATGGATGCATGGGAGGCGGTGGGGCCAACGGGCTCGACTCGGACCAGATGACCAAGGAGTTCAACATCCTATCGCGAATGTCGATGGTGGCCCTGCACGTAAGTGGTGTAGTAGCCTTTCTAAACTCTGCACACCTAGGGTGGTCCGGCACCGATCGGGTCTGCGATGTTGAAGTGAGCCATATATATTTGATGGAATACCAAAAAGAAATCAATTTAGTTTATTGTACACATTACTTATATATGTCGAGTTTTTCTGTGTTATTATCTTCATTTTACAACTAATAGACTTAAAACTTATTCTTGTCGTGTATGGTTTTTGCAGAAGATATACCAGTGGGCTAAGGAGAAGGAGCATGATATTCGTAAATCATTCAAACAAGTAGGCGCCAGGTGCCTTCGAAACATGCTATGCAAGGAAAAAATTTGTTGATGCCAAGACTGGTTGTGGAGGGTCCGAGTGGACAAAAATGAACACTGGATCGCATTAAAGCAGTTCTGAACAAAGGAAAAAAATACGACAAATGCAGAGACCAACAAAAGAAATCGAGCAAGCAATGTCAGTATTCGGTCTCCACACAGGTGGTTCCATTCCTACAACTGCTCACAGAAAAATGATGGTACGTGTGCGTTGTATCGGTCTATGCCTATTCATCATTTACAACTACCATTTTCTTTAAATTTTAGAAAACCAAATTTGGGAGAAAACCTAAGCCTCAAGAGACCTTCTTTGCCACTCATGTAAGGAAGGACAACTCCTTTGTGGACAAGAATGCCAAGGAAGTTTGTGTAAACTTTAATGTTTATCAAAGTATACACACATAAAAATTTGTACTTGTACATCCGGTACATATCAGTATCAGATTCGTGCACAAATATCCGATTGATATCCTGCTTGTATATGTTGTACAATTATCCAACATGCTGCTATAACCAATAGCACTTGCACACTCAGCAACCGTTTATACTAGTATCCACATTCGTGTCATGTATCTGTATCTGTAACACATATCTGTATCCATATTTGTACCAATGACATGTAGTTTTCTCCATCCGTGATACTCTTTCTTTACATGGTACCCTAACTCTAAAAAATTAGAGCAATAACTTCTGTTTATGGTAAATTGTGAATGTTTTTAACCATTACAAACCTCTCTTCCTTATATATGAACTTAGCTGAACCAAGTGCACATCATGTTGGATATATGACATTGCTTTATCAACTTGCACCCTATCATTATTGTTTGATTCATTGTACTTGGAGTACGGGTATCATTATTTCTTGTATGTTAAACTTGTCTATTCCCTTCTCATGGTCATAAGAATTGAGCTGAACCAACAATTTTTTTAAGCTATGAGTACGGGTATCATAATTTCGTGGTTGGAGCTTAGATAGGAAGCTTACTCCTATAAGAATGTCTCAGAAAATAATGGCAATTCCAATCACTTGTATGTTACAGATCTATAATATTGTCTATATGAACCTATAATAATAATTGAAACCGTTTACTATTATCTGGTATATGAAATGTTAAAAAAAAAATTTGTTTTACTTTAAATTTTTTTGGCTTTGTGTAAATTTATTTTAAGTACTTTTCGTTTTTCTTTGAACAAGATTGCAGTTACTTACTTTTTGTTCATAATCTTTTGAAATGCTTCTCTGGTTTATCGAAGTACTAACCAAAGTTCTTTATCATATTATATCTTAACAATGTCCTTTGTTGATTGTAAGTTATTGTCCTCCATCTGAAGTAAACCTATATTGTGGAAAAAATTTGGTAAGTTCTAATGTCAGATCTTTATGTTTTTATTTGTTTGAGAGTCTTGCTTCTGTTTAGTTTATTACATGTGCAATTTTTTGATTCCGTCTTTTTACAGGTTGTTCTTCTCTACAACTCACTTAGGTGGAAAATGGACAATATAATTCGGATACTTGTAAGACATGGTTCTTACTATTGATCGTGTCTTTTTTTCCTAATAGTTTGATTCTACAATTATGGAATGCTTTTGTGTACACATGTTGTACAGATATTGAGACATCCATCTGCATATTTAAGTGATCTACTTCTTACCTAGCTGTGTTTGATTTTGAGCTTTACTCCTAATATATCTAAGTTCACATTGGATCATGTGCTTGTTGTTAAGTATAACTAAAGTGTCTTAGTCATAGTCTTCTATAGCACTTATTTTTTTGGTCTTTATGCCTCTCTTGTTGATTTTTTTTAGAAAAACGTTCTGACACCATGTTGAATTTTGCTTGTAACTTAAGAACAACTTAATATAAAATACTTTAGGCTGAATAACAATGTTATTGGCTGGCCTTAGAAAAACTCAAGCCTTTAAAAGGCTATATGAAAAAAAGTGCTCTCTCTCAAATAGAGATCTCTATATTAAAATATACTTTCTCAGTTACATATACAACATCTCAATACTTTATATAGGGGCAAGCAGATGAAACCATAAAAATGGTACAATGACAGTAACTTCATGCCTCCTTGGACTAGGGAGTGACATTTGCTCTTCCCCTTCTCTTTTTTTGTGAGTAGAGTTTGTTACTTGACTTGATCTGGTACAGATGTTCAGGGTTTTTTCTTATGCCCTTAGATGATAAGTTGATAGGCTCCTTCCCCCTTACGTACGAGTACATCTTAGAATGAGAAATAAAAATAGAGAAGTGGTTGCAATAGATCTTAACTAATCGATGAGGAATAAAAATAGATAATTTATTGCAGTACATCTTAAATAACCCTTTTATTTCTTTACCAATTATGCTAAGATGCAGGGAGCTAAAAGCTTGTGTTATCTACAGCCATATAGTAATCTTATCTGTTGAGTTACTGGTGGCCCTGGTACCTGGATATATTTGTCACGTTAAGCAAATGTTGAGGCCGATATCACGAGTTCCCAACAAATCAAGAGTGCTACAAGAAGAAGATAATAGCCTAATCTCTAAAAGATAACTCAATTCTTATAGAGATTCAGAAGACAAGCAAACAAAGAAAAATGGAGACGGAAGAGAACTAGAGAAGGGAACTAGGAAGCACGGGCACTACAAAAATATAGGTACTGTCATGTCAGATGTGTATTAGACACATCGGATACACCATTGTCACTCCAAATTACAGACATACCAAAATAATTCTGCCAGCACCATGCAGATTTTGTATTGCCGTGTCGTATCCATGTCCGTGAAACATAGTCAAGGGATGAACAATCATACATAGATATGACACTTAAGTTGGCAGACACAACAAGGTGAATCGTTCCACAACTTCAGCAACAAAAACTATAGTTATCTAAATGCATCAGATTTTTTATGTTTGCTTTTTCATACCGACTAAGTTATAGTTCTTTCGTATCAGATATATGAAATGGTGAACCTTGCTGATAAACTTCTTCCACCACTGCCCCAAGGAGCTATTTCTCTTCCAATCTGCTCTAATATTCTTTTAAAAGGTTCAGCTTCAAAAAAACTACCTCCTAGGCTAGAGGATGCTAATGTAACAACTAATGATGTTTCAGCTCATGAAAAACTACTGCAATATCAACCTGAACTTCAGCAACAGTTTGGGGTGGGGATCTACTTCATGTTTTGACTCAAGTTTTTCCATATGGAGGCATTTGTTTTGTATTTTAACATTTCTTCTCTCTTTGTTTCAACCTTTATACATTATAACAAATATTATGCTTTGACACCACATTTCTACAATGCCCAGATATATGGCTCAAGTGTGAGTGACCCCGTTCGCCATTCATGTTTATTAGTTATTGGGAAGTTGATGTACTTCAGCTCGGCTGATATGATTCAGTCTTTGCTTAGCGTAACAAATATATCCTACAGGTACGTCTATGTTCAGATTATATATATACTCAATGTAGTGATCCAGTGAGAAGACACTACAAACCTAAATTTTAAAGAGTTGATAGGAAAGACAATATGTAAGTTTTCAAGAATGAAAACAAATAAAATAAAATTCTGGAAAATAACCTTGATGATAATTTGACAATCTCAATATCGAGTTTAGGATGAAGAAAACGTCTACAGCATACTGTTACATATTCTATAAATTTATCAGATTTTGCAAACACATCCAAAAAATAAAACTCAATAGTGAATAAATTGACAAAGAGAAGGAATTATATTCCATCCTTCCAACAACACATAAAGGTGTTTATATAAGGTTAGTTGCTAGATATGCATGTATCTCTGCATATTTGGTAGTTTTGATGAATTTTTAGCCCAGGCGCATAGTTTAAGTTCCATTTTTTGCTGCTCTTAATGACGAGGTATTAATTTTCCTCATGTTCTTTGTTTTTTGTTATTTATTGTATGAAAAAGTTGAATATGTTGGTCTTCCTTTGGGCTTTACAACTGCTATAAATTGCTAGTGTTAATAACTTAATATAATTCCATAATTTTGATATTCATATTGTGTCCCAAAGACCTTTTGGCAAGCATTTACTGCATTCTTTTATAAACAACTTCTTTATTTTCTTTTTCGATTCATCTGAAACAAGTCTAGCTATGAGCTCTTAGGCATGTTTCGAATCTACCATTTTAAAGTGAAAGGTCTTTCTTAGCATCAGGAGGTTTCTTTGTGTATCTTTAGTCTTACTACATGTATATTGCCCTCTGATTGACTTTCATTTTTTATTTCTTTATTCGGATGAATGAGTATCCTATTTATTTTTGTAGGACTTCGATGTTCGAGAGTTTGAAAAACCTGTGGCTGGCAGGTTGACTAAAAAGAATCCTTCCTATGTTCTTCCAGCACTTCGCCGGCATCTCATACAACTATTAACATACCTAGATCAAAGGTATCAACACTATTTGCTTTCTTATACAACTATTAATATGGTTTTTCAATATTTTTAATAGAGAATGTTATCAACATTGTTATCAGCTATTTGCTTTCTTAAAATTAGAACTTTATGGGTGATCTGTATCTCTCTTCTTCCTTACAGTGCAGATAGCAAGAGCAAAGAAAAAAGTGCCAAACTTTTGGCGTACTTAATTCGCAATTCTGAACGATTGATACTTCCATGCATTTCCCCAATCCATAAGGTATGTTTGTCTCTTGTTTTTTGTACAAATTCATGTCATTAGAGTATTTCATTCATAAATTCGATCCCGTATGCCTTTTTTAGTGGAAGTAGAACCTAGCTCTTCTAACCATGAGGGATGTGCCTTAATTCTTATCCAATAGCTGTGTGTTTATCTTTGTGAACCTATGGGCACTTGTGGCAAGGTTACACAAAACTGGGGTAAGTGCTAATAACGCCATTGTTACAGGATTCCTTGCAACTATCAGATTAATTGAATTTTTTATATAGAGCATGAAAATGGATTAATTGAATTTTTTCTCTGTAGACACTTTGGAATGAGGAAGCGCAGGTACTCCCGAAAACCAGTATTGTGTCCTTGTCGTGTCAGTCTCATTTTCAAGTATGCAGTAGTACATGTACTCCAAAATAAACTAAGACTTACCAAAATCATTGTCATCATGTACGTATCGTGTCTTATATGTGTCCCTGCAACACGAATGCGAAAGTCTTAACACGTGTCTTGCTAGAGGAACAGAGAACTAAGTTTTCTAGCAACATCAACAGAATTTTCTCTCAAGATGGCAGTCAGCACAAGGAAACTAAACACTCCCTCTAAGGAAGCTATTGACCTTATGTTGCACAGTTAAAAATATTCTATGTTGTGTCCTTGTAAATTTTGGAGTGTCCGCGAGTGTCCGATCCACACGACGCAGCATGGAAATTTACAAATCAGAAATTAAGACTTCCCCAATACCAAATCCTTAAACCCCAAGCTCAATATGTCATCCATTTCATCAAGAAATCTACCAAAAGCCTATATGATAACCCATTCAAAACTAAAAATCATATACACTTATGGGATTCTAATATCATCTTGTTCCTCTTGAATTACAGAGAAAATCCTCACATATTTATAGTATATGAAAATAAAAAAACAATCATGTTAACAATATTGAGTCATGATGGTCTTCCTGTTAGCAATCATGATGGTCTTCCTATTAGCAACAATGTCCAGAATGTTAGAAAATGTTAGCAATCATGTTTCTCCTATTTTTTTAGGATATGAATGAACTTCTCCTTTAAAATGTTAGCTCTTGAGTCATTCTCTTGGTCTATATTGCTTTTGCAAATGTTACCTCTTAGAAAATGTTAGCAATCATGTTAACAATATTGAGTCATGATGGTCTTCCTGTTAGCAATCATAATGGTCTTCCTGTTAGCAACAATGTCCAGAATGTTAGCAAATGTTACCTTTTAGCAGATGTTAGCAATCATGTTTCTCCTTTTTTTAGGATATGAATGCACTTCTCCTTTAAAATGTTAGCTCTTGAGTCATTCTCTTGGTCGATATTGCTTTTGTAAATGTTAGCAAATGTTAGCAATCATGTTAACAATATTGAGTCATGATGGTCTTCCTGTTAGCAATCATGATGGTCTTCCTGTTAGCAACAATGTCCAGAATGTTAGCAAATGTTACCTCTTAGCAAATGTTAGCAATCATGTTTCTCCTAAATTTTTTAGGATATGAATGAACGTCTCCTTTAAAATGTTAGCTCTTGAGTCATTCTCTTGGTCTATATTGCTTTTGCAAATGTTACCTCTTAGCAAATCTTAGAAATCTTGTTAACAATATTGAGTCATGATGGTCTTCCTGTTAGCAATCATGATGGTCTTCCTGCTAGCAACAATGTCCAGAATGTTAGCAAATGTTACCTTTTAGCAAATGTTAGCAATCATGTTTCTCCTTATTTTTTTTACGATATGAATGCACTTCTCCTTTAAAATGTTAGCTCTTGAGTCATTCTCTTGGTCTATATTGCTTTTGCAAATGTTACCTCTTAGCAAATGTTACCAATCATGTTAACGATATTGTCGAAGATAGCATCTGTCAGAATTTGAATAATCTGTCTGCAAAGATTTAAAGCTCGACAAATTATTTACCTAACAGGAAGGAGAGTCTTATTACCTGGAGAATAAGAGTGCCTACAGTAACTTGTCTATGAAGGGCATTGAGTATTTACATTCACAGCCGGGAGATTGCTCGTAGAGACATGTAATGAGTATTTACGTTCAAAGTAGCTGAAGATATCTTAGATAAGGAAACCAATACCACAACTCTGATGTAAAAATCATTCTGATGAAATTGCTGCTTACTAGCATTTTTTGGGTTAATATGAATATTTTGACTCAATTTGTTATACAATATATGGTTTAAATTTGCTTTTTTAGCTACTAACAGTTCATTAATACTATTTATTTGGTAATTTTTTGCTTGTTGATGGATTTTTTCAACTCTGATATTTCCATGATAAATGCGGCTATTGGTATTTTGAACCTGGAATCTACATCCACGTATCTTAGTTTCTGGATATTTTTAACATTATATTTTGAACCTGATATCTATTGTCTGTATTTGCATATGCTAAGAAAAGTGGATATGTGCATGGGCTGAGACCTTAGTACATGAGTGTATATGTATATCTTTAAATGTAATTGTATATGGTAAGAAAAGTGTATTTCACATCTAACTGATTTGTTTGTTTATAATTTATTACAAGTTCTTAATATTAATTTTTCTTTTTCTGAAAATTGTTTAGGTATTGGGCCGTGATGGTAAGGGTTATGTACATGGAATGGGTTAAGGTGTTTCAAAAACGGAGATTCGTGCTTCAGCTGCAAGCCGGGAGATTGCTCGTAGAGAAAAGCAAAAAATGATGTTTTGCTAAACGACGCAACATGGAAATGAGATGTTTGATAGAGACGAAAAGTTTGATGATATTACTATTGGAAAAATGATTAATTGGCCAAAATATTCAGTTCAGTTTATGAGGTTTTGAAATTCTCTTTTTTTTGTAATGCACTTGAGATTGTAAACTAGCAATAACATTATATTTTTGTTCATCATCATAATGAAACCATTGTGAGCTAGAAACATTGGAGTTACTTTTTGCATTTTTGGTAGAATATTTCTATGTAAACTCGATACATTTAGTTGTTAATGTAATTTTGATTAAATTTTTTCATTGTTGATAATTTTTGATGCTTATATGAAATTCTATTCAGATGTATTTTAGTTTTATATATAGGATAAATATGTTTAAATAGATTTGATATGGATGAATTGAGTTTTTTTTTTTAATTATGTTTCCAAATTCGACAGACCTTACCTGTTGAAAAGGTAAATATAGTAGCAGACCAATTTACAGGTTATTTGACAGTTTTAGTCCGTTATTTTTATTTGACAGATAATAACTGTCATTTTGTTCATCTATAAAACGACAGTCCAAAACTGTTGTTTAAATTTTGGGACGCGCTATAAACGACGGATGTTCTGACATGTCAAAATTGTCGTTTAATGTGATTTACGACGGTTTTGGTTTGTCCAAAAATGCTTATTTTGGCGTAACATTGTACCATCCACTCTCCACCAATGCTTCAAATATGTGGACATCAATGGAGAAGTCCAGAAGGAAGTAGCTGATCTAAATCCTTTCAGAGGCATCGAAGCATATTGTACTGATTCTCTGATGTACAAGGAAGAGTTCATGAAGGTTTTACTAGCGATAGATTGTGAGGAAGATCAGAGAAACACCGCAGATGATGTTCTCATAACAAGCAGCCTCCTGCTGGAACGATGAAACAGAGGGAGCTCACCTCTTCTGAGCCTCTTGTTATCGACCTTCGTCGTAACAAGCCTCATCCTTCTCATTCTCCTCCTCTGGTTATCAACCTTACTAAGCTTTCTGCTAAGGCCAAGAACCCTGTTGTAAATGATGATGTACAAATCAATAAAGTAGCATCTCCTTTACAGTATACTGATGTCCTTTATTATACTTGGTGTTACTTAGAAATGCTAGATAACTTCGAACCACTTACAATAGGAGCAGTTTAACCTCTCCAAGACGAAGTATTGCTCGAACCAGTGCAAGACTCCTTCTTCTTAGTTCCTTCCAGGAAGAAAGATAAACTTTCTATACTTTTTAGTAAAGGAACAGAACAGAACAGAAGACTACACACGATAGCGAGAAAGAAAATGACGATAACGAGAGACTTCAACTACGTCGTTATAGTCAACAATCAAAACATATCATTCAAAAGATGGGATACAATTTTAAAGCTAGACTCAATGGCGGTAAGGGAAGGCGAACTTCTATTCGTATCCCTTTTCCAAAAGGAAAGTCACAACAATATTACGGTAAAACAAAGCGTGGATTGGGTTATACCTCGTCGATTATGACCGCAGAAGCCTCTGAATTCGATAAAGATGAGCGATCTAACTCTGATTCTGTTTCATGGGATTCAGATACCAGTGTTGTTATGCCTTAATTTTTTTCCTCCTTCCTAATAATTATATAATTAATAATTATAATAATAATAATGATTTTATTAAATAATTTTACATAAGTTTTGCATAAATTTTGCATAGGGACCCCTAGAAAATTTATGAAATTGCATGAATAGCCATGCCACCTCATGTGGCTAGGTGGCATGAAGTATGGTTAGGTGTCAACCTTAGGATTAAGTGGCATTTTTTCATGCCACATGGCCTATGGCATGGAGAGGGAACTCCATTGAATGACATCTCATCTCTCTCTCCCTCTTTCTTTTATTCATTTTTTTCTTCTTCTTCTTTTTCTACCTCTACTTCTTCATTCCTTCTCCATTTCCTAAACCCTCTCTCATTTCTCCTATTTTCTTCCAACCCACCACCACCACTACTACAACTGCTGCTGCTGCTACCTGCTGCTGTGGCTGTTGCCGTTGATGCTGCCGCCGGCTCACCCCCCTCCAACACCACCACTCCACTCCTTCCACCTCTAATTTTAATCCAAGTAAGAACATGTTCTTCCCTAATTCCAAACCTAGGTCAAAATTAGGTTAATTATATATGAATGTGTATATATAAAATCTAAATCCTTGATTTGGGTTATGTTAGGGAAGGTTGGGAGAACACCTAGGTCTTCATCAAACAAAGGCAAGTCCTCATCCTAGCTTCTCCTTCAATTTTCCTTTATCATTATTTGGTTGAATTAGAAATTATAATCTTGATGTTAGGAATATATACAAATATGGATGAACACAACAAGGAATATATATATGTCATGGACACGTATCTTTACACAATATGTAGGATACTAAATGGACACTTCTATTTTTATATGTATATATATGCGTAGATTGATGATTGTTAGTATATAAAGAAAAGGATAATGTTCATGTATGCATATACCTAATTTATTACCTATATATATATATATATATATATATATATATATATATATATATATATATATATATATATATATATATATATAACTAGTTTTATATGTATATAAATATATAGAGAGATGTATGGACACAACTTATGGAATTGTATATACCATGGCTATATATGTATATAAATATGTTTCTTGACACAATTTAGGGATCCAAGTTACATATATATTATAAATTAGAAATGTATATACTACGAGTTTTATACACACTCAGTATGATATGTATATACTAGGTTATATTTGGTTTAGTCTTGAAATATAAGTTTAATAATTTATCAATTTAACACAATATTTTAATTCTGTCCAGATTTGAAATTATACTTATTTGACATATTTTGTTGTGATTACTTGGTTAAAATAGGTATTTATAGGTACCGGTATATTAGGTAACCCCAACTATAAATTTTCAAGTTAAATAGCTATTGTGTGCCTCCTAAAAGCTAGTTTATGTAACATAGTAAGTATAGATTTATTTTGAACATATTAGAGTTGAATATGGAAATCTATTCATTATGTGATTGTGCTTAGAAACTTGTCTGATATAATTTCTACTAAAAACTGTGTATTTGAGCTTGTGTAGAACCAAAAGAACACTATTGCAAAAAAATAAGATAGCTATCTCGCTAAGGTATTAAGTAAATTCCTTATTTCAATATTTCTTATATATTATAACTGCGTGGATACCGGTGTTGAGAGTTGCTCCATCGAAGGGGTCGGCGAACCCGGGATATTATATAGCATGGTTTCGGTGTTGAGAGTTGCTCCACGGAAGGGATCGGCAAACCCGAGATCTTAATTTCCTTATTTTATAACTCTTGTGAATTTTTCGGAGTCAATAAATACAAAGGAGACTCTGCCGAAATTTTCGAAAATTCCAAGAGATAGATTTTTGGAAAGACAAAACCTAGATTTAGTTATAGATTAGGATATCATTAGGATGGGAGAGAAAACTTTGTATCACACCTTCGAATTCTTTATAATAACTATATTTTACAAAACTGATCAATTCATGTTATCGGCATTCGTACGGCTATACGATGTCCGAGGTGAGGCTTAGCTCACTTTCCTGTTTCCTATTTTCCATTGGATTCTGAATCCCTGGATTTGGCCCTGTAATATCCAATGTAGCCTGCTCCGATATTCTTGAAAAAATTTAAGTCATACGACAATTGTTATAACACTTGATTCCGATAACTCGGAAAACCACTCATGTGTTATCCTGACTATATCACATCAATATGTAATCCTGATACTAATGGGACAGATAAATCTAAGCACCACCCATTAAGTGTAAACCTGATCCCGAGTAAATAGAATTATTGTTGAGATAATAGAAGTTGTGTGATCCAGAAGTATTTCTCTAAATGTTGCGTTTTGCATTAGGAGCTGTTAGAGGCTCTTCATATTTTTGTAATACAACCGTAGTCTTGGATTCTGCAGAAATATAAATTTTATTTTTAAGTAGATTTAAAATTTTAGCAAACTTATCCTTAATTAATGTTTCTTCATTCCGATTTAATCTCAATAAATTTTATCAACTTATTTTACTTATTCCGTTCCTTGACCGAGGACTTGCTCGTCGTATTGACGACCTAGTTTTTGTTCACTAGGTTTTGTTGAAGACCAGGAAGGAGTGCAGCCTTATACTGAGAATGAGCTTTATGAATGATACAAGGAAATGAAGGTTTTTGGTTTAGAGATATCGTTTTGTTATCTATGTATAATTATGTATTTTTTTGTGAATGAGGAAGAATGTAAATGTATGATCGAACATGCTAGTTATGTATAAGAAATGTATATTACTTTAGATTGTCTCTTGATGTCTATACTTTATCCTAGAATTACAGGCAACAATCGCAGGTATGATACGACATGTGTTATACGGGTGCGCAGCCTGGAGATGTATCACAGTGCTCCGAAAATTCTATTTGAAACCGGGGCGTGACACGTCTTTTAGTAGTGGCCCATGCAAGTCAGATTTAGAGACCTATATAGGTTGAGATCCTAAGTTGTATTCTTAGGAAGTCTAGCAAGAACCCTAGGATAAGGTACTTGACATTATTAGTGCTTGAAGAAGAATGCACGTAATAGAAAGAAAATGACTTAGTAAGGGAAACGTTTTTGTCTGTTGTACCACTTTTATAAATCAACAGATGAAAATAGCTCTGTATAAGGTTAGAAAGGGTACAAATGTGTTAGTATGTAAGGATGACTCCCTGAAAGTATATTGTCCTCTTGTGAAATAAATAAAAGTGTACTTATTTATATCTGATCTTTCCGAATTGCAATTGATCTTAGTTTTACAAATTCATCTTCCTTTAATAGGTAATTAAGTATTCCTGAGTCATTAATTATTTTCAACCTCGTATTAAGAATTGTGAATTCTTAATATCCAGGAAAATATCTTCTCCTCCAACTCAAAAGTCGGCACAACCTGAATCTTCAGAACCGCGGACGACTGATGTTCTTGAAATTTTCCAGAAGGTCCTAGAGACTAATGCCCAACAAGTCCAACTTGCTCAAGCCACATCAGCTAGAATACTAGAAAGGCTTGATGTCGCTCCTGCACCCAAAACTGGTGCAATCCAAGACTTCAGGAATATAAATCTACCTTACTTCGTAGGGATCGAAACTCCTTTGGAAGTGGTTCAATGGTTAAAGACTATCGAAGGATTGTTGAAGGGCACCAAGATCGTGCCAGATGATGTGATGTCTCTAGTAAGAATACAACTAAAAGTGTGGCTGAACACTGGTGGAGTGCTCAGCACCCCGAAGACTCCAATGAGATTATATCCTAGAAGGAATTTAAAAGGAGATTTGAAGAAAGGTTCTTTCCCGCCAGTGCCAGGATGGATCTAGAAAGGAGATTCATATATTTGAAGCAGAATAAGACCTATG
The DNA here is from genome assembly GCA_029216955.1 of Iris pallida. Taxonomy (NCBI): domain Eukaryota; kingdom Viridiplantae; phylum Streptophyta; class Magnoliopsida; order Asparagales; family Iridaceae; genus Iris; species Iris pallida. Next base: position 16,169,628 of record JANAVB010003400.1, on the reverse strand, counting down.
TCGATGAGTACGCGGCAGAATTTATAAGACTTAGTCGCTATGCTTCCCATATGGTAGCCACGGAAAAAGCAAAGATAGCCCGATTCCGAGAAGGACTAAATGACAAATTAAAGATGAAGGTCGTACCTTACGCATGTCAGACTTATACGCAGGTGGTTGAAGCAGTTGGAGACCAAGAAAGGATGCAAAATGATAAGATTAACTCAAAAATAGGAGGGCAAACGCGAAACTTGGAAACCAGCTCTCCTCAGGGTAGGAACTCACGGCAGGGACAACAGAAATACATCCAAACCAAACAAAATAGAAATCGTCAGAGCTGCACATATTGTTGGAAACCTAAACATACAAGGAATAACTGTAGAAAGATTCAAAGAAGGTGTCTCAGATATGGGTCGTCTAAACATCAGATACAATAGTGTCCTCGACAAGCCACTGGAAGATTTGAGGTGCAGAACAATTTGCAAGGGTTCCGTCCAAGACCTCCATTTCAGAAGAATGGACCAAGGCCTATGACTCATGCAGCACCTCCAGCTCAAGCTCGCGTACCTACCGGATACCAGCAGAGGCCAGCTCTAGCACCCCAAGTGCATCAGTTCCATCAAGCACAGAAGGCTGGTCAGGGTACCAACAAAAAGAAGAAGAAGCATGGACAAGCTTTCATGATGAATGTCAACAAAGAAGAAATGGCCGAAGAAGTGGTGTTAGGTACCATACTTACATTATCTAGCCCTGCATCAGTATTATTTGATTCTGGGGTAACTCACTCATTTATATCTGCATCTTTTATACCCATGTATGATATAATCACTCAACCCCTTGCCAAAAAATTGAAAATCCTTACGGGTAATGGTATTGTAGAGGTTAGCCGAATACATAGAAATTGCCCAATTAAAATGGGAGGAGAAAGCTTCAAGGCCAGATTACTAGTATTTCCCATGAATAACTATGATATGGTATTTGGAATGGACTGGTTAACCTTGGCCTTGGCAATTATAGACTGTAGGCAAAGAAAGGTGCAATTTTCACTACCAGTAAGGATATACATGAATTTATCAGAGATCAGAAGGAATTTGATGGAAAAGAATTAGAAAAATTCGAATTACCATCAGGAAGAAATTTTCAGAACCAAGTAGTAGAATGGCCCAAGATTGTAGACGAATTTAAGGATGTATTTCCTGATGAATTACCAGGATTACCACCTGATAGGGTCGTTGAATTTTGTATTGATCTAATTCCTGGAGCTGCACTTGTTGCAAAGAAAGTTTACCAATGAACAAGGAAGAATTGGTTGAATTAAATAAACAAATCAAGGAATTGTTGGCTAAGGAATTTATCAGGCCTAGTGGATCTCCTTGGGGAGCACCTGTGCTATTCTTAAATAAGAAAGACGAAAGTCTGAGGTTAGTGATAGATTATAGAGCCTTAAATGAAGTAACTATCAAAAATAAATACCCGTTGCCAAGGATTGAGGAATTGTTTGACCAATTAGGAGGAGCAACAGTATTTTCCAAAATTGACCTCAGATTGGGATATTACCAGGTGAAAGTAAGAAAGGAGGATATACCAAAGACAGCTTTTAGAACCCGTTATGGGCACTATGAGTTTCAAGTTATGCCTTTTGGGCTAACTAATGCTCCAGCCATATTTATGGATCTGATGAACAGAATATTTTATCAATACTTGGATAAATTTGTGATTGTATTCATTGATGATATATTGATCTACTCAAAGAATAAAAAGGAACATGAAGAACATTTGAGGATAGTGCTTCAAACTTTATGACAAGAGAAATTGTATGGAAAGTTAAACAAATGTGAATTTTGGTTGGACAAAATTTCCTTCTTAGGTCATATAGTGAGCGGAGAAGGGATATCGGTGGACCCTAAGAAAGTAGAAGCTGTCAAGTCAGGGCCTACTCCTAAGAATGTAGCAGAAATCCGAAGCTTTCTTGGTATAGCTGGATATTATAGGAGGTTTGTGGAGAATTCTTAAAGAATTGCGGAGCCACTCACTCGATTGACCCGGAAGGATGAAAAATTTAATTGGACTGATAAGTGTCAAACAGCTTTTGAAGAACTAAAAGAAAGACTCATCACAGCTCCAGTACTGGCCTTACCACCTGGATCAGGAGGCTATAAGATCTATAGTGATGCTGCAGGAAAAGGATTAGATTGTGTATTAATGCAACATAGAAGGGTTATTGCTTATGCTTCTCGCCAACTGAAGAATCATGAAAGAAATTACCCAACTCACGATCTGGAATTGGCAGTTGTAGTATTTGCATTAAAATTATGGAGACATTACTTATATGGTGAACAAATCAAGATATATACTGTAGAGCCTAAAAATCAAGTTGCGCCTTCAATATACTGATCATTGATCAAGTTGCACCCTAAAAGTCAACTTGTGCCACTGATATGAAGCAGACTGCACCACCGATCAGATTGTGCCTGATATCAGACCGTGCCCAATCTTTTTGTGCCAAAGCCTACATGGCATCTGACACTTAATGGTCATCATTACCTGACCATTCTGACGACTGACACAACAGAGAACGAGGAAAATCTCTTCGAATCCCGTAAAGTGTGCCGCTCAAGGAAAAGTTGGTGGACAGCTGTCTTGTATATTTCGTGAGTTGTGCCCAGGCGCAATCTAAACAAAATTCTTAGTTGCGCCTAGGCACAACCTGTCACGCCCCGACCCGAAATCACCCGAATCATCGTCCTCGCAGGGGGCGTGATGCCGCACGATCCTGGAGTTGTGCTCGTGCAAGGCAAGATAACAAGTTCTCAAATGGTTATCTTTTGATTCGATATTAACAACAAAAGGAAACAAAGTATACGAAACAATTCTCTTTATTGATATCTGAAACTGAGTTTACAATGGCTTTCTGTAGCCTCCCTTCCTAAAATTTTTTTATAAATATTATTTATTTATTTGTTTTAAATGGTGATTTTAGAATTTATAAATAATTATTTTAGTTAATTATTATGGTAGATGACTTTAGCCATGATGGAGTTTTTGAGTACAAGACGGTTAGGAATTATGGCACGGATAGTGCAATAGCGTGCTTCGACCAGTATTTAGCCATGGTAGTGGAATGCTGAGCCATAGGAGTGTCCTAACTAGGAAAACCAGGCCAAGTTATGGCATGACCATTATAAATGAGTTTTATTAATTATTATTAGATTTATTGATGTTGCAGGAACCCGGTTGAACCAAGTTAGCCCGGACTGGGCCGAACCAAATCTAAGCCCATGTAGGCATGTAGTGGGACCAAGTACGGCCTTGTAGACATGTTTGGTAAGTGCAAGTATTTTTGTATATATTTTTGAAATTGGCAATTATTTTCTTAGAATATTGGTTATAGGTAGATTATAGGTATTATTATTATTAAATATTATTTTACCATATTTGTACAATTTTTCTGGACCCGGATAAAGGTGAATGGTATGAACTCACCAAAACGCCATTTGATTATTTTATTATTATATTATTTTGTAGTGATTAAATAGATACATTTTTACTATTATATATTATTTTAATTGATTGTATTTAAATATTGTGAATTTGTGTTATATAAATATATATTACATATATGTATAAATACCAGGATAAATATATTGATCATATAGGCAAGTATTTATATTTATAATTTATTAATATATGTATATATAAATATGATGTGTATATATATATATATAAATATTTGTATATGTGTATATGTGTGTATATATATATATATATATATATATATATATATATATATATATATATATATATATATATATATATATATATATATATATATATATATATATATATATATATATACATATAAAGTATATGTGTATGTGTATATAAGTATATACGATGTACGTGTATATTTGTGTGTATATATAAATATATAATAATATAAATGTGTAGGTGTATATATATATATATATATATATATATATATATATATATATATATATATATATATATATATATATATATATATATATATATATATATATATTCATTTTATATACGTGTGTGTAGGTATATATAAATATATATAATCGTATATGTATAAATATATATATAAAGAATATGTGTATATATATATATATATATATATATATATATATATATATATATATATATATATATAAATGTATATAAATATATGTGTTTGTGTATATATATAAATATATACATGTATGTGTATATATATATATAAATATATATATAGAATAGCTGCTAATAAAGAAATAAAAAAGAAATAAGAAGCAGCAGCACCCCAAAACCTACCAGGCTTGGCCCAACCCGAGCTCCCCATGAGCCAAGCCCAAAACCCCTAACCCCCAGCCCACTTGGGCCGGCCCAATCCTCCAGCCTGAGCCATACTTCCCAGTTCCCACACTAACAAAACAACTAAACCAGTAAATACCCCGAGCAACCAGCAATTCGGCTCAGCCCAGCTGAAAAGTCTGGTCGGGCTAGGCAACATGCCCCATGACCGGACCAAGTAAAACAGAGGCAACAGCTCCTCAGCCCGAGCCAAATCCTTCCCAGGCTCAGCTCGAGCCCGAGCAGTCCCAAAACCTATTCCCTCAATTTCCCTCAGCCCAGAGGATGAACCCCAACCCTTCTCAAACAAAAACCCGACAGTAACCTGCGTGCATATATACGCATAGTTCGAGAGAGGAAGATACAAAAGAAAAACCAAAACCCTAAACCAAAACTTCTCAACCCGACGCCGACATCTCCCCGACACCATGGGCGGCCACCCATGGCCGCACGCCGCCGTGTGGGTCGCCGGACGGCGAAGAAACCGCGTGCACACAACGCGAGCAACAGCAGCAATACGGGATGGGTGATAGCAGCAGGTCAAGTTTGTGGAGGAATTTCGTGATCATCGTGCATTCGTTTTGTGTCCCGTCTTCTTCGGTGCATTCCTAATATGTAAGGCTTTAAACCCCTTTAGATAGAATTAATTGTTTTGCGGTAGGATGGCCAGGAGGTCGATTCGAAGTCGGCCCGAAAACTGTTCAAAATTGAACAGGAATCGAAACCCAAAAACCCTTAGTTTGAAGGCAATTTTCTGCCAACCCATTGATTCATTAGAAAAACTATTTGAAGGAACTTTAGACAACATATAGGGCTTCACAGTCCTTTTTGTGGATTCAGAAATCATCGACTACGCGTCGAGAAATCGAATCCCAAAGTTTCCCAAAAATCTGTTTTCAAAACTAGAAAATTGTCTGATACCACGTCCGTCCCGCCATTCCGGGCGACGTGGTCGCAAACCGAAGGCATCGAAAGATGCGTAACAGCTTCGTGGTCGTGTGGGCTTTGACAAAATTCAAATTGGTCGCGTGTGCACGACGAATTTGATGCGTATCCGTCGAAAATCCCCGTATTGGCCTATGTGCAAACTTCTCAATTACTTTGTGCACGCTCGTCAGATCGAGACGAAACTTATGCCAGCAGGACCGTATCATTTTTTTGGTCCTGTACGCCAAGTTTGGTCCGATTCTGAGACAGTTGATAAAATTGCCGTTTTGCGGGCCCCACGGTCCCACTCAACGGGTGATTTTGTGCACGGCCCGCCGGAATCCAACTTTGGACATACGGTTGGATTTGTATCGAAAAACTGGATCCGTAGACATGTAGTTTGACGACTTTAGAGACCATTGACTCTGGCACGTATTTCGGTGCAAAGCGGGTCCAACGGCGGACATCGTTTTTGCCCGAAATTACCGTTTTGCCCCTGTGTCCAGAATTGGACTTAAGGACAGGCAATCCTAGCTAATTTGACTATTTTGAGACTGTTGGCAATGTTTATTTCAGCTTTCGGAGACAGTTGTGAGGACTTGGACTTCATGGCTTGGTAATTGACTGTATTTTGTTGGATCTGTGTGCAACCTCCAGGCAAGTATTCCTTGTCTCCCTCTACAGTTTATTTACATGCATATTTCTATTAGTATATAGTTTTACTGGTTGGTTATTACTTGTGATTTGTATATCGTACATGCTAATATAGCTATAGTCCTTATACATGATTAGCCTTGTTAGTTCATATTGGATTAGTTCTCTCGTGTATCGTGATTGGGTCGTGTCGTGTCTTCACCCGTGTCTTGACTGAGTCGTGTCTGTAAGTATGAGTGAGTGAACTACTATTCCTTTGTCTTTCCGACAACCTGCGAGTCCACACACGGGGCGAGGGTTGCCTTTGCACCTGCGAGTCCACAATCGGGGCGAGGGTGACTTGTCTTGAAACTGACCTGCGAGTCCACAATCGGGGCGAGGGTTGGTTATCCATTGATCTACTAGCAGTTCATTTATGCGTACTTGATCCTGTATCCGAGTTCATAGTTACCTGTCAGTAGCCACGTGTCAGTCTCATGTCTAGTTCGTGTTTATACCCTGGTTATATTACTGCATGATTAAACTGTTAGATAGGCATGTTTTATGTATCTTGCTAGTCCTCGGAGGACCTGATGATCTCTTTAGGTTTAGCGACTACATGGAGTTAGTTAGCAGAGTAGGATGGTAGAGGATTGCGATGTATGATACAGGTATTTGGTTGTGATATTCTTTGTTGTCTTTTCGTACTTTATATTCCATACCATGATATACTCTGCTTATTTATAGACTCACATTATTCTTGGAGTCTAATCGAACAATATCTTAATGGGCTGCAGACCATGACCCATACTTGTTCATTCTTGTTTATATGATTCATGTGGATTGAGATATAGTTTAGATTAGACATTATACCCTGATCTTGACAGCTTATACGTACTCGAGTCGGGCTGGAGTCCGCTCGATACGTAGCTGGCTTGCTCACGAGCTCGCGTCCGAAAACCGGGTGCGGGTCGTGATACTTTCGATAGCCTAACAATATATGCCAGATTGGCTACAACACTCAGGTTCTCTCTTGCCCACAAAGGATTTCACTGTTCCATACATCATGCCTTCTATATCTCGGCCGCATCAATCCAGCTGCATAGTCCGAGCGTCAATACGATCGCACGCTTCAAAGCGCTTCGGCATTCCAAGCCTCAACACGTTCAAGCAACGCTTCGCCGCGAGCAATTCATTCCCTGCACCCTGCGTGAAAACGTTCGTCCTCGCATGTACTGAAGCAAAGATCATCTTTCCAAACCGACATTATAATATTTATGTTGAATCATGCAACTTAGCTTATGATCTTGCTATGTTCTCCTTAGGTTCAATTTCATGGCATCTTTGAAAGCGTAAAGCATGTTATCATAGCAGCATGTTATCGGAATTGAATAGGCAAGCAAACAAGCAATCTTGTGTTTGATTCGTGGCATGACTTACCAAGTCGACGTACTCGCCCTTGCTCCGACGCAAGGTGAATACGCCGCATTCCTTCCCTGTCATGTTATATGTGCATCTCTAAGCAGGATCTCTATGCGGACGCATACGCGCCTACACTTTCAATCCATCGTTCCTTAACTATATGAAGGGCCATTGGCGTATCCGCGCCGGAATGGACTAAAGGAGTTCCTTTCTTTTCTCTCCTTCTTTTCTCAATATTTGGTCGGGCTGCCCGACGTTTCACGGGTTGGGTCACATCCCAACAACCGAAACGTTCCCATTGTATACCATCATTTGCGGCTTTTTCTATCTTGTTTAAGGATGTGCGCCTACAAAGATTATTCGATTCCCTCCTAGGCCAAGCGGTTCCGGGGCGCTCCGGCATTTAACCGTTTGGGGAAACACCCGTGCACGGGAGATATCACATTTTATCTCTCGTCCATTCCATTCGACCATGAAATGCCCTTATCATTCAAGCAATCAAATTCAAACAACCAAACATAGTCTTGAGTCCGAGACTCAGACTTTATCATCTTGCGTCTTTTTCGTTAACTTTCTGTGTTCTTACATTTCATACTTCGTTTCAATGATTCAATGGCATCGTGCCTCAACTCAATGCTCGTCAACCGAACGACCCGAAGGTCTCGAACACCTTTCGAGGCACCATGTCATATCCGACAGTTCCGCCACATTCATGCCACAACTGTATTCTTTCGCAACGAAGCCATCTTTTATTATCCCGTACACGTAGGCACGTTTCGACCGTATCCCCATGTTCTATAACTTAGCATTCAATGTTCGGGCTTGCGCACTAGGGCGCTCGCCTATTGTCTTTCAATGTTCTAGCCATTCTAACTCGTGCGCAAAGGTACGGTATGGTTCGTGCGCTAAGGCACTCGCCGAGTACAGTTATCCCATGTTCTTACGGCTTGCGCACCGAGGCGCTCGCCTTAGCGATATCCAATGTTCCATAGCGACTCGTGCATATGATGCACGTTTCATTTCAATTATTCTAACTTAGTGTTCGACACACACTTTAATTTATCTTCGATCGGACCACGCCCGTGGCGCCGATAGGTTAACTTAGCATACAATGATATATTTGACTTATCGAATGAAGGAGTAAAAAGAAGTCAATCCTCCCACCTTGAGTCGATACGCCTTTGTCGTTTTACCGAACTGATGCGGCTCGATTTCTTAACTTCGTTGCACGGCCACTCTCCTGACTTAGCCATTCGAGCACTTCGTGCTTCATTGAATCATACGTCCGATTTGCCTTAGCATGCCCAAGTCTCAGCCCGTCCCAAGGCGACGATTTGATTTTGCGGACCCCTTACTAAATATTGCAAAAGATCGACCTCTAATATTTTTGCGTCAAAGTATAACCTGCACACGAAACCAACTAAAATCAATACTTGCATCGATTCGGACTTGCGCTTTGGTCGATTCAATTTCTTAGAATATTCGAGCCGATTCAACGCACTCATCCTTCAGGGCAACGCAGCGCTTCGCATCGATTCAACTCGATGCATTCTTTTGGGACAAGGCAACTCTTCGCATCGACTTAGTTTGATGCGTTGCTCGGGACAACGTAACTCTCATATCATTTTGCATCGATACATTTCATTCGGTCATCGCGACTCGTTGAGTCAACGCTTCAGCAAAATGCGTCGTGCGGAGCGGGGCATTACAGAATATACCACTCAAAACAAGGTTCGTCCTCGAACCAAAACCAACACTCCGACTAAGTATTTTATAGATCGTTTCACGATCTCGTCCCACTAACGTTGTTCAGTTTCACACTATCTCGCAAGCTTTTCATTAACATTTCATAGTCTTCCCTGCAGCTCAATTTGAATTTTATATACAACTCGATTTGGATCCATACCTATATTCAAGGCGTCCCGAAGATATATGTATTTTGACCAATTCTAGTGGTAGCAAATTGGAACAAAGCTGACAGGTAAATTTCAATCCTATGCTTGCCATCTCGTACTCTCGATCGGACTTATCCTTAGCACTTGTTCTCACAATTTCATTGCATATGCATATTGATACAAATGCGATCATCCAACAAAAGTCAAGGCACACGATGCGATTCAAAATTGCATTTCTTATTTCGTACGTTTCATTGGGACTATCAATTCTATGCATTGCACCGAGCCGTCGTGCATCCGATCGCAACGATCCTTCGCAATGCCTGGCGTTCGATGTCGCCACCCAACTATTTCCGAAATCTCGCTATGCACTTATCTACGATTATGATTTCCTTCGTTGACTTGCAAACGCATCAACATTCAGGACTACGTCTACTAGGTTACTTACATAGTCCCCGTGCTTAACTTCTTCCGACGCAACTTTAAATTGACATTGCACAAAGGCCACAATCTATCCGACACGAAAGTTTACATCAAGGCGACGGTGCTCAAGGCAACGATCGCCTTAGCACGAAGGTCTTTACGACGCATCTTATATTCGATTTCCTAACGAGTAGAAATTTACTAGCCGAATTCCCAACTTATCCGTCTCGCAACATCGAACATAACTTCGATTCACGCAAGCTCAATTGCAAGGTGAATCCGAATCTAATGACATGACTCATAGGTCATTCCCTTACCGTTCCCTCTCGGGCATAGCACGTTTCTTGCAATCACCTATCCGAATCACCAAGTTCGTTGGTGCATTTCTAGTTTGATCGTCGACCAACATAACCATTCAAGCATTCATCCAACGAATACTCAAAAAGTAACTATATCATTCTCAATCGAAAGTTGTTCCAACAATTCTTGATCGCCTAGACTTATCGTCAACATGCACCGTGTTATACTTGTTATCAGTGCAATCCTATATGCGATATCGTATGGGTCATCTTACGGTCTGCAACATTCAATTTGATTTGGCGGTCAAGTCTTCTAGGGTTAGCTGCCCCGAAACTACGCTCGATAATTGTGGATCATTAATGAATGACAGTTTACTACGAACCATGCTATATCTTATTTCGGAGCCAAATCACGTTCCGACGATTCTATGCGACTACCCAAATTTTGGACAAAACTGTTTCTATTGGCGTAACTGATGCGCAACTATCCTCCGAGTCAAGTCATGCACTACCGTCGATGATTTCGTAATTTACGAAACATCAACTCGTATCGAGTTCGAGTCTATCTTATTCGCGGGTCGACACACGAGATACTATACGCATCGAGCAATCGTCGATGACTTATAGTCTCGCCCTGATCAATCACAAAATTTACGATCAACCAAGTTCGTTCATTCTCGTATCATTACTTACAAAATTTTGATAGCGCAAGGCGCACTCTATTTTGTATTCTCACATCGTGCTTACGTTTCCTTGCGTATCGATCTTGATAGTTCATATCAATTTTGATAGCAAGAGGGTCGACTTCGAATCCGTTTCAACGTCAACTTAACTCGCATCGCATACATCCAAGTTCTCAACAAACTTTTCCATACGCATCTACTCGTTCTCCGATTTGCCGCAACCCGCTATACTTTGATCGCGTAATTGAGTTGCCGATTATCCAACATCGAACCCTCAAGTCATATAATCTCGCCCTCTAAGTTTCACGTGCTATCAGTCGTACTCAAATGAGTGTCGCCGTAACGCAACCAACTATTTCTTAGGTACGGTTTCTCACGTCAACCAACTTTCTTACCGAAGTCGCACATCGTGCGATTCGATTACAATTTACATCGCCCAACATTTCTATCAAAATCACAAGTCGTGCGATTCGATTCGTCTCGCCCAACATTCCTATCGAGATCGCAAGTCGTGCGACTCATTCGTAAGCTCGAGTTTTCCCTTTCCCGTCGATCCGATTATTGCATCAAGGCATAATCATTTTGCTAGTCTCGGTCGTCCGACCAACTTATAACTTCCGTCCGACGTATCGTTCATCGATACGAGTCTCGTCTTATCGTCCCAACCGATTTTCGAAGAATACTTGCACCAACATACCGTCATACAAATTTTTAATCGAGTCTCGGCACTCCTCCGTCCGTTGCGGATAATTCTTCCACAATTCTCACAACGTGTCGATGCAATTCATCGCACAAGTGATATACCATATACCACTCGGAATCGAGTCATTCATCGCCTACGTGGTATGGCATATACCACTCGAAAATCAAGCCGTTTCCCTCGCATTATACTTTAATAAACCAACATTCTCTTCCGACTCATAATTTTTGCAGTGATCGTGCTTGATCACAACCGTAAATTTGATTAATTCACATCTGATACGACTCGGTCAATGTTCTCGTTTGCCAACATAAGTTTGGTGTGCAACCGAATGATTCGTTCTATCGATTTATGATTTCAATTCTTTCCTTACGTTGTATCTCGTACAACAATTTATTTAGATATGCGTTGCACCACGAGCAACAATTTTACTTTCGATACGCGTTGCACATCGTGCTACGATTTATTTTCGACATTTCATTTCACTTTGTACAACGATTTATTTCCAATTTTCTTTGCACTTCGTGCAATGATTAACTTGATATGCGTTGCACCACGTGCAATAATTTTACTTTCCAATACGTATTGCACATCGTGCAACGATTATTTTTGACATTTACCGCACCTCGTGCAATGATTTACTCTCGACTTTCCAAGTCAATGCCTAAATCCGTTTAACACATTCGGTATTGGCTTATCACTTCTCACTTTCATTTTAACGCATATTCACCATTAACTCGTTGCACGTCGTGCATCATTTTATTTCTCATTCAACATGTTACATTGTGACAATATCTCAAATCGTATTTCACAATTTGTTGCGCTTGCAGCAACTAACATTTTTACGGCTCGTTGCATTCAATGCAATATACCCTTCGCGACTTTCTTAACAAACATCGTGTAATTTCCAAAACACATGCGACAAAATTACACGATTTGTATTAGACTTATTGTATGGAACATCCAGTGCGGCATCGAGTAGAGTCAAGAGTGATATCAAGTGGTGGTGGGCAACTTTTCGAATTGAAATGAAGCGAGCGTCCAGAGGAAATTGAGCCTAGAGCTCTGATACCAATTTGTCACGCCCCGACCCGGAATCACCCAAATCATCGTCCTCGCAGGGGGCGTGATGCTGCACGAGCCTGGAGTTGCGCTCGTGCAAGGCAAGATGACAAGTTCTCAAATGGTTATCTTTTGATTCGATATTAACAACGGAAGGAAACAGAGTATACGAAACAATTCTCTTTATTGATATCTGAAACTGAGTTTACAATGGCTTTCAATAGCCTAACAATATATGCCAGATTGGCTACAACACTCAGGTTCTCTCTTGCCCACAAAGGATTTCCCTGTTCCATACATCATGCCTTCTATATCTCGGCCGCATCAATCCAGCTGTGTAGTCCGAGAGTCAATACGATCGCACGCTTCAAAGCGCTTCGGCATTCCAAGCCTCAACACGTTCAAGCAACGCTTCGCCGCGAGCAATTCATTCCCTGCACCCTGCATGAAGCTGGTGGGGGATCAGTACGTTCATCCTCGCATGTACTGAAGCAAAGATCATCTTTCCAAACCGATATTATAATATTTATGTTGAATCTGCAACTAAGCTTATGATCTTGCTATGTTCTCCTTAGGGTCAATTTCATGGCATCTTTGAAAGCGTAAAGCATGTTATCATAGCAGCATGTTATCGGAATTAAATAGGCAAGCAAACAAGCAATTTCGTGTTTGATTCGTGGCATGACTTACCAAGTCGACGCACTCGCCCTTGCTCCGACGCAAGGTGAATACGTCGTATTCCTTCCCTGTCATGTTATATGTGCATCTCTAAACAGGATCTCTATGCGGACGCATACGCGCCTACACTTTCAACCCATCGTTCCTTAACTATATGAAGGGCCGTTTGCATATCCGCGTCAGAATGGACTAAAGGAGTTTTTTTCTTTTCTCTCCTTCTTTTCTCAATATTTGGTCGGGCTGCCCGGCGTTTCACGGGTTGGGTCACATCCCAACAACCGAAACGTTCCCGCTGCATACCATCATGTGTAGCTTTTCCCATCTTGTTTAAGGATGTGCGCCTACAAAGATTATTCGATTTCCTCCTAGGCCAAGCGGTTCCGGGGCGCTCCGGCATTTAACCGTTTGGGGAAAACACCCGTGCACGGAAGATATCACATTTTATCTCTCATCTATTCCATTCGTCCATGCAACGCCCTTATCATTCAAGCAATCAAATTCAAACAACCGAACATAGTCTTGAGTCTGAGACTCAGACTTTATCATCTCACGTCTCTTTCGTTAACTTTCTGTGTTCTTACATTTCATACTTCGTTTCAATGATTCAATGGCATCGTGCCTCAACTCAATGCTCGTCAACCGAACGACCCGAAGGTCTCGAACACCTTTCGAGGCACCATGTCATATCCGACAGTTCCGCCACATTCATGCCACAACTGTATTCTTTTGCAACGAAGCCATCTTTTATTATCCCGTGCACGTAGGCACGTTTCGACCGTATCCCCATGTTCTATAACTTAGCATTCAATGTTCGGGCTTGCGCACTAGGGCGCTCGCCTATTGTCTTTCAATGTTCTAGCCATTCTAACTCGTGCGCAAAGGTACGGTATGGTTCGTGCGCTAAGGCACTCGCCGAGTACAGTTATCCCATGTTCTTACGGCTTGCGCACCGAGGCGCTCGCCTTAGCGATATCCAATGTTCCATAGCGACTCGTGCATATGATGCACGTTTCATTTCAATTGTTCTAACTTAGTGTTCGACACACACTATGATTTATCTTCGATCGGACCACGCCCGTGGCGCCGATAGGTTAACTTAGCATACAATGATATATTTGACTTATCGAATGAAGGAGTAAAAAGAAGTCAATCCTCCCACCTTGAGTCGATACGCCTTTGTCGTTTTGCCGAACCGATGCGGCTCGATTTCTTAACTTCGTTGCACGGCCACTCTCCTGACTTAGCCATTCGAGCACTTCGTGCTTCATTGAATCATATGTCCGATTTGCCTTAGCGTGCCCAAGTCTCAGCCCGTCGCAAGGCGACGATTTGATTTCGCGGACCCCTTACTAAATATTGCAAAAGATCGACCTCTAATATTTTCGCATCAAAGTATAACCTGCACACGAAACCAATTAAAATTAATACTTGCATCGATTCGGACTTGCGCCTTGGTCGATTCGATTTCTTAGAATCTTCGAGCCGATTCAACGCACTCATCCTTCGGGGCAACGCGGCGCTTCGCATCGATTCAACTCGATGCATTCTTTCGGGACAAGGTAACTCTTCACATCAACTTAGTTTAATGCGTTGCTCGGGACAACGTAACTCTCATATCAATTCGTATCGATACATTTCATTCGGTCAACGCGACTCGTTGAGTCAACGCTTCAGCGAAATGCGCCGTGCGGAGTGGGGTATTACACAACCTGAATGACTTTTACTCAGAAGCTACCACGTGTGTAGGTGCAGCTCAAATCAAGCGCAAGTTGACTTCTTGACTGAAGCTCGCGCAACCTGATAAAGTTGAGACAACTTACATTCTAAAGTAGGATGACGTGGCACACATGCCACTAATCTCTCAAGACGTGTCTACTATCATGTAAACGACCACGCGTATCTCAATCATACGATGCCACGTGTCTAAATACAGTTAGTACACGATTGACAACTGAATGGAAGTTGACGCAACAGGAGGTTGGCGCAATCCAGTATGGCACAATCCAGCCTCGTGTATATCAGAATAACTGCTAAAACAGTTATTTCTTGAACTCTATAAATAGAGTTTCCAATCATCATCAAGGAGATGAAGAACTCTTACAAAATTGCTGCTGCGTTCTCTAGAGGCTACAGTCTTCAAGTTCACATAGTCCAAGGGATAAAGTGATCGTCTTCTGATCAGATTCATAAAGTTGTACTTTCCCAGAATTCATTGTACTTTGTACTCTTTTACAAGTTTGGAATAAAACAAATTTTTGTTTTTGCAAACAAAATGACGACTCTGCTGGGGACGACTTTCTCCTCCAACGAGAAAGTGACAACTCAATGTGACATTGCGTCGATCGGCAAGACGCGCATAAGACTCTGGTTGTTCAAGTCAACCAAACAGCCTACGAGAACATGATCAACACCAAGAGCAACAAGGGCGCGATGGCTATTGCCAAGAACAGGACTGTGTGGACTCCTAAATCCCCCACAGTCGCTGTTGCCCAGGCACAACTTGAGTGCTCAATGACCAAGGCACAATCCGCCTTAGTGGTTCCGGTACAGCCTGTTTCTGTTGCTAAGGCGCAATCTGCTTCCTCTGCTGCCAATTCACAGTCTAGCTGCTGCCAAGGCGCTACCAGTAGTCCGTAGGACTATGGCGCAACCCAAGCAATTTGTTATTCCGACGCAACTTAAGGGAACTAGTCTTTTGGCTATACCCTCTTCTGATTCTCAAGTTCTGAACTTAGAGAATTCATGTCCTAGTGCTAACACTAGACAGAACAAAGGAAAAAGTCCTATGGTATTTTCTCAATTGGCGCAATCTATGCCTAAAATGATCACACAGCAGAACAAAGGAAAACTCTTCTTAACTAACCCTGTTCAAAATAAAGGGAAGTTCCCTTTGGTCTTTCCTCAAACTTCCATGGTCTATGACTCAGAGGAAGATGTATCAGATACCATTCTTGTAAACAGAGGTCCTCGGATCTCTGATACTGGAAAGAATACTGATCACAGAGATATCTTGCTTACTCCTATGGGGTCTAGCCAAGATCTTCCTACCTTGCAAATTTTAAGATCCAAACAAGGAAAATTGAAGGTATCACAAACAGAGACACCAGGAGCAGAATTTTTAGATTTATGCGCTTATCTCAATAGGCGTCAACCAATATCAGCTTTGGCAAAACGTAAGAACCCTATGCCAAGAGCCAACCTGGATCAAAAGCCAAAGTTTGAAAAGAAAGACCCTTCTACCTATGCTAATGAGTTGAGTACATCTTTGTACACTCAAGGAACCAAACACCTGAAGAATAGGAGACATGTTCCTAACATCATTAAGGAATATGTCCCTCCGACTTCTTCTCGTCCTGTGGTTGTAACTGATCTTCGGCAACGTCTTACACAAAGACGAGAAACTACGGGAATGCTTTTCTCACCTCCAAATTGTGCTTCAAATCGCCATTGCCTACATGAAGTTGTCATCAACTGTTGTTGCCAATCAGCTTGACGATCTGTCTTCGTTCGTCTAAACTATGCTTCAACTCCTGAGCATATAATAGAAGACAAAGATGAACTATTATATGCTTCTATTAACATGACTTCTCAAGGCACTGGGGTGGAAAACGTCCAAGACGTAATGCATCCCGTAATCCTAGTCAACAATACTTAGACCGGATCCATGCATCCAGTAAAGGTGTCTTTCAATACACAAGATCAAGAAATAGACATTTGATCCAAGGTGTCTTTAATCAAGAAGATCTCTCTATCACCTATATGGGAGAGGACTTTCTTTCAGAGTTTGATGCAGATAGTGAAAGTTCTGAACAAACTATCTCGTCAATAGCTGCAAGAGAAGTGACGGCATATACCATTACAGAAGAGCAAGATGCCTCTACATCAACCAGCCAAGAGCAACGAATTATTGTATTAGAAGACAAATTGAAAACCATAGCAGAAATGGTTACAAGCATGCACACCATAATGGTAGATCAACATACAGTACCTCTGATTGTAAACCCTGTTACAAATTTGGAGCTTATAGCATCTTCTGTACCTGTTAGTCTGGGGGTACCAGCCCCTCAGGTCGCTTCTGTGCCAACACAAGCTGATCCAAGTCAGTCTGGTGCTGGGGGTGGTAATTACCATGCTATTCCTCCTCCTAACACTCCTAACTAGCCCACCAATTCTCAAACATCAGGGGATGCAAATGAGGCTGTAAAACTCCTGCGCACCCAGTTTGAGGCCTTCAAGCAGAAGGATGGCCTACAAAGATTGGGCATCAAGCAACCATATCCTACAGAGTGGAAGAAGGTTCCATTTCCTTCTAAGTATAAACTCCCAACCATTATGCTGTTTGATGGTAGCACTTCTCCAAGTCAGTACATCAATCATTGTGAAGTGATGACT
This sequence comes from Iris pallida, assembly GCA_029216955.1. NCBI lineage: Eukaryota > Viridiplantae > Streptophyta > Magnoliopsida > Asparagales > Iridaceae > Iris > Iris pallida. The sequence continues at coordinate 16,152,179 of JANAVB010003400.1, read as the reverse complement.
GATCAATTACAGCCGAATGATGCTCTCCTTACCAGAATGTTCGTCGGTTGTTTAGCTGGTGCAGCATATGACTGGTATCGTAGCTTACCTGATGGTTATATTACTTCTTTTGCCGGTTTCAAGCAAATGTTCTTGGAACGATTTTATGAGAAAGTCAACGATATGACAATGTCTGCCCTCATTAAAATTAAACAGAGGCATAATGAATCCACAGAGAGTTTCATTGAAAGATTCCGCCGAGAGGCACTCAAAATGCCTTTAGGTACTCCATCTGCTGTAACAATAGACACTTGTAAATCAAACTTGTTGCCTATTATCAGTATGTGGACGGGATCTACACAATTCCAGGATTGGCCTTCTTTTATTGTTAATGTAAAGACGGCAGAAGTGAGTGCTGAAAAGTTCAAGCAGTTAGGAGTCCAGATGACTCACCCTAACCAAGATAAACATTCTACACCTGGGGGTAATAATCGCCAAAATAACCGCAAGAATAAAGAAACATTGGCCATCAATCTTAAAGGCAAAGAGTCTTTGGCTGTCAATGTCAATCAGACGGCATCCACCCCATCAGCACCATTGCAAAAGTTAAATCGTCCAAAATTGCTAATCCCAGAGAGAGAGAGGAGAGAGAGTGAATTTAGGGGAAATACGAAAAGTTTCCCCCGATGTTTCAATTTAAGTCTGGAACGTATATTTAGCGACGGAATAGCGACGGAATAGAATCCGTCGCCCGGTAGTCGCTATTTTTGATACTTGTCGACTGAATATCCGTTGCTACGTAGTCGAAGAAATGTCCCGCCAATTCTCGACACAATTTCCGCCAAATAATCGACTACGTAGGGACGCCTATCAATCCGTCGCTATATCTCCGACACCCTAGCGACGGATGTGCGACCTTTCCTCCGCCTAAAATTAAAATAAAAAATGTAAAGGCGTGTGGTCGGTAATCCGTCGGTGAGCGGCCACGAAGCCGTCGCTAACGCCGACTGAAAATTTTCGTCGCTAATTGTCCGTCGCTAATTTACTGTATTTTGGTAGTGAGTATTCTTTCGACGAAGATGATACTTTAAGCATCTTCGATTGCTTGATCAAAAGCAATAAGCTTCAGCTTCTAGAGGCAAAGCGACTAGAAGAAGTTGGTAAAACTGATCACCCTAAATACTGTGTTTATCACAGATTCATAGGGCATCCAACCAGAGCATGTTATGTGCTCAAGGGAAAAATCCAAGAGTTGGTCAACTCTGGAGCAATTACTCTACAGCAGGACGAGAAAACAGTGACTGCTAATGTGGTTTCTCTCCAATTTGGCAATTTTCTACCACAACTCGTACAAGATGGAGATGTCCCCATTTCAAAGACTACTCTAGAAATTGTGAATATCTCGCCTCCTCAAAACGAAGGTCTTGTTCCGTTGACAATTGACAAAGGAGAGATTATGTGGATTCATCCAGATCTGGTTACAGAATTTGAAATACCTTCCTCTTCTAAGCAAAAGAAGCATTCCAAGTCTAAAATCAAAGAACTGCAATATGGTATCCTTTGAACCATTAACAGAAGAAAAAATCCTAATGGGCACTAGATCTGGGAAACCTTATCTTCAGGAGTATTCCGAAAATCAAGAAAACCCTGCTCTATCCCCGGATGCTCTTCCTTCATCATCTTCTCCTGCTGAAGATATACCGTCTACATCTGAGCTAGTGGCCGAACCATCTCCTTCTAAACCAACATCAGCAGACAAGGAAAAGCAACCTGTTCACTTTGATAAAGCATTGAAAAAGTCATCATCTCTTGGACTTGAAAAGCCTTACAGTTTTGACATATTGGCTCAATTGGCTAATACTCCAGCAAGATTGTCAATCTTTGAACTTTTACGTCTCTCAAAAGAAACTCGTGAGACATTAAGTAAAGCTTTGATGCATGCTGACACCTGCTTAACTCTTCTCAAGAAGCCTGAAAAGGAGCCAGTCAGCTTTGCACATTGTCATAGTGTATTTGAATTAATACCCAATATCACTTTTACACAAGATGACATGTTGTTAGAAGACAATCATCATGATCGTCCTCTCTATTTTACGGAATATGTGGATACCATGAAAGTCGACCGTATTCTGATTGATCTCGGGTCTGCACTTAGCATCATGCCAAAGTCCTTATTGGACGCTTTGAAAATCCTAGTGCATAATCTTTCTACAACTATCACTACCATCCTGGGATTCAATCAAGGAAGAAGTGAACCTTTGGGGAAGATACGCCTAAAACTTCAAATTGGTAATCTTTGTACAAAGGTAACTTTCTATGTTATTGACAATCATGGCTCATACAATGCTTTATTGGGAAGGTCATTCCTCCATGAACACAATATTGTACCCTCTACACTCCACCAATGCTTCAAATATGTGGATAGTAATGGAGAAGTCCAAAAAGAGGTTGCAGATCTGCATCCTTTAAAAGGAGTTGAGGCATATTGCAACGATTCTCGTATGTACAAAGAGGAATTCATGAAGATGGTACTAGCAATGGACATAAATGAAGAACAGAAGAGTATACCTAATGATATCCTGGTGATTCCAGTCAAAGGATGCACCTCATGTCCTCAGTCTTCCCAACCACTGACTATTTATCTAACTTCCCATGAGAAGCGATCTAATGGTGATAGTCAGGAACAAAGGGAGCTCACTTCCTCTAAGACACTTGTAATCGATCTTCGTCGCAAGAAGTTCCCTTTTCCTTCTCGTTCTTCTTCTCCTCCTCTTGTCATCAATCTGACTAAGCCTACTAAGGCTAAAGTCCCTGTTGTAAATGATGGTGTAAAGATCAATAAAGTATCTCCTTTGCAGTATACTGATATCTTTTACTATACTCAGTGTTATTTGGATATGCTAGATAACTTTAAGCCACTTACAATAAAAGTCGTATCATCTCGACGAAATGTGGTATCACTGGATTCAATACAAGAGTCGTACTTCTTAGTACCATCTCGAAAGAAAGATGAAAAGCCTATACTCTTCAATAAGAGAGGAGAACCAAAAATCATGCTCTATACTGATGATAGAGATGATATAGGAAGGCTACAATTACGATGCTATAGTCCACAATCTAAAGCCATCATCCGTAAAATGGGCTATGATTTCAGAACAGGTCTCAACAATGGTAAAGGAAAGCGAACCCCTCTTCGTATTGCCGTTCCAAAAAGAAAATCACAACATTACCACAGTAAAACGAAACGAGAGTTAGATTATATGTCACCACTTCCAACTCCAGAACCTTCTGAATATGATGAAGAAGAACGTTCAAATTCTTCTGATTCTATCTCATGGGACTCTGATACCAGCATCGGTCATATTCATAAGGCGATAGTATCTTCTAATATGGTATCTGTCGAATTCTCAGAAGACGACGAAAGTGACATTGAAGAAGCTACTGAAATGGATCCTTGGGTACAAAGGATAGACAATCAGTGGGAACTTCGTTTTGAACAACGAGAACCACCTACTGAAGATCAACTGGTTCAAGTTGATATTGGAGAGAAAGGTGTATCACGACCAATCTTCATCAGCAAAAATCTCTCAAAAGATGATAAACAAGAGTTACTTCACCTTATTCTTGAATACATTGACGTCTTTGCCTAGAGTTACGAAGACATGCCGGGATTAGATCTCCAAATTACAACTCACAAGATTAACATCTTACCAAATGTCAAACTGGTCAAACAACAACAACGGTGATTCAAGCCTGAAATGATGGATGCAATTGATGATGAAGTCAAAAAGCTTATAGCTTGTAGCTTTATTAGAGAAAAACAACATCCTGACTGGGTGGCCAATTCGTTCCTGTCCTAAAAAAGACCGGAAAGGTTCGAGTTTGCATAGACTTTCGGGATCTCAATGATGCTTGCCCTAAAGACAATTTTTTCTTCCAATTACTGATGTTATGATTGACAATACATGTGGATTCGAACGAATTTCTTTCATGGATGGGTTTTCTGGATATAATCAAATCCGGATGAATCGTGAAGATGAAAAACATACTTCGTTTCGTACTCCTCGGGGTGTGTACTGTTATACGGTCATGCCGTTTGGCCTTAAGAATGCAGGTGCAACATACCAGCGGGCTATGAGCACTATCTTTCGAGATCATTTATGAAAGACTGTCGAATGCTATGTTGACGATATTGCTGTTAAAAGTCGTCTCAAAGAAGATCACATTCAAGATTTAAGAACTATCTTCAATCTAATGTGCCAATATCAACTCAAGATGAACCCCACCAAGTCTTTCTTGGGTGTCTCTAGTGGTAAGTTTCTCGGCTTCGTCATTACCTCTAAGGGTATACACGTTGATCCCAAGAAGATCAAAGCCATTCAAGAGATACGTCCTCTACGCAACCTAAAAGAGCTACGAGGATTTCAAGGTCGACTTGCGTACATCAGGCGGTTTATTTCGAATTTATCTGGACGTTGTAGACCATTTACTCACTTAATGAAGAAAGGTGTGTCTTTCGTTTGGACGGAAGAATGTCAACGAGCATTTGATGATATAAAGCGATATTTAACGAGTCCATCGGTTCTTGTACCACCGATCTCAGGGATAACCTTCTTAATGTATGTCCGAGCAATGGATCATTCATTGGGAGCTTTGTTGGCTCAGAAGAACAAGGGAGGTCATGAACAAGCCATCTACTATCTCAGCCGAACAATGATTGGAGCAGAACATCGTTATAGTCCAGTGGAGAAGGAATGTTTAGCCTTAATATTTGCTGTTCAGAAGACAAGACATTACATCATAGGTCAAACTATCCATGTCATATCCCAGGTCAATCCTCTTCGAATCTTAATGAAGAAGCCAAGCACACTCAATTCTAGGCTTGCCACATGGGCCATATTACTAGCACAATATGATATGGTTTATGTTCCTCAAAAATCTGTGAAAGGCCAAGCTCTTGCTAACTTCTTAGCAGCTCATCCCGTCCCTGAAACATCTAAACTCTATGATGAGATTCCGGATGAGACATTGGAATCAAATATGATCTCAGAAGAATTTCCTACTTGGAGGTTATTCTTTGATGGAGCTTCTAGAATTGGACCTGGAGGTACTCTCGTTGTTGGAGTAGAAATTGTTCTTATTTCACCCGATGGATTAACTATTCAAAGGGCCTATTCTTTAGACGAATCATGCTCCAACAATGTGGCAGAATACAATGCTTTGCTCATTAGACTTCAATTAGCTAAACAATTGAATATTGAATATCTCGAAGTATATGGTGACTCTAAGTTGATTGTTAATCAAATTAGAGGCATATATGAAGTCCGACATCAAGATCTGGTACCATACCATGAAGCAGCAACCAGAATAGCTTCTTCATTCAAAGGATTCTTCATTGAACATGTACGTCGTGCATGCAATACAGAAGCTGATGCTTTAGCTAACTTAGCTGCAGTATTGGCAGTTCCGATCAAAAGGCAACAAATGGTGGTTATAATAGAGAATTATTTTGTGTTGGAAGCAACCATAATATTGAATTCAGCAACCTAACTGAAGTCAATGTCATTAGTGAGGAATGGAGAACACCTTTTATTGATTTTGCAGTACATGATATATTGCCAGAAGATCCTAAAGAAGCTACAAGTATCCGTCATCGATCGCTTCGATTATATTATAATCATACTACTAAGACATTGTATCGAATAACTTTTGATGGATTACTCTTGAGGTGTCTCGCTGGTGATGAAGCAAAGCATATTTTACGTGAAGCTCATGATGGTGTTTGTGGAGCACATTAACCTGGTCCTAAACTACAGGATCGTATCCGTCGTATGGGCTACTACTGGCGTTCTATGGTATCAGATGCTATTGATTATGCAAAGAAATGTCGTGCATGTTAAATTCATGCAAATTTTATTCACCAACCATCAGAATTTCTTCATCCAACTGCAGCCTCATGGCCTTTTGAAGCTTGGGGCATGGATATAATTGGCCCTATCAATCCTCCTTCATCTAAGGGGCATCGGTTCATTTTAGCTATAATCGACTATTTTTTCAAGTGGACGGAAGCGATACTTTGGCTGAAGTAAAAACTAGTAGTGTCATCAACTTCATTAAACATCATGTGATATATAGATTTGGTGTCCCTCGCCGAATCATTCATGATAATGGGCCGCAATTCATCAGCCAGAAGTTTCATAGGTTCTTTGATGACAACAGAATCAATAATGTTGCCTCAACAGCCTATAATCCTGCGGCTAACGGGTTGGCTGAAGCATTCAACAAGACCATTATCAAATTCCTTAAAAAGTTTGTCTCTATTAACAAACGTAATTGGAGTGATAAAGTTGGAGAATGTCTATGGGCATATCGTACTACTGTCCGTAATCCCACAGGTTGTACAACTTTTTCTCTGGTGTATGGATGTGAAGCGGTACTACCTTTGGAGATTCAAATTCCATCATTGAGAATCGTCATCGCTAATGAGCTTACTATAGACAATAATGATCGTCTTCGGCTTCAGAAATTGGAGGCGCTCGATGAGAAAAGGTTATTAGCTCAACAGCACATTGAACTTTATCAGGCAAAATTTTTAAAAGCTTTCAATCGTAAAGTCTGAGTGCGAACATTTCAAGAAGGCGAGTTGGTTCTTACAGTCAGACGTCCTATGACTATGACACATATGAGCAAAGGCAAGTTCGAGGAAAAATGCGAAGGACCATATGTGATAAATAAAATCTTTTCTAACGGAGCCTATCAATTAACAGATATGGATGGTAGAGTTGCTATGATGCCCATCAATGGCAATTTTCTCAAGAAATATTATGTATGAAGACAAAATGTACTTTATTTTCAGAGACATGATGTAAATAAAAGTTCATTTTTTATTCAAAAGCATAATTGAATTACATAATATTAAAGACGGGGAGGAGACCCTGATCCTTCAAGATTAAATACATAGTTCGCCAATCGTTCAAACATTTCATTGCCAGAACTCACGAAAAACTCGCAAGCAGCCATCCTCAATGCTTCTTCTTCGGCAGTCTTCCCGGGTTCTACTAATTTGGAGATCAAATCATGTCCTGGCGCAGGAGGAACAGTTGAGCCTTTGCCCTTTTCTTTCTGAGGAGGTACTGAGGGCTCAGCAGGTGGTGTCTCAGTTTTTTTCTTCAAGCTTCGGGAAGAGCAAATCTTTGGAAGACATTTTTTTGTACAGAAGGAAAAGAGATTGGTGATGTATATAAAAGTTTTTGTTCTATTTATAGACAAAATAGCTAAATAGTCAATCTCGAAAACTGATGCGACTTTTCGAAAGAAACTCAACTGTTCGTTCATTTATAACTGTTCGTTCATTTCCATCTGTTCGTTCATTTATAACTGTCCGTTCATTATCCAATGTGACTGTTCATTCATTTTCGGTGTCCTTATCTCGAAAATTGAAGTGACCGTTCACTTTTCCTAATGAGAGTTTACATTCTCTATACTTTTGAAATTCTGCATTACATCAGCAACTTGTCATCCACATTTTTCCTTGATTCTATGTTTCTTATCACCACATCAAAATTAAATCGTAAAGAAGAGAAAATCATTCTTTATTCCTTCTTTAAAAACATAGATACATCTTAATGGAAATCTATTACATCTCGAATTTTCATTCTAAATGAAGGTCTATTACATCTTTGGATCTTCCCATTGATAATGAAGATCTATTACATCTTTGGATCTTCTTATTTGTTGGTGGCAATTCCTTGTCGTCTCGACCCAAAGCAACGAGCTCGAAAATGGAATCAACTCTAGTCTTCTCTCTCAGAAAGACTAGAGGAGAACCACAGAGTGCAGCAGCCCAAAGATGAGCTGCTGTCAATACAACTGGTGGAAGGAGACAGCCCGCCAGGGGAACTAGGAACGAGATCACTCTTCTGATCCGATTCCTAATTTTGTCTCTCCACCATCCAACTCTCATGTATACAGGCTCTTCCTACCATCTGAGGAAGACCCTTCTTAACATGAAGAGTCCTGAGCTGTCTGATTTGAGTGTCAAAACCATATAAGCTGCCTGATGTGGGTGTCAAAAGAATATTTTCTGCAACATCCAAATCACCAATACCAGTTCTGAAGAAGCTCGCTAACCAAATCCCTGTAAATATCAATGAAACATGAGAAGTTAGCAGAATCTATCAGCAGCATGGCGCCTACAAACTGGTACACATCAATATACGCCTACAAACTGGCGTACATCAGTATGTACCTACAAACTGGCGCACATCAGTATGCGTCTACAAACTGGCGCACATCAGCATGGCGTCTACAAACAGGCGCATATCAGTGTTGAACACTGATCAAACAGGCGTATGACAGCAATAAGTGCCTCTAATTAGAGCTAAACCTTTGGACCATATGTAAAAGCATGAAAAGAAGAGAAAAATGATCCATGCGGCCAAGGAGCCGCATGCGGCTCAGGAGCCCTATGCGGCTCAAATATATAGGCAGTTCGAGTGGACTCCATGCGGCCCGCAGAGGGAAGCCACGTGTCTTTTCAGAACAGCTGTACCCAGCGTCATTCAAACACAATTAATGCTCTGACGGCTGACAAATGACAGCTGACAGCCCTGACGTAAAGTAGTCATGATGACTGACACAAGAGCACTATCTTCCTAGGGAACTGGAGAAAATCTTCGCAGCTTCGAGGCAAGTTTATGCGGCCAGACTAGACGAGTTCACGCGGCCAGTGCAGAGAAACCTATGCGGTTCAATCATGAAGGTCCCCCATGCGGCTCGGCCATGAAGAAACCCATGCGGCTCGGTCATGAAGACTCTCATGCGGCTCGGCCATGAAGACTCCCATGCGGCTCGGTCATGAACACATTCATGCGGCTCGGTCATGACAACCTTCATGCGGTTCGAGTATAGAGACTATTCATGCGGCTCGGTCATGAAATCTTTCATGCGGCTCGGTCATGACGACCTTCTGCGGCCCAAATACGAACGCTCCTCATGCGGCTCAACAATGATGACAGGACACGTGTCCTAAAGATAATCAAATTTTGGGTCAGATCCCAATAATTTGGGACACGTGGCAAGAGAATGAATTAAATTGATTCATTTAGATTTGCGGACATCAGTAAATCATCATGATGGGAATTTATTGCAATCAACATTAATTACTGACATGATATGGCATAATCCTCATTAAGGGCCCAGATCCTTCACGTTCAAGATTGATGGCCCAGATTGATCATTTACCAGGCCGCCGCCACTTAGAGAATGGGCAATCATTGCAAACCCTAATGATGCCCCTCACTATTATAAATAGCAAGGTGCCATTCCCTTGCAAAAGGATGCTCCCCCAATAATCAGAGAGAAAAATACACAGAGATCAATCCACAGAGAGAGAAGCCAGAAGAGCAATACGAGGAGAGCAAGAAGAGCATTTCTTCGTCAATGCCAAGCATCTCGTCACAGGAGCCAAAGCTACGTCTGATCGTCCAAGGAGTAAGGCAGAGCTGCCGTCGCTTTCCCGAGCCTCTACCGTCACCCCCCAGAATCAAAAATAAACAATTGTACTTAGATTGTTGTACCTAGGTTTTCGTCCCTAGGCTTTCTTTGTACAAGCGAGTTTGTAACGTGAAGTAAAAGTCCAGTCCTCCCATAAAATTGTTCTGCTCTTTTATATTTCATGGCAAACATGATGGCGACTCTGCTGGGGACAAACTTTTCCATGGCTGAGGAGTTGGTGACGCAGTCGGATGCAGCCAAGCTTGGCTCCACGTAACAGAAGATGGTTGTCCGTTTGGACCAACAGGCGTTTGAAGAAATGCTCTCCGACAAGAGCGCTGGCCCGGTCCAGAAGCAAGCCCGCACGAAGAAGGCCCGCAAGGAGTGGAGACCCCGATCATTCGCTCCTACTGAAGCTCTTGCAGAGATACCCTCTATTGCTCAAATGGCGGGGAAGACTCTCCTGCTGCCCTACTTCAGACCGTAGACAACTCTATGCGATCCGAACCGTATAGGGTGCTAGCCGTATAGAGAAAGCTCATACGGCTACATCCGCCAGCCGCATGAAAAAAACTCATGCGGCCACATCTGTCAGCCGCATAGCTTATGCGGCTACAGTTGTCAACCGCATGGATGAAACTTATGCGGTTACTGAAGTCAATCGCTTGCAGAAAACCTATACGGCCACAATTGCCAACCGCATGCGGCCAGCCTGTACGGTCGTGACTCCTAGTCGCACAAGAACAACTCATCCGACAGCTAAAGACAACCGCATACAGACAGCCTGCACGGTTTCCAATCCTAGCCGCATAGCGTCTGTTCCACGCTTCTCTCGATCAGTCTTCGACCGTCTCTCATGCGGTCCTGACCCTGATGGTTCTCTGGATGATAAGCTAGACTCTGTGGTATCCAACTTGGACTCTTCCTATTACGCACCCGTAAGTGCTAAAATAAAGAAGTCTAGGACAGCGCGGGCTCACCAAGCCCAGTCAGCTGCCCCAACCTCTGACTATCGGAGCATCCCACTGATTATCACGCGGGCCTCTAATGGAAAGTTGTATAAAGCTACTCGTACCCGGCCCCCTGCGGCCAATGGGCGGGATAGTCATCAAGCATCTCCCAATAACGAACGAAGGCAAGTATACGAGCTACCTTCGAATCAGGGAGCAGGCGGGAGGCCTACACACTCGCGTGCCCGAAATTTCCAAGCCAGCGAAGCAAGTGACTTGCGTGAGGCCATCCTCCACGAACGCAAGGAAAGAGAAGATACATCGGGGTGCAAAGAGTCCTCCTATGGACGTCACTGCACCCAAGTCATCGTCAACTGCTGCTGCAATAGCACGACGATACAAGAAGACCGGCAGTCTGTCTTTCAAAGACTGCAACAGCCATCTTCAGAAGACGAGGCACTACCCGTCGTCTCCTGCAACTCTGCTCAGAAAGTCCCTGCTGATGGAAGGAGGAAGAAGACGAATGTTCCCAGCCCAAAGATCTCAACCACTGCGACTAAAAGACTGTCGTCTAAGCGGGTGCCCACCACCGGAACCACCGGAGTTTTCCAAGGTACTCGCTCTAAGACGAAATCTGCTACAGTGGGAGATTCGTCGTCCATAACGCAGGAGGTTGCTGGGGCTGGGGGTAGCACCCCTCCGAGCCTCCACAGCAATCCGATGTTCCAAGAAGACGAGCCAGGGGAGACAACTCTCCCATCGGATACAGCAAACCTCGACGTCCCCGACGACATCCACAACTTCCAAGACGAGGCGAACTCGGAGACTGGGGGTACTGTTCCTTCCGAGTCTGAATCAGAAGGGAACATACCTACATACCCCGATGACTTCTCACTACAGGGGTACGATTCGGAGGGCGCTTCCTCCACCGCTCCGTCTATCTCTCCTCATGTGAAGACGGTATTCATGACAGACAGCAACCAAGGTGGTTCCAGTGATCGCCAGCGCATCGATAGTCTCGAAGCCATATTGCTTGCTTTGGTCAAGTCTGTAGACGAGATTAAAGCGGCCCTTCCAACTCTACAAGGAGGGACGCCTGGCCAAACAAGCACGAGTCCCGCGGTCAATGCGGACTCGAATTCGGCGACACCAAACCCGGGCAACAATCCTCCGGAAACAACGGCCCCCACCGCCGTGGACGAAGCACGCGAAGCGAGAAGAGAGGTCCAGGAGCTCCGAGCCATGTTCCACGCTCGAGAAAACTCTCAAGACCTCAGAATACGGCAACCGTACCCTGCTGTATGGAGGGATGTTCCATTTCCACAAAGATATAAGCCGTTCAATATCAATCCTTATGATGGCAAGACCTCAGCAAGTCGGTACATCACTTACTTCGAGGTCACCACCGACCATCTGCCCCATGACGATGCCATTCTCACACGATTATTCATCGGGGCATTGGAAGGAGTCGTCTTCGACTGGTATCGCAATCTGCCGGACAACTGCATCCACTCCTTCGCCGGTTTCAAGCACATATTCTTGGAGAGATTCTACGAAGTAGGGCAGGACATTACCATGTCCACCCTCATGGACGTCGTCCAAGGGGAGAAAGTGCTGACAAGGAACTACATCGAGCGGTTCCGCCAAACCGCCACAAAGTTGCCGTCTGGAAACACGGATTCCTCCTTAATTGAAATTTACCAAAAGAGACTGCTTCCAACAATCAGTCTCTGGATGGGCGAAAGTCAATTCAAGGATTGGAAGACGTTCATCATCAGTGCCACAAGCGCCGAAGAACGACTGAAGAAGGCTCGCCAACTGGGATTGTACATCTCAGACGGAGAGAACAAGGGCAAGCGTCCCAACAACGATAATGGGGGTAGCCCCTCCAACAATCGGGACAGCAGGGGAAAGCAGGCTATGGTGGCCGATACAGCACAAAAACCTGAGCCAAAGCCAGTAGACAAACAATGGCCGCAAATCACGTACTCCTTCGAAGACGGTCACGTCAAGCCCATCTTGGACATGCTCATACAAGGGGACAGAATTCAGCTTCCTCCACCAAGACGGGAACCGCGGTCGGCAGAGATGGAGAACCCAAAGTACTGCCATTATCATCGCTACGTCCACCATGCTATACACGACTGCTACCAGCTAAAACGGTACATCCAAAACCTCATCGATTCGAATGCTCTGGCTATCGATTTCGAAGAGGTAACCGTGGCAGCCAACATGGTGTCCGTACAATTTGGCAGCTTCCCTCCGACGGAAACTCAAGACGGGGTGGTCCCAATCCCTCTGGCGACAATAGAGATTGCTAATCTTCCACTTTCCCGAGATCAGGCTGCTGGTCTAATACCCCTCACCACATCACGAGGGAAGGTCATGTGGATCCATCCAGACTTGGTATCAGAATTGACTCGGCCCACACCATCTTCCACCTACAAGAAGAAAAGTAGAAAAGTCAGGACCTGCCACACAATCTCGGCAGACATCGAAGAAGCTACAGCCGTCGTCACGCGGTCTGGGGCGCAATCCCAACCTGTGGTTGACAATCCAGCTGAAAATCATCAACCCACTATAACTGATGCTCCGGGACCGGCTCAGCCTTCGATGACCGACAAGCCTAGGCCGAGGGAGACTCGCTTTGACAAATCCCTCCGAAAAGAGGCAGCCCAAGGGTTGGAGAGGCCCTACAACTTTGACATCTTAGCGTAATTGGCTAACACACCAGCCAAGTTGTCACTGTACGAACTCCTAAGTCTCTCCAAGGACGTTCGTATTGCATTGAGCGAAGTACTCTAAAACGCTGACGCATACCTGGCGCAAGTCAACCTCACGGAAGAAAACCCGCTTGTAGATCTCCAAGACAGCGCCTGCACGGGAGCAATGCCCAACATCGTCTTCACTCCGCAAGATATGCTCATCAAAACTAATTTGCACGATCGCCCACTATACTACACTGGATACATCGGCGACGTAAAGGTAGATCGGATGCACATTGATCCTGGCTCTTCCATAAGCATTATCCCGAAGGGTCTGCTACATCATCTCCGTATCCCAATGCATCGCCTGACGCCTACAAGCACCGCCATCAGCGGTTTCAATTCGGACAGGAGCTACCCTATTGGAAAGATTCGTCTGAAGTGTCAAATTGGCGACCTCCAATCTGAAGTCACCTGCTACGTCATAGATGCAGACACTTCTTACAACAACCTCTTAGGGCGCCCGTGGATACACGATTATATGATCGTGCCTTCTACGCTACACCAGTGCTTCAAATATGTCGACAAACACAGCTTCGTGAGGACGAAATTTGCTGATATTGATCCCTTCAAAGGGGTCGAATCTTACTACTCAGACTCCTGCCTGTACAAAAAATCGAAGAAGCATCTTGGTGAAGGAGATGTACAAGCTAGTACCGAGACAGCCACAGGATCAGAAGAGCCTCTGACGATCCACCTCCAACCTCGCAAACCGGGCAGGTCTGCGCCCCTTACTGCCACTCTGCGTAAGGACGCAATCAGTCTCTCGGCACAAGAAGAGCAGATGATAATCCGACTGCCAAGGTCTGGTCAAGTGCCAAGACCTACAACGGGGCCAATGACAATCAGACTGTCGAGAGTCGGTCAGCCCCAAACGGAGAAGCTTAGTCCCTCCGACAAGCCACTGACGATACGCCTTCCCAAGAAGGGTCGTCACCCCGATGCAAGGTCTGATACTTCTAGCGAACCAGCCACTCATTGCCCCACATCGAGTACCAAACTGGGGGTTGCTAGTCTACCAACGACTCCACGCTCAGCTCTATCAACTGAACCGCTGACGATCAAGCTCCCCAGGTCGTCCTCTCAGTCTTCATTCACACAGGGGGTAGCCGAAGAGGAACCAGAGCTAGCCAAGTATGTGGCTGCCCACACTGATGTTCCCTCCGCAGATGATGTAATCTCCCTAGAAAAGATACCTTACTTCATCAATAAAGGGCTATCTTTGAACTACCTCGAGCTTAATAAGCTTTGTACAATGTACGCTATAGAACACGGTATATGCACTCACCTACACACACAGGTGACAAATGTCTACACCACAATCCAGCTTACTCCAGCAGAAGATGCTTACCGAATAATCGAGGGAGGGGACCATCCAATCATCTTCGGCCGGAAGGACGATCCGCATCCCTTCACCATAGAAAAAGTCGACCTCGGATCGGATGCCGGGAGACTACCTCTGTATCTTTATAGCCCCCAATCTAAATATCTCATGCAAAAACAGGGGTATAATCTGGAAACGATGTCGGGCTTGAACTACGGTACTGGACGACGATTACCTTTGAAGCCACCGGTCCCGGCTGGTAAACCACGGGACTACTATAGCAAGACTCGATGTGGATTAGGGTATGTAACACCCACGACGACCCCTGAAAGTTCAGATGAAGAATGTGACTGGCATTCACATTCGACCGGGTCACCAACTTCTGACTCGGATACCAGCATCGGAGACGTATTCAGACAAGTCCTATCAGTCAACATGGCATTCGTCGACGCTTATGAAGAAGACGAAGACATCCCCGAACTTCTTGAGCTAGAACCATGGGCACAACAGCTAGATGAACAATGGGAGAAGCGTTTCGAGCAAAGAGAACCTCCCACTGAAGATGAGGTCATACAAGTTAATCATGGTGATGAAGCCTCCCCAAAACCAATCTTCATCAGCCAGAGTCTGACAGATAAAGAGCGAGAGTCGCTGCTCCAACTCGTCAAAGAGTATATCGATGTATTCGCCTGGAGCTATGAAGATATGCCAGGATTGGACCCCGAGATCGCACTCTACAAACTCAATATTCGTCCGGATGCAAAACCTGTCAAGCAACAGCAACGACGGTTTCGCCCCGATGTCATGAATGCTATTGAAGCCGAGGTCAACAAACTGATAGCCAGCGGCTTCATTCACGAAGAGCAGCATCCGGACTGGGTAGCCAACATCGTACCAGTTCTCAAGAAGAACGGGAAGATCGGAATATGCATTGACTTCCGGAATCTAAATGAGGCATACCCTAAAGATGAATTCCCTCTCCCTATCACAGATATCAAGATCGACAACACCTGCGGCTTCGAACGTATGTCCTTCATGGATGGCTTCTCAGGATACAACCAGATCAAGATGTTCCCTGACGACGAGAAGCACACATCATTTCGAACACCAATTGGTACATATTGCTACACCGTTATGCCTTACGGTTTAAGGAATGCTGGCGCCACTTACCAGAGAGCTATGAGCGTCATCTTTAGAGACCACTTGTGCAAGACAGTGGAGTGCTACGTCGACGACATCGCCGTCAAAAGCCGTTCGAAAGAAGATCATCTGCAAGATCTCAGGACAGTGTTCGACCTAATGCGAGCACACAACTTAAAGATGAACCCTACGAAATCATTCTTGGGAGTCTCCAGCGGGAAATTCCTGGGTTTCGTCATTACTTCTCAGGGCATTCACATCGACCCCGAGAAAACAAAGGCAATCATGGAGATGGGTCCCCCAAAAAATCTCCGCGAACTCCGAGGCCTCCAAGGCAGGCTAGCTTACATCAGGAGATTCATCTCTAATCTCTCCGGACGATATCAACCATTCACCCATCTCATGAAGAAGGGAGTCTCTTTCGTATGGGATGAGGAATGCCAGCGCACTTTCGACAGCATCAAAGAATATTTGTCGAACCCCCCAGTCCTGGTAGCTCCTGTTGCTGGAAAGCCATTCCTGCTCTATGTGCGAGCTATGGAACATTCTCTTGGTGCTCTATTGGCACAGAATAATGATGCGGGCCACGAACAAGCTATATACTACCTCAGTCGAAAGATGATTGGGCCAGAATACCGGTACACGGCCGTAGAGAAGGAATGCCTTGCTCTCGTGTTCGCAATCCAGAAGACGCGACACTACGTCACGGGACAAACCATCTACGTGATATCGCGGATCAACCCCCTCAGGGTCCTCATGACCAAACCTGGGGCACTCAGCTCTCGCCTTGCTACCTGGGCGATATTACTATCACCATACCACATGATCTTCGTCCCACAAAAGGCTGTTAAAGGCCAGGCTCTGGTAGACTTTCTAGCAGTCCATCCAGGTTCGGAGACGACTAGGGTATATGAAGAAATACCGGACGAGGTCACCAGTTCAAATGCAGTCTCCCATGATGCCATCTGGCGAATGTTCTTCGACGGCGCTTCAAGAACTGGACCCAAAGGCAACATCGTCGCTGGAGTTGGAGTGGTGCTGATTTCTTCCTCCGGCTTGGTGATCAATCGGGCCTACTCACTCACAGAGCCCTGTTCAAATAATATGGCCGAGTACAATGCCTTGGTCATTGGCCTCCGGCTTGCGAAGGAACTGGGGGTAGAGTATCTTGAAGCATACGGTGACTCGCAGTTAATCGTCAATCAGATTCGGGGGTCGTACGAGGTCCGCCACGAAGACATGATCCCGTATCATCAAATAGCAATCGACATCATCTCGTCTCTGGGAGGATTCTTCATAAAACATGTTCCCAGACTCCAGAACATTGAGGCTGATGCCCTAGCTGGTTTGGCCACTTCCCTAGCTGTGATAAATTACGCTCATCATCAGGTCGACATAATAGGCCGTGAACTGGTTTGTCCTAAGGATAACGTTCGATGCAATGAAAGCTACTCCACCCTTTCAGTCGACGAAGCACCAGACTGGAGACAGCCGTTCATCGACTTCGTAGTATACGACATCCTGCCAGAGAATTCGAAGGAAGCTACTTCTATCAGAAGACGTTCTCTCAGATTTTTCTATGATACGGAGACGAAAATGCTGTATCGCCGATCCTATGATGGTTTACTGCTTCGGTGTCTATCAAATACAGAAGCCAAGGAAGCCGTACGCGAAGACCATGATGGTGTCTGCGGAGCCCATCAACCTGGCCCGAAACTGCAAGACCGCCTTCGCCGAATGGGCTATTACTGGCCCACGATGGTTGCAAACGCAATAGATTATGCACGAAAGTGCAGAGCCTGCCAAATCCACGCCGACTTCATCCACCAGCCATCTGAATTCCTACATCTGACTGTAGCCCCCTGGCCATTCGAAGCATGGGGTATGGACATCGTCAGCCCAATCACCCCGCCTTCGTCCAGAGGACACCGATTCATACTCGCAATCACCGATTACTTCTCCAAATGGGCGGAAGCCATCCCATTGGCAGAGGTGAAAACTTCAAATGTGATCAGCTTCCTTAAGCATTATGTCATCTACCGCTTTGGACTGCCCCGAAGGATCATTCACGACAATGGGCCACAGTTCGCAAGCCACGCATTTTATCGGTTCTACGACAAGCACCGAATTCAGAACATTGCTTCGATACCGTACAACCCAGCAGCCAATGGGTTAGCAGAAGCATTCAACAAAACCATAATCAAGCTACTCAAGAAATTCGTGTCCTCTAATAAGTGCGACTGGAACGAGAAGCTCGGCGAATGCTTACGGGCGTATCGTACCACAGTTCGAACAGCCACCGGGAATACACCATTTTCCCTAGTATACGGGAGTGAGGCAGTCCTCCCATTAGAGACTCAAATCCTCTCACTCCGTGTCACCCTCACACATCAGTTGACGACAGATGAAAACCACCAGCGTCGACTACAGGAATTGGAGGCCCTAGACGAGAAACGCCTGTTAGCTCAACAGCGAATCGAACTATATCAGGCCAGAATCTCCGGAGCTTTCAACAAGAAGGTCAAGGTCAGAACATTCCAAGTAGGCGATCTCGTTCTGGCAGTTCGGAGGCCAATGGTTATGACGCATAAAATCGTCGGTAAATTCCAACAAAAAATGGGAAGGCCCGTTCATCATCGAAGCTGTATTCTCCAAAGGCGCCTATCGCCTCGCAAAGCAAAATGGAGACTTGCTCATGTTGTCCATCAACGGCAAGTTCTTGAAGAAGTATTATGTCTGAAACAAAATCCTCGAGACATCTCAGAGTGTCGAGTAATGTACCTCCCCGTACCACTGAACTTGCATTCTGGTTCCATACATCGAGTCATGTACCCGCTGGTACCTCTGAACTCGTTCCTACATTTTCCAATCATCGAGTCATGTACCTGCTGGTACCTCTGAACTCATTCCCACATTTTCTAATCATACGAGTCATGTACCCGCTGGTACCTCTGAACTCATTCCCATATTTTCCAATCATACGAGTCATGTACCCGCTGGTACCTCTGAACTCATTCCTATATTTTCCAATCATACGAGTCATGTACCCGCTGGTACCTCTGAACTCATTCCCACATTTTCCAATCATACGAGTCATGTACCTGCTGGTACCTTTGAACTCATACTCACATTTTCCAGATCAACGAGTCATATACCCGCTGGTACCGCTGAACTCGTACCCACAAAATTTCAGATTGCCGAAGTTATGTACCCGCTGGTACCGCTGAACTCACCCGATCTACTGCCCGCATTCTCAATGCACAAAAAGGGTAACAGATCCACAAAATTCCTATACAACCATGTCGATGTTACCTCTGAGTTGTTCTACTTCCACCAAAAATAAACCGCCCCCTCGCATAGAACTTCCACGTCCTCCTACCTCTGAGTCGTTCTATGTATCCTTCATTGAACCCACTCCTGCCATGTCCCCGTGACCTCTAAGTGGGAAGGCTCCGTCGAAGAAACCATTCATGCTTGCCATGTCCTTACACCTCTGAGTAAGTATGATGGTTACCCCTCGACCTATTATCCGTACCCACGACCGGAGTACACCAAGGATAGTAGGTCCACAAATATCCTCCGTTGAATCCACTCATGCCATGTCCTCACTACCTCTGAGCAGGAAGATCCCACGGTAAAGAAATCCCCATACTTGCCATGTCCTCACTACCTCTGAGTAAGTATGATGGTCCTCCCTCGACTTATTATCTGTACCCACGATCTGAGTACGCCCAAAGATAATACGCCCACAAACGTCTTCCGATGACCACAAATGTCCTCAGTCGACCACAGATGCTGTACTGGATCTCCAGTACACGTCCATCCCTTCCCTATCGTGCCTGGGAGCCCAGTTGCTCCCTGGCATTCTCTCGAATACCAAAAACTTCTATAGATGTCTTATCGCAAAGTTGTTCTAGGTATTCCTCTCTAAAACTTGTTACTCGTACCTAAAACCAAGGTACGCCCAGGGTAACAGGTCTACAAATAATCCACCAGCAGGTCTAATTCCACAAACACTACGAGTACAAGAAAGAGAAGATGAGTTGAAACATGCTCATTTATTCAGAATTCAAAGTGCTACATCATTTGGGATCACATCCCTTACAAAATGAAAATGAAAAAAAAAGCAAAAGAAAACAGAAAACTGATCACTGCTCCGGGGCACATAATGTCGTGAGACGGTCCGTCAGCAAGGCAACCGACCGCCCAAACCTCGGTTTAGCTCGACGCTCCGCCTCTTGGGTCAGCACCGTCGCGTCCTCCAGATGAGCATGAGCTTGCCAGTTGTCCTCGAATTTCTTGAAAGCCCGCTTCAGGTTAACAGAAGATCGGAAAACCTTCTCGGCCTCCCGAACGATTGACTCCTGTTCCGCATGAGCAGCCTTCAGCTCCGACTCTAGGAAGGCCAATTCCCTCTGAAGTGCGAGAATCCGCTCCTTCGTGTCAGCTATTACACGAGAAGCAGTCTCTTCCCGAGCCCTACAAGCTTGACTTCGACGCCCAGCCTGTCATACGAAGTGGAAAGCTCGTCAAGGTCCCCCTTCACAACTGGCCCGACAGTGTCTCGAGTGAGCTTTATCCTATCCCGAGCGACAATAAGGAAGCCCCGCTCCCGTTCAATCGTAGCAGGCAAGTCAGCTTGCCGTAACACCAACAATCGGGTCACGAGCTGATCAGCCTCTACCAACTTGGGCTCCAGGAGCACAGCCAACCCCACCCCGTCAGGAAGAGCCTTCAAAGTTTCAATCTGACCCCGAGCGCACCGCAGGGACAGAGAAAAAAGGATCCCCCGTTCTACGACAGCATCTACGCCCCTCTTTAAATGGCGATAGAAGTTGTCGACCACATCCTGAGACACCTCGTCCAGAGCCTCCGAAGAAGCCGACGTCAACGGGAGTGTAGCTGGCACACTGAAGAAGACGTAACAGAATCTGCCGCTCCTGCCACAAGGGAAACAAACTCCGTGCGGAAGGACGCATGAACAGCGGCCAACTCCTCTTCAGCAGCCCGCAGAACTTGAATGCTCGGCAGGGCCGAGAAGTCAATCTCCGAAGCCGTATAAGCAGCAGAGGATGAGGCGGAGACCATTGCTCCCGGAACAAGCTCCACTCCCATCTGCCCGGAGCTGGCGGGAGGCCCCTCGACATGAGTCGGTGAAGGAGAGGAAACGCTCCTTTCCCCCAGATCGCAGCAGGCCGAGCCTTCCCCAAGAACATCCGCTGTGGGAAGTAAAGGGTCAGGACCTGTAGGGCCAAGACAACCATGAATCGATTTGACCTGGAGGATATGTTGATAGAGCAAATAAGCCCCCTCACTAGTCAATATTTGGCTTATCTTACCAACGGAAGAGTGTGGAGGCTGAGGTTCGCCTACAGCCACCGCAACCTCTTCACCAGCAGCCTCCGAGTCAAATATAATAAACTCCTCCGCCCCGGCACCCTCGGGAGGGGATGCGACGAGATCGGCGTCGCCTTGCTGAAATTCAGCAATCTCGAAAACAGGCCCGAGGAAACCTTCGTCACCCCGAACCGAGGCCTCAGCAACTTGGGAGTCCTCAGCCGCCGCTGAGAAAGCCCCCACAGAAAGGACCGTGACACACATGCCGCTAATCAAAGCAGCAAGGGCCGGATCAACTCCAGGGGCAGCAGACGGTTCATGAGAGCCTGGTTCGTTAGACGCCTATAAAGAAGAAAAAAAAGGATTATGTCATATCTCCAAGAAAAAGAAAACCACAACAAGGAGATGGCTCCAACATAGTCTTACCTCCGGAACATCGTCAGCATTTTCACCCCTCTCCGTAATAAGTAGCCTACGAGGCCTGACCGCAGCTCTCTTTACGGAAAAGGCTACTCCTCCGTCAGTAGACTCACGCCTGCCTTGCTTACGCAAGGGACCAGGCACGACAGGCGGTGGTTCTACCCTTACCGCCTCTGATACAGGTGACAACTGATCTACCACCTCATCTAATACAACCGACGGCTGATCCGTCATCATCTCATCTGCCATGATGGGCGGCTGATCCGCCGCTGCTTCACCACCAGAAGAGAGAGAGTCATCGTCGTCCCGCTCGTTGTTTCTCTCAAATATGTCAAAGGACTTGGAGTCGGGTACGGGAACCCTATTCGCCCCTTTCTTCTTTGCCTTCGACACCGTAGCCCTCTCCGCCAAACGAGTGCCCATGATGAAGCTAGTCCTTGGGTCAAAATCAACAGGAGGCTGGTTTGTCATAACATGGTATAAGGCTGCCATATGCAAGATTTTCTCTAGCACGTTTGCTGCAGGAACTGAGAAACTAGTTCGAGTATGACAAGTGTCATAGTAGCTCCATGCCCTAATACCATCAAGGATGCTACCCTCAAATCCCAGGCAGGAACTGGGACGCCCAAGGAATAGTTGACTGTACCCAAATTGACGGGAAAACCTACTGGGCAAGTAGGGCTCCAGGTACACAGTATTGCGGTTGCGATAAACTAAATGCGCCGGGCGAATGTTACGCAACCAGAAACGCATCTTCTCAGGTAAGAAATGAGGAGATCCAACGCCATCAACGTGGACACTCCTCACTTCCTGGTCGGTAAAACGGGGAACGGACACAAAGAAATCATATCCGTCTACCCTCGCCAGCATCCTCCGACACGCCGGTATGGTACTATATTCCCAAGGCTGATGGCGATACCTGAAAAGAAAAGCGTCGTCGTCCGTAACGCCGTCTCCCGTCCCAGGCCTCATCAAAAACCGATAATGCAACAACAGCCACCCCAGCAGGTAATGATAAGGCAGATCTATACGTTCAAAGTCCATCACCACGTCACGAGCAATAACCTTGGATGAGAAGGCGCAGAGACCATGATGAATGCTGCACACCATAGCGGAAAGAAGAGCCAGCCTTACCCCAAAGGCCAACTTCACGGCGGGAAGAATAAAGTGACGGCCGATTCTCTCGATGGAACCTGCCCCTCCTAAGACCACATAATTGCACAGCCACACCATTAAAAAACCTGCCAAGAGTGCCTTCTCTGACAGCCGCCGAGTACCATAATAAAAATAGCTGAAGGAGTCAATCTGGCTCCCAAACTTGTCACCCTTAGACTTCGACCTCCTAGCAGTCGACACCAAGCCTTCTACTTCCCTAGGAGTTTGACGATCTCGGGAAGTAACTCGGCCAGCAGCATTGAATTTAAAAAGATAGGAGACCCAAGAGTTGGTATGGGGAGTGTCCCCTTTCGAGCTATCATTTTTCTTGATAGCCGTTTGGTGACAGGTACTATGGTGACATAATAGTTCTTGGTACACAGCGACGAAGCCTGGGAATCGTCGATCTAGATCCTGGAACTTCTCGTTCGTTGGAGTGTACGCTTCGAAGGGCTCGTCTCCCCAGGAAAGCTTGGAGACAGCATACATCTCACGGAGAGCGAGCCCTAACTCCCCTACAAGTGTGAAGAAAGTCCCTGTCTGATGGTTATACATCTCCAAAAGGGCCATGAACAACAGCTTATTAATGGGCAATCCGTGGCTGGTACCCCGGATCACATCATAAAGATTGACTTCTCGCAAAAACGTCTCGTATTTCTGCAGAATCCACGAGTTCAGGTTAGCCCACGAGGGAATGGGGTGTAACCAGCCTAACAGTGCCAATCTGCCAACAGGATAGGACCCTGGCTCAGGAAGGTATCAGCCTGAGAAAATGAGAAGTTAGGACCGGGTGTGTTGATGAAGGTACCCGGAGCTAACCCCATCACAGATCGACTGGCCGAATCCTTGATCGCGCGTACCGACCCAGTAGTTTTATTGTAACGGATGTTATCCACAAACATCCCCGGTCTGGTTGGAGTGAGGGGGTCTGTCATCTGCCTGTCCAACAAGATCATGTTGAACCACGCAAGAGGGAAATGACGCTTCATAATGGGGATATGAATCGGCATCCCGTCCAGATTAAAATCCCAACTCTCGAAAATATCCTGTACTCGAGAGTTTTTTATGGTCAATGCATCCCCAAAGAGGAAGACCGGCCTCAGATACTTCCCATCTAGCTTCCTGGAGCTCATCATGTCACTAAGGAATTGGAAAGATTGAACCCTGATAACATTCAGTCGCTCCAAAGGCTCATTAACAAGGAGCTTCTCTGACACTTGACGAACTAAATCGTCCCGTCGTACATCCATGGCAAGTTGATTCGAGCCAACCAGAAGTTTCTCCGCAGGATTTACTGGCAGATTCACTGAAGATAGACGAAAGAAACAAGATTAGAGGACAGTCAAAACAAAGGAGCGTTTGAAAGATCATTTGAGTCTATGCGGCTCGGGTCGTCACAGCCTCATGCAGCTCAGAACCAGATGAGTCCATGCGGTTCGGTTCATCATAGCCTTATGCGACTCCGAGTCAGACGAGTCCATACAAATCAAGTTCAGATGAGCTTATGAAGCTTCTGCGGTTTGGGTTCAGAAGGGCCTATGCGGTTCAAGGTTCACATGGACTCAACAGACAAACCTAGGCGCTGATGCGGCTCGGATTCAGGTGAGACTATGCGGTTCAAAGTCCACGCGGAGTCATGCGGCCCTGAACAGACAGACTCATACGGCTACAAGCAGATGAGCTTATGCGGTTCAAAAGAGAACTACGCTCATGCGGCCCGAACCGAAAATATATATGCGGTTCAGATCGAGTATGACAAGCCCATGTGGCCCCCTGGGCGAAGTGCTTATGCGGTCATATCGACGAACCTTGTACATGCGGCTTGTGCATAAATTATGCAGCAGAGCCATGGCAGTTAGGGTTCTAAGGCAACGCCCTTACCAACAATAGGTGGATGAACGTCGGGATGAACAGAGTGAACAGCGGCCGGCGGAGGAGTGGCCACGTTCGTCGCCGCAGTCGCCGTAGAAGCGACCGCCTTGCCCTTCGCAGCCTTCGACGCAGCAACCTTCTTGGGAACCATAGGTGCTTAGGAGAGAAAGGAGTTAGAACAGCGAAAGATCGAAGAGAGCAAAGAAGATTTCCCAGAACGAGAGTGTTTCTATTTATAGACAAAAAAGGAATGCCTCGATCTGCGTGCAACATGATGACCGACTCTTCGGTCATCGAGGCAAAACGGCTGAATAATAGCCTGACTCTTAGAATCCTGGCCCAAAAAAGCGGTTCTTAAAATCTGACAGCAAATCAAGAGCATTAAATACAAAAGATTCACAGAAGATTTGCACACGTGGCAGGAAGACGTGGCAAGAAGCTCATGCGCCCAAAACAGCCCATGCGGCTCAGAGAGTTATGCGGTTGAGATAATCATGCGGCTGGACAAATCCATGCGGCTAGGACAGAATACATCCATGCGGCTCTCGCATAACCATGCTTCTTATTCAAAGTATTTCAATTTTGCAAATTGAAAACTTTGAAGGGGGTCTTGTAGAAGCATGAAAAAGAAGAGAAAAATGATCTATGCGGCCAAGGAGCCGCATGCGGCTCAGGAGCCCTATGCGGCTCAAATATATAGGTAGTTCGAGTGGACTCCATGCGGCCCGCGGAGAGAAGCCACGTGTCTTTTCAGAACAGCTGTACCCAGCGTCATTCAAATACAATTAATGCTGTGACGGCTGACAGATGACAGCTGACAGCCCTGACATAAAGTAGTCATAATAACTGACACAAGAGCACTATCTTCCTAGGGAACTGGAGAAAATCTTTGCAGCTTCGAGGCAAGTTTATGCGGCCAGACTATACGAGTTTACGCGGCCAGTGCAGAGAAACCTATGCGGTTCAATCATGAAGGTCCCCCATGCGGCTCGGCCATGAAGAAACCCATGTGGCTCGGTCATGAAGACTCTCATGCGGCTCGGCCATGAAGACCCCCATGCGGCTCGGTCATGAACATATTCATGCGGCTCGGTCATGACAACCTTCATGCGGTTCGAGTATAGAGACTATTCATGCGGCTCGGTCATGAAATCTTTCATGCGGCTCGGTCATGACGACCTTCATGCGGCCCAAATACGAACGCTCCTCATACGGCTCAACAATGATGACAGGACACGTGTCCTAAAGATAATCAAATTTTGGGTCAGATCCCAATAATTTGGAACACGTGGCAAAAGAATGAATTAAATTGATTCATTTAGATTTGCGGACATCGGCAAATCATCATGATGGGAATTTATTATAATCAACATTAATTACTGACATGATATGGCATAATCCTCATTAAGGGCCCAGATCCTTCACGTTCAAGATTGATGGCCCAGATTGATCATTTACTAGGCCGCCGCCACTTAGAGAATAGGCAATCATTGCAAACCCTAATGATGCCCCTCACTATTATAAATAGCAAGGTACCATTCCCTTGCAAAAGGACGCTCCTCCAATAATCAGAGAGAAAAATACACAGAGATCAATCCAGAGAGAGAAGCCAGAAGAGCAATACGAGGAGAGCAAGAAGAGCATTTCTTCGTCAACGCCAAGCATCTCGTCAAAGGAGCCAAGGCTACGTCCGATCATCCAAGGAGTAAGGCAGAGCTGCCGTCGCTTTCCCGAGCCTCTACCGTCACCCTCCAGAATCAAAAATAAATAATTGTACTTAGATTGTTGTACCTAGGTTTTCGTCCCTAGGCTTTCTTTGTACAAGCGAGTTTGTAACGTGAAGTAAAAGTCTAGTCCTCCCATAAAACTGTTCTGCTCTTTTATATTTTATGGCAAACACCATAGTGTGCCTATTTTCAGAAATACTTAGCGCAGACTTACTAGTTTTTGATGACACAGCATGCAAGCAAATTGTGTCAGAATGAAGTAGAGCAAGTGAAGCCTTGTGGGAAAACATTTGTTTGAGAGAATATGAATGATTCTTTCTGGATGTCCTTTTTAAAAGAGGTTAAAGAGGAGATGGGTGCGTCGTTCCAGGATCCTATTTTTGGGAAAGAATTAAAAATGGGCATCTACAATCGTACAACAATTGCCACGTATTCTTCAGAAGAAACAGTAAAACGAAGAATTGGTTAAAAGAATATGTCCATGAGAACTATTCGAAATCACAGCCACACAAAATCAAAAATTTTAGGTTTCATTGCATAAAGACGGGTAGACCCCTACAACCAAGGACATAAAAAAATAAAAAGTTGTTCTGCCTAAGAACATTATTTCTTGTCCTTGCCTTCATCAGTCTGACGAAGGGCGGCGTTCAACTCTTGCATGGTGCAGATCCTCGAGCGACACATCAGGTTGAGAAATCCCTCTGAATTGGTGTGCTCCTCAGAGGATGATCGGCCACTCGAGCGATTGAAGACTGACGGAGTTAAACCGAAACAGTTCAGAAAGTTTACTGCCCTCAAGGCTGGGTCAACCTCCAACAAAAAGGTTGTAGGCGCAATATCTTGTCTCGCTTCAGGAGACTTGGTTGTGGTGTTAGCATTGGTCTCCATCTCTTTCTTCTTGGGAGCCATTGAAGAACAAAAGTGAAGACCAAAGTACCGAGATCAACTACATATATATATCAACCAATTGACTCTTCGTATTCCTCATGGGAAACTGAAAGAAATCAATAAAACTTCAGAAGACGAAGAGAAGATTGAATATTTTCGAGAAAGGTATTTAATCATGATGACCGAGCATAAGACCGGCACAACTTGACTTGGTCAAACTTTTATAAATTCAAAGTATTCCAAAACTTTGCTATATCTTTAAGTTTTGAAAACTTTGAAGGGGGTCTTGTAGAGCCTAAAAATCAAGTTGTGCCTTCAATATAATGATCAGTGATCAAGTTGCGCCCCAAAAGTCAACTTGCGCCACTGATATGAAGCAGACTGCACCACCGATCAGATTGTGCCTAATATCAGATCGTGCCCAATCTTTTTGCGCCAAAGCCTACGTGGCATCTGACACTTAATGGTCATCATTACCTGACCATACTGACGACTGACACAACAGAGAACGAAAAAAATCTCTTCGAATCCCGTGAAGTGTACCGCTCAAGAAAAAGTTGGTGGACAGCTGTCCTGTACATTTCGTGAGTTGCGCCCAGGCGCAATCTAAACAAAATCCTTAGTTGCGCCTGGGCGCAACCTGAACGACTTTTACTCAGAAGCTGCCACGTGTGTAGGCACAGCTCAAATCAAGCGCAGGTTGACTTGTTGACTGAAGCTCGCGCAACCTGATAAAGTTGAGACAACTTACATTCTAAAACAGGATGACGTGGTGCACATGCCACTAATCTCTCAAGACGTGTCTACTATACTGTACACGACCACGCGTATCTCAATCATACGATGCCACGCGTCTAAATATAGTTAGTACACGATTAACAACTGAATTGAAGTTGGCACAACAGGAGGTTGGCGCAATCCAGTATGGCACAATCTAGCCTCGCGCACATCAGAATAATTGCTAAAATAGTTATTTCCTGAACTCTATAAATAGAGTTTCCAATCATCATCAAGGAGATGAAGAACTCTTGTAAAATTGCTGCTGCGTTCTCTAGAGGCTACAGTCTTCATGTTCACATAGTCCAAGGGATAAAGTGATCGTCTTCTGATCAGATTCCTAAAGTTGTACTTCCCCAGAATTTATTGTACTTTGTACTCTTTTACAAGTTTGGAATAAAACAAATTTTTGTTTTTGTAAACATATACAGATCATAAAAGTTTAAAATATGTATTTACTCAAAAAGAGTTAAACATGAGGCAACAGAGGTGGTTAGAGTTGCTTAAGGACTTTGATATGGAGTTGGAGTATCATCCGGAAAAGGCAAACAAAGTAGCTGATGCCTTAAGTAGAAGACCTGCAACTTTCTTTATGAATACACCTAAAGAAATATTGGAAGATTTGAGGAAGATGGAGATTGAAGTAATATATCCAGTAACAGATGGAATCTGGGAAAACTTACAAATACAATCATCCCTAATAGAAAGAATTAAAGAGGCACAAAAGGATGATATGAAACTGCAAAGACTATGGAGCAAGACTGAGGCTGGCACACAAACTGGATTGATTAAGCATCCCGATGGATCCTTGAGGTTTGGAAATCGTTTGTGTGTGCCATATGGAGAACTCTGGACCGAGATAATATCTAAAGCACATAGTTCTCAGTACTCCATTCATCCTGGGAGTACAAAGATGTATAAGGATTTGAAGCAGAATTTTTGGTGGCACGGAATGAAACAGAAGATAGCCAAATTTTTGTCAAAATGTTTGGTATGTCAACAAGTAAAGATCGAACATCAACAGACCGCCAGACTTTTGCAACCCTTGCCTGTACCTGAATGGAATAGGAACATATTACGATGGATTTTGTATCCGAACTTCCAAGAACAAGAAAGGGTAATAATGCCATCTGGGTAATTGTGGACAGGCTTACTAAATTTGCAATGTTCTTGCCATTTAGGGTCGGTCAACCTACTGAGCTCTTAGCAGATATGTACATGAAAAATATTGTAAGTCAATATGGAGTACCGGTGATTATCGTCTCAGACAGAGATACTCGGTTTACCTCTAAGTTTTATATGTATATAAATATATTTTTTATATATGTATATAAATATATAAAGAGATGTATGGACACAACTTATGGAATCGTATATACCATGGCTATATATGTATATAAATATGTTTCTTGACACAATTTAGTGATACAAGTTACATATATATTATAAATTAGAAATCTATATACTACGAGTTTTATACACACTCAGTATGATATGTATATACTAGGTTATATTTGGTTTAGTCTTGAAATATGTAAGTTTGATAATTTATCAATTTAACACAATATTTTAATTCTGTCCAGATTTGAAATTATCCTTACTTGACATTTTTTATTGTGATTACTTGGTTAAAATATGTATTTATAGGTACCGGTATATTAAGTAACCCCAACTATAAATTTTCAAGTTAAATAGCTATTTTGTGCCTCCTAAAAGCTAGTTTATGTTACATAGTAAGTATAGATTTATTTTGAACATATTATAGTTGAATTTGGAAATCTATTCATTATGTGATTGTGCTTAGAAACTTGTCCGATATAATTTCTACTAAAAACTGTGTATTTGAGCTTGTGTAGAACCAAAAGAACACTATTGTAAAAAAATAAGATAGCTAGCTCGCTAAGGTATGAAGTAAATTCCTTAATTCAATATTTCTTATATATTATAACTGCGTGGATACCGGTGTTGAGAGTTGCTCCACCGAAGGGATCGACGAACCCGGGATATTATATTACATGGTTCCGGTGTTGAGAGTTGCTCCACCGAAGGGGTCGGCGAATCCGAGTTCTTAATTTCCTTATCTTGTAACTCTTGTAAATTTTTCGGAGTCAATAAATACAAAGGAGACTCTGCCAAAATTTTTGAAAATTCCAAGAGATAGATTTTTGGAAAGACAAAACCTAGATTTAGTTATAGATTAGGATATCATTGGGATGGAAGAGAAAACTTTGGATCACACCTTTGAATTCTTTACAATAATTATATTTTACAATACTGATCAGTTCTTGTTATCGGCATTCGTACGACCATACGATGTCCGAGGTGAGGCTTAGCTCACTTTCCTGTTTTCTGTTTTCTATTGGATTCTGAATCCCCGAATTCGGCCCTATAATATTCAATGTAGCCTGCTCCGATATTCTTGAAAAATTTCAAGTCATATGACAATTGTTATAACACTTGATTCCGATAACTCAAAAAATCACTCATGTGTTATCCTGACTATATCACATCAATATGTGATCCTGATACTAATGGGACGGATAAATCTAAGCATCACCCATTAAGTATAAACCTGATCCCGGGTAAATGGGATTATTTTTGAGATAATAAAAGTTGTGTGATCCAGAAGTATTTCTCTAAATGTTGTGTTTTGCATTAGGAGTTGTTAGAGGCTCTTCACATTTCTATAATACAACCGTAGTCTTGGAATGTGCAGAAATATAAATTTTATTTTTAAGTAGATTTCAAATTTTAGCAAACTTATCCTTAATTTTGTTTCTTTATTCTGATTTAATCTCAATAAATTTATCAACTTATTTTACTTATTACGTTCTTTGGCCGAGGACTTGCTCGTCGTATTGACGACCTAGTTTTTGTTCACTAGGTTTTGTTGAAGACCAGGAAGGAGTGCAACCTTATACTGAGAATGAGCTTTATGAATGACACAAGGAAATGAAGGATGTTGGTTTAGAGATATCGTTTTGTTATCTATGTATAATTTTGTTTTTTTTTGTGAATGAAGAAGAATGTAAATGTATGATCGAACATGCTAGTTATGTATAAGAAATGTATATTACTTTAGATTGTCTCTTGATGTCTATACTTTATCCTAGAATTACAAGTGACAATCGTATGTAAGATACGACATGTGTTATACGGGTGCGTAGCCTGGAGATGTATCACAGTGCTCCGAAAATTCTATTTGGAATCGGGGCGTGACAAGTATAGGTCACATCCATCGGGTGATACTATCTTCCAATATAGTGTCTGCTGAATTCTCAGAAGACGATGATGACTTTACTGAAGCCCCTGAAGCAGATCCGTGGGCATAAAGGATGGACACTCAATGGGAACTTCACTTTGAGCAACGAGAACCCCCTACTGAAGATCAATTAATTCAGATTGATGTTGGAGAAGAAGGCTCACCAAGACCTATCTTCATTAGCAAGAGTCTCCCAGAAGTGGATAAACAAGAATTAATTCAGCTTATTCGGGAATACATTGACGTCTTCGCCTGGAGTTATGAGGATATGTCGGGACTGGATCCTCAGATTGCTACCCACAGGCTCAACATCTTGCCTAATATAAGGCCAATCAAACAACAATAGCGTTAATTTCGACCTGATATGATGGATGCCATAGAAACAGAAGTCAAGAAACTTATCTCTTATGGTTTTGTCAAAGATGAACAACATCCTGACTGGGTTGCCAATGTTGTCCCAGTTATAAAAAAAATAGGGAAGGTCAGAGTCTGCATTGACTTTAGAGATCTCAACGATGCTTGTCCCAAGGATGAGTTTCCTCTTCCGATCACTGATGTCATGATCGACAATACTTGCGAATTTGAACGAATGTCTTTTATGGATGGATTCTCAGGATACGATCAAATCAAAATGCATCCAGAAGATGAGAAATATACATCTTTTCGTACTTCTCTCGAAGTCTACTGTTACACTGTCATGCCGTTCGGTCTTAAGAACGCCGGAGCCACCTATCAGCGGGCTATGAGTACCATCTTCTGTGATCATTTGCAGAAGACTGTTGAATGCTATATCGACGATATTGATGTCAAAAGTCGTCTAAAGGAAGACCACATCAAAGACTTAAGAACTATCTTTGATCTAATGTGCCTACATCAACTCAAGATAAATCCTACCAAGTCATTTCTGGGAGTCTCTAATGGCAAAATTTTCGAATTCGTCATTACCTCTAAAGGTATACACGTTGACCCTGAGAAAATCAAAGCCATTCAAGAGATGCGTCCTCCACGTAACCTAAAAGAGCTACGAGGATTCTAGGGATAGCTTACATACATCAGAAGATTCATCTCAAATCTCTCTGGACACTGTAGACCGTTCACTCAACTAATGAAGAAAGGTATGTCTTTCATTTGGACTGAAGAATGCCAGTAAGCATTTGAAGACATAAAGCGGTACTTGATAAACCCTCCAGTTCTAGTGCCTCCAGTCTCAGGAATACCCTTCCTAATGTATGTTCGAGCAATGGATCATTCATTGGGTGCCTTACTAGCTCAGAAGAACAAAGAAGGTCATGAGCAAGCTAACTATTATCTCAGCCGCACAACGATCGGAGCTGAACATCGATACAGCCCGGTAGAAAAAGAGTGTTTAGCTTTGATGTTTGCTGTTCAGAAAACCAGATATTATATCACAGGCCAGACTATTCATGTTATTTCCAGAGTTAACCCTTACCGGGTCTTAGTGAAGAAGCCCAGTACACTCAATTCCAGACTTGCTACATGGGCCATATTGCTAGCACAATATGATATGGTCTATGTCCCACAAAAGTCTGTTAAGGGTCAAGCCTTAGCTGACTTCCTCGCGGCTCATCCAATTCCGGAGACGTCTAAACTCTATGATGAGATTTCGGACGAAACTTTGGAATCCAACATGATTTTAAAAGAAATTCTTGCCTGGTGTCTATTCTTTGACGGTGTATCCAGAATAGGACCAAAATGTGCCATTGTCGCTGGAGTTGGAATCGTCCTCGTATCGTCAGAAGGATTAGCTATTCAAAGAGCTTATTCTTTAGACGAGTCGTGTTCCAACAATATGGCTGAATACAACGCTCTGCTCATTGGTCTCAAATTGGCTAAACAATTGGATATTAAATATCTTGAAGTATATGGAGACTAAACTGATCATCAATCAGGTTAGAGGCACGTATGAAGGTCGACACCAAGATCTCGTCCCATATCATGAAGCAGCAGTTAGGCTGGCTATATTATTCAAGGGCTTCTTTATTGATCATGTACGTCGGGCATTCAATACGGAGGCTGATGCATTGGCTAATCTGGCAGTCGTATTAGCAATCCCAGTGAAAAGGCAACAGATGATTATCATCACTAACAGAGAGTTATTTTGCATCGAGAATAACTCAAATATTGAGTTCAGCAATTCAACTGAAATCAATGTCATTAGTGAAGACTGGAGAGCTCCTTTCATTGACTTCGTGGTATATGACATCTTACCTGAAGATGCTAAGGAAGCTACAATAATCTGTAGGCGATCACTCTGGTTTTATTATAATCACACTTCTAAGACCCTCTATTGGCGAATATTTGATAGTCTACTCTTACGCTGTCTTGCCGGAGATAAAGCAAAACAAATACTACGTGAAGCTCACGATGGTGTATATGTTGCACACAAGCCTGGTCCTAAGTTACAGGATCGTATCCAATGTATGGGCTACTACCGGCCGACTATGGTATCAGATGCCATTAAATATGCTAGGAAATGCCGAGCCTGTCAAATCTATACAGATTTCATCCATCAACCGTCAGAGTTCCTTCAGCTGACTACCGCATCATGGCCCTTTGAAGCTTGGGGTATGGATGTTATTGGTCCTATCAATCTATCGTCATCTAGAGGACATCGATTTATACTAGCGATAACCAATTACTTCTTGAAATGGGCGGAAGCCATACCTTTATCTGAAGTCAAGACTAGCAGTGTCATCAACTTCATCAAACATCATGTGATATACAGATTCAGCATTCCTCGATGAATCATTCATGATAATGGACCATAATTCATCAGTCAAAAGTTTACTCTGTTTTGTGATGATAACAGAATCAATAATGTTGCTTCCACGGCCTACAATCCTACAGCTAACGGTCTGGCTGAAGCATTCAACAAACTATTATCAAGCTTCTCAAGAAATTCGTTTCAACCAATAAGAGAAACTTGAATGAAAAGCTTGAAGAATGTCCATGGGCTTATCGTACTATTATACACACTACAACTAGTTGCAAACCTTTTTTCTTGGTGTATGGATGCGAAGTTGTCCTACCATTGGAAATTCAAATCCCCTCCTTAAGGATTGCAATTGCCAACGAGCTCACAACAGAAAACAATGATCGTCTTCGACTTTAGGAGCTTGAAGCGCTTGACGAAAAGCGGCTATTAGCTCAACAGCATATTGAGTTCTAACAAGCCCGTATCTCAAAAACTTTCAACCATAAAGTCAAAGTACGAGCATTCCAAAAAGGCGAATTAGTCCTTATTGTCATACGTCCTATGACTATGGCACACATGAGCAAAGACAAATTTGAAGCGAAATTGGAAGGTCCCTATGTCGTAAGCAAGATTTTCTCAAACGAAGCTTATCAACTGACTGGTATGGACGGCCGAGTTGCCATGATGTCCATCAATGGCAAATTCTTAAAAAAATATTACGTTTGAAGAATGTACAAAACATCTTTTGAATATTGTACATACACCAAAACACATAGTTATTATTTTTTATTCACTCTTATGTAAATAAAACCTCAAATAATAAATCTTCAAAATCCCCAGTGGAGTATATCTAGATTGTGTCACCTTATCACAAACCTTATCTTTTGGAACCCAATTGTTATAAAAGCTATCCTATCTTTAGATCCCAGCTGACTTGAAGATAATCAATAGATACATGAATTCACGTCCACAATACTTCTGAATTCTATTATCTACATCAGCGACCTATTACGTCCACATTACCTCTGATAAAGTCGTCTTTTAAAATGACAATATTCTGAAAATTATATTCTTTCACGCCCATATTACCACTGAACAGATATAATTAGTATTGTTATTTTCTTTAAGGAGATATGTCATGTCCGGTACCTCTGAACATATTTTCATATTCTTATATATTACTTATATCTACTATAGATATATAATAAGTAATGGAACCACAAAAATAGCATTAATTTTTATTTCAATGATGTTCAAAATGTTAAAAGTACATCATGTGAAAGACAACAAAAAGACAAAAGCTTCTATAGATTGCTTCACTGGGGAGACTGAGTACTAAGATCAACGATCAGTCTCTTCAGATTCTCAGCTCTCTCTATTCTGGAGTCGAGTACTGTCACGACCCGCACCCGAATAATCGGACACGCCCAGCCTTCATCGTTGGACACGATGAAGTAAGCTGTACCAATATCTAAGGAAAACTATAAATCCAGATAAGTATGAAAGTAAATCACAGCATCTAATATCGAATCCCAGAATCTCAAATACAAGTCTAAAAGTTATTACATTCAAGCAAATGTAAAATAAACTGATGTCTCTAATACAAGTCCAGATAAAGCTAAAAAGGAAAATACTAGGCTTCCTCAGCCTCTAAGTCCTGGACAACATCAACTGGCTCATAGGTGCCTCCAGGCTCCTGCCCGTAGTAAGTGTCACAGATAGCCTCCAACTCACCTGCAACATATCCTAGTCAGGAGCGGAGCTAAGTAAATCCAAGGAAATGAACATGAACATCATGTTATGAACAAGAATACATGAAATATATATAAAGTACGAGAAATGAGAACAAGACATGAAACCTGAACATGAATACTGAAAAGTAAATATAGGGAACATAAAATGAGTCCTGAATATGAAATACAACATGAATCATGAAGTGTGCAATATATTGAAATACATCCAGAGTGTGTGATCGGATTGGGTAGATTCAATGAACATGAAATGCTACGGCTTCGGTCCCGTATGCACGATGCGGGGCCTAAGCTATTCACATGAATAGTAACACGGATTTGATCACACATCTATAGTATTTTCCCTTCCAGACACAAGTAAACTCAAGAAAATATGATATAAGACAATCTCGTGATATATCGTGTCAACAAGGAGATACAAGAATGAATATACAAGACATGAGAAAATGAACAAGTCCGAGGAGTATACTTGCCTTGCTCAGGGTTAACAGAATACCAATCACAGATCCTATAATTGGAATTTAGCCTACAAAGGAACAACACAACATTAACAAGGAGACTTATAATACCCAAGTTCACCTAGGCATAAGTTCAACTAAACATACACTCAAGCTCATGTTTATCATAATTATAGTATTCTTAACATCTACCTCAAATCTGCAGGACTAACATTAACTTCAAGTAGCAGAAGACTTGCAAGGTTACTTGGTCAAGTCTACTTCAATAGCATGGTACTTCTAATTCTTAGGATACATCAAGATAGGGTTCATGAAATAGTTTAGTAAAAACCATTCTAACTACCTGTTATTGATCATGGTCCACTGCCAATTTGATATCTCAACCCAAAACTTATCATCAAATTTATTGAAACTAACAGTTAACAGAGCTCAACTAAATGATATCCCGATACTCTACGGATACTACTCTACAGTATATATGAAATATATTCGAAGATAAACAACTAGAAAAGCGGTTAGGGATACCTTCAAAGAATCAACTCAATTTGGGAGTTCTGACACTCGGCTATGAGTCGAACACTAATTCCAAGCAATTTGAGGTCATCCTCCTGATCCAAATCGAATGGAAAAACAAGAAATTCATCATTTCAAAGGTTGCTTCATCCTGCACTCAACCAATCCTTTGAATTCTCAG
The DNA here is from genome assembly GCA_029216955.1 of Iris pallida. NCBI lineage: Eukaryota > Viridiplantae > Streptophyta > Magnoliopsida > Asparagales > Iridaceae > Iris > Iris pallida. The sequence continues at coordinate 16,115,469 of JANAVB010003400.1, read as the reverse complement.
AAGAATGAATTATGAATTAGGACACTCACTCTAATCCTTAGTTCAGATCTGATTCGATTTTAGCTCAGGAACAAACGTTCCTAACATAGATTAAATTCGATCTTAAGAAGAAGTTTTAGAATTTAAACAACTGAGATGTGATTGAGAAAGATTTGGTACTTACTACGGATGATCTTCAAATCCGGATGATGAACCAAAGAGTAATCGATCAATTCTAACAGAGTTCTCAACGATCTCCAAAGGATCTTCGAAAAGAATCTAAAATAAAAGGAGCAACAATTCAGATCTGGATCAGGAATTCGATCAAGAATCAATCCGATCAAAGAATTTAGACAAAAAATTCATACCACTAGATCGATCCAACCTTCCTGAACCGATCGACGAAGAACGAGTTCCCTTGCTGTTGCCAGGACCTTCAAGGACAACGGTCATCTCCTCCTTCATCCACCCACGCCATGGAAATTTCCTTCTTCGAAGTGGTCCTCAGAAACGTTGTTGAAGAAGGAGGTAGCTGTTAGAGCAGGGAGTAATAGACCTCATAACAGAAATTGTCAGAGGATTGCTCACTAGTTATATAGGCAGTTGGAGAATTTTGTGAGCAGGAAATTGGAGGGAAAATGAAAAAGTTAGTTGGAGTTTTGAAATGAGCTGCTCTCCTCCACGAATTAGTTGAGCAGAGGAAAAAAAGAAGAAAGTTGAACCCCTGAATTTTTATTGATACGTTAAAAGCTAAGGACTCAGCCCTAAAAAAGAAATAGTTTAAAAGCAAATGAATGGATTGGTTCATGGGCTGGTTGAATGGCTAACCTGAAATGGGCTTAATTGAAATGTCTTAACTGGAATGGGCTAACCTGAAATGGCTTAGGTAATTCCATAACAGCTATTAACTGGGCTGAGAAAAGAAAATAATAATAAGTAAAGAATTTAAATTCAAGAAAAATGATTTAAGAATTTATTTAAAAATATTATTTAAAATTTTGAGAGGTGGAGTTACAAATCTCCCCTCCTTGAAAAATTTCGTTCCCGAAATTCAGAAAATGTCCAAATTATTTCACAAAACACCACAATATTATTTATTGAAAATGGAAATTCAAAACACTAAAATACAATCAAGTAAACAATCTAGGACAGCATTCACGCATCTCGTCCTCTTACTCCCATGTGGACTCTTTCGGAGAGTGGTGTCTCCATATGACGCGGACAAGCGGTATAGTCTGGTTCCGTAGTTGCTTCACCCTCCGATCAAGGATCTCCACTGGCTACTCCTCGTAGGTCAAGCTCAGACCCACCTCTAGCTCTGAGTAGTCCACCACATGGCTCGGATCTGGAATGTAGCATCGAAGCTGAGATACGTGAAAGACATCTGTAGGTCCTAAAAAATCAAGTTGCATCAATCAACAAAGTCAAGAAATCAAGAAACCCATCATTTGGATGAATTGCGCAGACAATAGATTGCGCAGCAATCCGATTGCGCATACTGCTTTGCGCACACTTCCAACTGCGTAGACTGACGTGGCAGAAGTCATCATTACCAAATCAAATCAAATCTTTTCTGACAACTGACAGCACGAATAACAAGGAATCTGTTCGTTTCCTGCACCGCACAGTGCTCGAGGGCGGCTGACAGCTGGCAGCGCAAACCAATCCTGCGCAGTTTGAGTCTGCGCAAACCATGTATGCGCAATTCAACTCTGCGCACTCCATCAATATAATTGATAAGTTACACGTGGCATTCATGCCATCGATTGCTCATTACGTGGCAACTGTTTATGCACGATCATGCGCATTTCTATCAAATGATGCCATGTGTCCATGATAGTTGGCCCACGATCCAGTAACTGTCTGCGCAAATCAATGCTGCGCAAACCAATGCTGTGCAAATCATCCTGCGCAGTCCAAAATAACTGAAAGTTAGTTATTTTCAGAACTCTATAAATAGAGTTTCAAGTCTTCATTTTAAGGGGGATCAAGATCAGAGATCAGAAATCAGAGAGATCAGGAGTTCTTGCCAAAGTGCTGCTGCATTCTTCCGAGACTTTTGTCTTCAACTTCAGAGGCTTTTGCCTTCAATTTCTAGAGTTGTTTTCAACTTCAAAGGATTCGTCTTCACAGTTCACATCGTCCAAGGGATAAAGCAATCGTCATCAAGATTGGATTCCTATAGTTGTAATTTTCCCAGAATTCTTGTAATCTTTATTACAGTTTGTATCAATAAAGTTCTATACTTTTGTTTTTGCAAACAAAATGGCGACTCTGCTGGGGACAACTTTCTCCTCCAACGAGGAAGTAGCAACTCAATGTGATGTAGCGTCTATCGGGAAGACGCAGAAGACGCTGGTTGTTAAGGTCAACCAGACAGCCTACGAGGCGATGCTCAACTCCAAGACCACTCTCCGTACTGTAGCCACCTCTGCCAAGAGCAAAATGCGCTCAGTTTGGGTCTCCAAGTCTGCACAATCTGGCATTTTTGCCACCAAGGATGCTGTACCAACTGTTGTACAATCTGCTAGTCAGACTGCTGCACAAACTGCTGTGCCAACTGTTGCACAGTCTGTCTCAGCAACTGCTGTACAATCTGTTGCAGTCAAGACTGCACAATCTGTTGCAACTGTTGCGCAAGCTACTTCATATGCTGCCTTGTCAAAACAGAAGACTCCTATGACTCTGGCGCAATTGGCAGTGGCTTTTCCTGTGCAAAATAGCACTCCAGTAACCAAAGTGCATCCCAAGCACTCTAAGACAAGAACTCCTGATACACTTCCTACCAAAGCTTCTAATGCACAAATGACTAGTGCACCTTCTACCCATGCGCAAACCAAGTCTGCGCAATCCAAGAAAGACAGCCTTTTGGCTAAATTTCCTTCTTCTTACAATAAAAGAAAAGATTCTACTCCTTTTCCCAAACACCCTATTGCCCCTGCGCAATCCATTGAGGGTAGTCCTTTGACTATTCCTCCTTCTCTTCAAAGCAAAGGAAAAGGTCCATTGGTCTTTTCTCAAACTTCCTTGTCTCATGACCTGGAAGATAACAGAGGGAAACGCTCTTTAGCTAACCCTTCATCTCAAAACAAAGGAAAAGGTCCTTTGGTCTTTTCTCAGTCTTCTTCAGTCTTTACTGAGGAAGATCCATCTCAATGTGTCTCGGCTCCAATCAATTCAAGAACTCTGGCAAACAAGGATTCTTCTTTCCTTTATAACAAGAGTACTTATACTAATCAAAGAGGTATTCTGCCTACTCCGATAGCAGAATTCCAGGACCTCCCGACTCTCCAAATTTATCGTTCCAGACAGGGAAAACTGTTAGTGTCTCAAACAGAAACTCCTGGGGGTGAATTTGCTGACCTCAGAACTTATCTTAATCGACCCACTTCGGTAAAACGCAAACAGCCAATACCGAAGGTTAAACATCATCAGAAACAAATCTCCAAAGTCAGAAATCCCGACACTTATGCCAATGAAGTGAGTACTTCCCTGTATACTCAAAGGACTAAACATTTGAAGAATCGGAATCATGTTCCAAATGTTATCAAAGAACAGATCCCTCGGAACTTTCCTCGTCCTGTTGTAGATCTTCGAGAACATCTAAGACAAAAACAGGATAATGTCTCAATATCTCCATCTCAACCATCTGATCATCACTGTAATTATAAAGTCATCATCCAATGCTATTGTCAAACGACAAAACGATCTGTCTTCGATCGTTTGACTTTTGCTAAAACAGAACCGATGTCAGAAGATGAAGAAGTGTTGTACGCTTCTGTTAACTTGACTTCTCGAGACACTGGGGGTAGAAGGTGCTCTAAGCATGGCAAACCTCGCAAACCAAGTCAACGGTATCTGGATCTACTTCAAGAATCTTCTGAGGGAGTATTTCAACATACCCGTTCTCGAAGCCGAGATACAATCGGTCAAAGGAGTCTTCCTCAAAATCCTTCAAGTCATCTTCCTGTTTCCCAGTCAGGAGATGATTCGTTTTCTGATTATGATGCATACAGTGAAAGTTCTGAACAAACAGTATCTTCTACTGTGCCAAGAGAAGTGACGGCTTATGTTGTCACCGATGATCCAGATGTTTCAACCTCCGCAAATCAAGAACAACGAATTGCTGCACTCGAAGACAAATTAAAAACCATGGCTGAGATGGTTGCTAGTATGCATTCCATCATTGTAGCACAACATGTTACACCACCAGCTGCACCTATTACTAGTCCAAAGATTATAGCATCTTCAATACCTGCCAATACTGGGCTGGGGGTAGTGCCTCCTCAAATACCTCCTGTACAAGTGCAAGTACAAACTACGCCTAGTCATTCAGGAGCTGGGGGTAGTGCTTACAACGCTGTTCCTCCTCCTACCACTACAACTCAACCTGCTCCTTCTTCTTCATCAGAAGACGCCAATGAAGTTGTCAAACTCTTACGAACCCAGTTTGAAGCATTTAAAGAGAAAGACAATCTACAAAGGTTGGGGATTAAACAGCCCTATCCGGTTGAATGGAAGGACGTCCCGTTTCCCCCAAAGTACAAAATCCCTACAATCTCTCTGTTCGATGGCAGTACTTCCCCGAGTCAATTCATCAATCATTTTGAGGTAATGACTGTTCAACTTCAGCCAAATGACGCTCTTCTTACCAGAGTGTTCGTCGGTTGTTTAGCCGGCGTAGCATACGACTGGTACAGAAGTTTGCCCGATGGTTGCATTACTTCTTTTTCAGGTCTCAAACAAATCTTTCTGGAACGGTTCTATGAAGGATTTAATGATATGACGATGTCAGCTCTCAACAAAATCAAACAAAAACATAATAAAACTGCTGAGAGCTTTATTGAACGGTTCCGCCGTGAAGCTTTGAAAATGCCTCCAGGGACTCCAGCTGCTGTCACTATTGATACTTGTAAGGCAAATCTTTTGCCTATTATCAGTATGTGGACGGGATCTACTCAATTCCAAGATTGGCCCTCATTCATCGTCAACGCCAAAGCCGCTGAAGTAAGTGCTGACAAGTTTAAACAATTGGGGGTACAAATGTCTAACCCTGATCGCGATGAGCATCAGAATTCAGGTGGTGGTAATCGCCAGAACAATCGCAAAGCGAAAGAGACTTTAAACATTAACTTGAACAAAAATAAAGAATCTTTGGCTGTCAATGTGGCCCCACCTACATCTACTCCTACTCCTTCTGCACCTCCACCGAGGGAACCTCGTCCGAAGGTAGAATACTCCTTTGACAAAAATGACACTGCAAGTATCTTTGAGTGTTTACTCAAAAGCAACAAAATTCAACTCCCTGATCCAAAGAAACCTGATGAAGTCAATAAGACTGATCATCCCAAGTATTGTGTCTATCACCGATTCATTGGACATCCTACTCGAGCATGCTATGTGCTCAAAGGTAAGATTCAAGAGCTTGTTAATGCAGGGGTAGTCACTTTGCAACAAGATGAGAAGACTGCTACTGCAAATATGGTTTCAGTCCAATTTAGAGATTTCCCTCCGCAGATGATACAGCATGGTGTCATTCCGATTCCTAAAGCAACCCTTGAGATTGAGAATCTTTCGCTTCCATCCAATGAAGGTCTTATTCCCTTGTCTCTTGACAATGGTGAAATTATGTGGATCCATCCTGATCTTACTCCAGAATTTGAGATATCTTCCAAGAAGAAAACTCGTTCTAAAGGCAAAACCAAAATCTGCAACATGGTATCTTTTGATCCTATTGTTGACGAAGAAATTCTGTTAGGCACAAGATCAGGAAAAGCTTATTTGAAAGATCATTCTGAAGGTCAAAAGGATCCTGTTTCTTCTTCCGAACCTGCTCTGGCACAACCTGCATCTGTTGAAGAGGTCCCTTCTACATCTTCACCAGTTGTAGTATCAATTCCTCCTAAGCCAACAACGGCTGACAAAGGCAAGCAACAAGTTCGATTTGACAAACCTCTAAAGAAGTCATCTCCTACTGGGCTTGAGAAGCCTTACAACTTTGATATATTGGCTCAATTAGCCAATACACCAGCTAGGCTATCAATCTTTGAACTCTTGCGTCTTTCCAAAGAGACACGAGAAACTCTAAGTGAAGCTCTGATGCAGGCTGAAACTTGCTTAACTCTTCTTAAGAAGCCAGAATCAGAATCAGTCTCTTGTCATCACAGTCATAGTGTCTTGGAACTGATCCCAAATATTACTTTCACTCAGGATGATATGCTAATGGAAGATAATAGACATGATCGTCCTCTTTATTATACAGGATATGTAGATTCAATGAAGGTTGATCGTATCCTGATAGATCCAGGGTCTGCACTTAGTATTATGCCAAAGACAATGCTAGATGCATTAAAGATACCAGTGCATAGTCTTTCAACCACGATCACTACTATTCTGGGATTTAATCAAGGAAAGAGTGAACCTTTGGGCAAGATTCGTCTAAAACTCCAAATAGGCAATCTTCGCACAAAGGTGACCTTTTATATCATTGACAATCATGGTTGTTCTTATAATGCTCTCCTGGGAAGGCCATTCCTCCATGAACACAATATCGTTCCATCAACTCTTCATCAATGTTTTAAATATATTGATGACAAAGGACAAGTTCATAAGGAAGTTACGGACCTTTATCCTTTCAAGGGTGTTGAAGCTTATTGCAACGATGCTCGTATGTACAAGGATGAATTTATAAAGGTAGTATTGGCTATGGATACTGAAGAAGATCAAAAAGCAGTACCTCAAGACACTCTTATCATACCTGTTAAGGGGCGAGTTTCTCATCCTCAATCTTCCAAGCCACTGGTTATTCACTTACCAGTTCAAAAGAAATCAGTTGATGCTGATGAAAATCAAAGGGAGCTCACCTCTTCTGAGCCACTTGTTATCGACTTACGTCGTAACAAAGACAAAAAGCAGCTCATTCCTTCTGAGCCACTTGTTGTTGATCTAAATCACAACAAGGAAAAAAAGGAGTTCACCTCTTCTGAGCCACTTGTTATCGACCTCCGTCGTAACAAGCCTCCTCCACGTTCTTCTTCTCCCCCTCTTGTAATCAATTTGACCAAATCTGCTAAGGTTAAAGGTCCTGTTGTAAATACTGATGTACAAATCAATGAAAAAGCACCTACTTTCCAGTATATTGATGTTATTTATTATACTAAAAGTTATTTGAATATGTTAGATAGCTTCCAATCAATTATACTGGGAGTCGTACAATCTCTTCAGACAGAAGTCTCGCTTGAAGATCCAGATGATTCTTACCGTATTCATCCTTCTTTAAAGAAAGGTGAAAGTTCAGCATTTTTATATAAAAGACCGAAAACAAAGATTAACTATTCGGATGATAGCAAAGTTAACAATACGAGACGTCTCCAGTTCCATCGTTATAGTCAACAATCAAAAGACATCCTCCGAAAGATGGGTTACGACTTTAAGAGCGGCCTTAACTATGGTAAAGGTAGACGAACTCCCATTCGTACAACAGTTCCAAACGAAAAATCACAAATGTATTATGACAGGACCAAGAAAGGTCTCGGATATACTTCTCCTCCACTGTTATCTCCAGCAGCTTCTGAATCAGATAGTGAAGAACGTTCTAACTCTTCTGATTCCAGATCATGGGATTCCGATACTAGCATCGGTGAAGTCCATCGTATAATTGTATCTTCTAACATGGTCTCTGTTGAACTACCAGAAGGCTGTGATGAAGATGTTGAAGAAAGTCCGAAAACAGATCCTTGGGCTCAACATATGGATAACCAATGGGTACTTCGATTTGAACAACGTGAACCTCCTACTGAAGATCAACTACTTCAAATTGATGTAGGAGAAAGAGATTCACCTCGGCCAATTTTTATTAGCAAAAATCTTCCAGAAGCAGACAAACAAGAGTTGATTCTTCTTATTAAAGAATATATCGACGTCTTTGCCTGGAGTTATGAAGACATGCCAGGTTTAGATCCTAAGATTGCTACTCACAAACTGAACATTCTTCCTAATGCTAAACCAGTCAAACAACAACAAAGGCGGTTTAAGCCTGAAATGATGGACGCAATTGATGATGAAGTCAAGAAGCTCATCGCTTGTGGCTTTATTCGAGAAGAGCAGCATCCTGATTGGGTAGCTAATGTCGTCCCAGTTCTGAAGAAAACTGGAAAAGTTCGAGTCTGCATCGACTTCCGAGATCTCAATGAAGCATGTCCAAAAGATGAATTTCCTCTTCCTATCACAGACGTCATGATTGACAATACTTGTGGGTTCGAAAGGATATCTTTTATGGATGGATTTTTCGGGTATAATCAGATCAAAATGCATCCTGAAGATGAAAAGCATACATCTTTCCGCACTCCTCGTGGTGTTTATTGTTATACAGTGATGCCATTTGGTCTTAAAAACGCTGGTGCAACTTACCAACGTGCTATGAGTACTATTTTTAAAGATCATCTTCGCAAAACAGTCGAATGTTACGTGGACGATATTGCTGTTAAAAGTCGTCTAAAGAAGATCACATCCAAGATTTGAGAACAATATTTAATCTCATGCGTCAACATCAGCTCAAGATGAATCCCACCAAGTCATTCTTGGGTGTCTCTAGTGGCAAGTTTCTCGGCTTCGTCATTACCTCTAAGGGTATACACGTGGATCCCGAGAAAATCAAAGCCATCCAAGAGATGCGTCCTCCACGCAACCTAAAAGAGCTATGAGGATTCCAAGGCCGACTTGCGTACATCAGGCGATTCATTTCGAACTTGTCTGGACGCTGCAGACCATTCACTCAATTAATGAAGAAGGGTGTATCTTTTGTTTGGACTGAAGAATGTCAACGAGTATTCGACGATATCAAACAATATCTTATGAACCCACCAGTTTTGGTGCCACCTATCTCTGGCATTCCATTCTTGATGTATGTCCGTGCTATGGACCATTCATTGGGTGCCTTACTTGCCCAAAAGAACAAAGAAGGCCATGAACAAGCTATCTACTATCTTAGCCGAACTATGATTGGTACTGAACACCGTTATAGTCCTGTCGAGAAAGAATACTTGGCTCTCATGTTTGCTGTGCAAAAGACGAGGCATTATATCATTGGTCAAAGTATTCATGTTATATCTCGAGTTAACCCTCTCCGGGTACTCATGAAGAAACCAAGTACACTTAATTCTCGGTTGGCTACATGGGCAATCCTGCTAGCTCAATATGACATGGTGTATGTTCCACAAAAGTCTGTCAAAGGTCAAGCGCTGGCAGACTTCTTAGCGGCTCATCCTGTGCCTGAAACATCTAAACTCTATGACGAAATTCCTGACGAGACGTTAGAAGTCAACATGATCTCCGAAGAGTTTCCAACCTGGCATTTATTCTTTGATGGTGCATCAAGAATTGGACCAAATGGTGCTATAGTGGCAGGTGTTGGAGTTGTTCTCGTTTCTCCAGACGGATTAACTATCCAAAGAGCCTACTCTTTAGATGAACCTTGCACCAACAATGTGGCAGAGTACAATGCCTTACTTGTCGGCCTTCAGCTAGCTAAACAACTGAATATTGAATATCTGAAAGTCTATGGTGACTCTAAATTGGTTGTAAACCAGGTTAGAGGAACCTATGAAGTCCGTCATCAAGACCTAGTGCCTTATCATGAGGCGGCAATCAATATAGCTACATCATTCAAAGCCTTCTTCATTGACTATGTTCGACGAGCTTGCAATACTGAAGCCGATGCTTTGGCCAATCTTGCAGCTGTCTTAGCCATCCCTATCAAAAGACAGCAGGTCGTGGTTATCTCCAACCGGGAACTGTTCTGTATCGAAAACAATCGTAATATTGAATTCAGTAATTTTGCAGAAGTCAATGTTATTGATGAAGATTGGAGAACTCCTTTTATTGACTTTGTGGTTCATGACATACTCCCCGAAGATCCTAAGGAGGCTACAAGTGTTCGTCGACGATCTCTCCAATTCTATTACAATCAAACTACTAAGACCCTCTATCGGCAAACTTATGATGGTCTTCTTCTACGCTGTTTAGCTGGTGATGAAGCCAAACAAGTGTTACGTGAAGCTCATGATGGCGTCTGTGGAGCACATCAACCTGGTCCTAAATTACAGGATCACATTAGACGTATGGATTATTATTGGCCCTCTATGGTATCAGATGCCATTGAATATGCAAGGAAATATCGTGCTTGTCAAATCCATGCAGACTTCATTCATCAACCCTCGGAATTCTTACACCCGACTGCTGCTTCATGGCCTTTTGAAGCTTGGGGTATGGACATCATAGGTCCTATTAATCCTCCTTCTTCTAGAGGACATCGGTTCATATTGGCGATAACCGATTACTTCTCCAAGTGGGCCGAAGCTATACCTCTGGCTGAAGTCAAGACTAGCAGTGTCATCAATTTCGTTAAAACACCATGTCATCTATAGATTCGGTGTACCTCGCAGAATCATTCATGACAATGGACCTCAATTCATTAGTCAGAAATTCACTAGATTCTGCGATGATCATCGGATTAACAACGTTGCTTCGACGGCGTACAATCCTGCCGCTAATGGTTTAGCTGAAGCCTTTAACAAAACCATTATTAAGCTCCTTAAGAAGTTTGTATCCACTAACAAACGGAATTGGAGCGAGAAACTTGGCGAATGTCTTTGGGCCTATCGAACTACAGTCCGCAATCCCACAGGCTTTACACCTTTCTCTTTGGTGTATAGCTGTGAAGCTGTCCTTCCTTTGGAGTTACAAATTCCTTCTTTAAGGATTGCTATTGCCAATGAGCTTACCATAGAAAATAATGACCTTCTTCGACTCCAAGAGTTGGAAGCATTGGATGAAAAGCGGTTAATGGCTCAACAGCATATTGAGTTATACCAAGCCCGCATCTCAAAGACATTTAATCGTAAAGTGAAGGTCAGAGCCTTTCAGCAAGGAGAACTTGTTCTAACGGTCAGACGTCCTATGACTATGACTCATATGAGCAAAGGGAAATTCGATGCGAAATGGGAAGGTCCCTATGTTGTGAGCAAAGTCTTCTCAAACGGAGCTTATCAACTTTCAGAACTGGATGGTCGAGTTGCTATGATGCCTATCAATGGCAAATTTCTTAAGAAGTATTATGTATAAATGTAAATGCTTGTAAAAATTATCAGACAGGATCAAGTTCATAAATAAAATGCAAATTTTATTTCATCATATGATAGTACATAATATTAAAGGTCACTATCATCTTTCTCTACATTTGGACGAGGGCCACTACCGTCCTTCTCAAAAATACGGTCAGCAAAAGAGTCGAGAACCTCCTTGCTGGATCCTACAAGAAACTTGCAGGCGGCCATCCTCATGGCTTCTTCTTCTTTAGTCCTTCCAGGTTCAAGCAGGAAGTCCAGAATGTCTCGTGGTGGCTGAGGTGCAGACAGACCTTCGCCCGCTTTTGCCTCCTTCGGCTGGAATGGATCAGCAGGGCGTTCTTCAGTGCCCTTCTCAACCTTCGAGGCGATTTCGACCTTCTTAGATGCTTCTCCGGACGACATTTTTATGTTGAAGAGCAGAAGTGTTTATTCCTATCAGATTTCTGCTATATTTATAGGCAGAAGTTCCTCAAATAATGAAACGACGGTTCATCCGTTCATTTATTACATTCATCAGACGGTTCATCCGTTCATTTATCACATTCATCCGACGGTTCATCCGTTTATTATTACCCGACGGTTCACCCGTTCATTCATCATCACCTGATGGGTTATCCGTTCATTTCCATTTAACGGTTCATCCATTCATTAATCACCATTTGACGGTTCACCCGTTCATTGTCATCTATTATTTGACGGTCTTCCCGTTCATTCATCTCGCAAACATTGATGATTCGTCATCATTCATTATTTACATCAGCAACTTGTTATTTTTGATTAAGTTGTCAAATCGAAATAATTATACTCAATATATTCTGCCACGTCTATATTACCTCTGAGTAGATATAATGAATATAATTATTTTCTATAAAATCATCAAGAAATATATCATGTCTTGTACCTCTGAATATATTTTCTATCTCTATTATTTATATCTGAATAAAATAAGCAATAAATAATAGAATCACAACAAAATATCTTTTATTTAATCAGAATATAAGACAGTACAAAAATGCTTCCACAGCAACAAAAACAAAGATACAAAAGAGTTTCAATCAAGAGGGAGGAACAATCAAATTGTTGATCTGTTGCTTCAAGGTCTGCAACTCTTCTTCGTGACTAGTTGTTACTCTCATTCTTGCTTCTTCCATCCCTTTTTCTTCATCAAAAACAGGCATATCTATTGTCCTGCGGGTAATTTCAGCACTATGAGTCTCTTCATACTCATTTTTCTCTCGAATTAGGGCATTGAGTTGTTCAATCATAAGTCGTTGATTGGCAGTTTCTTCTTCAAATTCCTTCTGAAGGCGAATAATTTCCGCTTTCAATCCAGTAAGCCTCTGTCCTTTGTTCTCAGCTGCCAAAGTAACTGATTCTATCTTTGAGTTGAATTCAGCTGACTTTGCAGAATGAGCTTCTAAAAGGTTCTGAAGGTTTATCCTTTCAATATCAGCTTCTTGGGCTAGTCGCTCATATTCGGCTTGCACCAGAGAGTCTATATTCTTCTTCTTGAGTTCTTTATATTTCTTTATGGATACTTCCAACTCATCCAATATATGTTCAAGAAGAATAGCTTGAGCCTCATCTCCTTGATCCCTTATGGCTCTTATTAAAAAAGAAGTTGGCTTCCTAACCATAATAAAGTCAGCTCCTTCCTTCTCTATCATCTTATGGGCAAGAGATCCCAACGATTCAAAAAAGCACTTGGTAAATGATTGTACAACTTGCTGATTGATGGCTATAGTTCCAGGAGTTGAAGCTACCCCTGTTGAGGATGGGGTAGTCGGTTGCTCAATCCTTTGCTGCTGAATGATGGGCTCTTTAAACAAAGGAGCCAGAGTGGAACTAGCTGCTCCTCCTGTTTGTTTTTCTACAAAAAGTAAAATTCTTATTTTACTAATTTGCCAATAAACAAAAAGATCAAATTAAAAGCAGTCTTACCTTGATTGGATCTAACAACAACTGTATTTCCTGCTGGAATAGACTCCCGTTGAACGGAAGTAGCTTCAATTGCAACAGCTTGGCTGCTGCCCGCTTCAGAGCCGCAAGATAAGTGATGGCTACTACTAACAACTACCGTTGGAATAGGCACCATAGCCAGGTCCATCGGAGGTGTTGGTAGAGTATCAAGATCTGCAAGAACTACAAATGAAGATATTAGATATCAATCTATTTTAAAGAAAGAAGATTGTTAAATCTCATTTTATACCTTGGGGTTCGGTGGCGGGATTCTCTTGCTGAACATCTTCACCAGCCACTTCTTCAGGAGATATTTCTATCTCGACGTCTTCATCAGGGTTAACAACCTTTTCTACGGACGCCTCTACTTCAATATCCTTTTTAGGATCCGAAGCATCGTCGGCGGTATCAAGAGATATGTGTTCTTTGTTGTCCCCTTCAGGATTCTGTATATACTTATCAACATTTCCAGACGAAGAGTTTTCTTCATCCTTATCTTCTTCTTCTTCTTGGGCTGCATTCCCACTGTCAGTTGCAGTTAGATCCTCCTGCAGGCTATAACAATCTTCTAAAGCTTCGATCATTTCACGCTCTTCTTCTTCACGAAGAGTCTTTGGAGTAGGAGGAAGCTGAGTCGTCTCCGCGACAGGTGAAAGAGGTCGTGTAATATTTAGCTCCTCTTCAATGATGTTTTCTCTGAGTGTTTCAACTTCAGTTCTGGGGTCAAGATCTCCCCTTTGTTCAGTCTCTTCAAGGGTTTTACTCCCTGATTCAGAAATAGGTGTGGGAGATGGCATTATAAATCCTGCTGCAGCATCTACTGAAGTCAGGAGTTGTTTGGAAGAAGAGGCTTCTAAATTTCTTCTGGTGACCAACTTCTTCTTTTTTCTGTGTAGAGGTCTGTCGGGACTCTCCACATTTATTGGTGCTGTTTATTTCTGTACAGAAGTTGGTGTAGTAGCAACTTCCTGATTTGTCTCGGCTAGCTGCCGAGATTGAGATCTTGTAGTCACTTTATCAGAAGAATGCTCCAAGACCAATTTCTTCTTTGCTGCAGGAGCAGGAGGCTCCTCTCTTCTTCTTTTCTTGGCAGGAGACTTTCCCACTCTCAAAGAGATCCGTATTGCTGCGTTTACCTCTTGTTGGAGCATTATTTCTCTTGAAGTTTCTAGGGGTTCATCCGCCGGCTCGTTTGCCTCATCATTGGCAGGGATTGATAAAGCTATCCTCCCTTTTCTCAATCTTATCGCAGAAGCAAAACTATCAGCGAGATTAAAGTTCTCGGCAAAAGTATTTGCAGATGTGTAAAATACCGAGTATGTAAAGAGCATCCGAGGCCCTTGAGGAGTGCTCTTTGGTGGCATCGAGAAGGTAGCCTTTGTGTCACGGGCATTGTAGTAGGCCCAAGCTCGGGCCCCGTCAATCAAGAAACCCTTGCCCTGAAGGCAGGTGATTGCGTTCCCTACGTGGAACTGATCATACCCAAATTGTCTAGCAAAACGGCTAGGGAGGTATGGTTCCAAAAAGCATTCTTCTTCAAAGCGGTATACTAAATGAGATGGCCGAATTGTCTTCAACCATTCAAAGGCCACACGGTTTAAGGGCTGCAGCTTTGAATCTACCATGTTGGGTGGCATCTGGTCATGACCGGCAGGGAGAGGGGCGCAACAGAAGTTCCATCCTCTGTTCAAATTTAAAACAAATCTGCACTCACTCAGAGAGGTGTACTTCTATTTACCCTGAGAATATCTGCACAAGAAGCTGCCATCTACTGGTCCCATACCAGGGTCCATTAAAGTTGGATAGTGGAGGAGTAACCATCCAAAGAGATAAGTGTACGGCAGTTCGAGACAAGGGAATTCTTTTTCTTCCTTTGCCTTCAGCATCGAGTCAACATACAAGCGAAGACTCGCATTCAATCTGCAGGTCATTGCCGATAACAAGTCAACCTTATAACCGAAGACTAGCTTGACGGCAGCAAAAAGTACACCGCGATGAAAACGGTCCACTGCACTAGATCCCGGGACCACGAATCGTCTGAGCCAGTGTGTCAGAAACCCTGCTAACTGGGCTTCTTTGGACATGGGTCTGTAACCCATTCTCAAAAAACTCTCCAAAATGTCACCTTTCTTTAAAGGTGGACATTGATAATCATCCTTCATTTCCTTATCATAATGTTTACTTTCTTCCATCATCTTCATGACTTCCGTGTTACTTAAGGGTTTGAAAAAATGAGGGTAACATTTGTCATTTTCCTTGGTTTTCTTCTCTTCAATATGATTTAAGAACAAGTATGGCAACCACTTCGAAGAATAGCAAGTGTTGGCCGTAGCACTCTTATAGTACAAAGAGCAAATCTTGTAATGGCACAGCAGTTCCTCAAACACTGCTACCATTTCTGCATTTTCTTTTCTGAGTTTCTCCAACTCGTCATTTGTGGGAACAAACTCCTCATATGGAGCATCCGCCATGGGCAAGTATGAGATGTACTTCATCTCGTGAAGTGCAAACCCCATCTCTCCACCCGGGGTCATGAAGGTTCCTGTCCTGTAATTGTATCGCTCAGCCAAGGCCAAAAACATATGAGGGTTAGGAGCAAAGCCGTATACAGTGGCATGCACTGCTTGAAACAGGTTAATCTGTTGAAGTTTGTCTTGGAAGGCTGTCAGAACCCAATTTGCAATGCAATTCCATCGTTTGTAATCTGGATTCACTAATCCAGTCATTCTGATATCCTGTTCAGGGTATCTTCCTTCTTCCTTCGCAAATTCATTTGCGAATATAGGGGTTCTGACGGGCATCAGCATAGAGGAGTTTTCCGGTAGAATACAGCCGGGTCTCAAACCTCTCAACATAACACTGTATCTGTCAGAGGAGCTGTAAAACATATCTTTCCCGTTAACCTTCTTTACAAAGATCTTCCCTGCACGAGCATCCTGGAGAAGGGTAATGTTCCAATCCATTTTCCTCGGGTAGCTCGCATGAGCATACCGTGATAAAGGGAGACAGCGAGAAATGTCAGGAATGAAGAATGATCTATCTTCCCGGTGGACTACCATTTCCTCCATCCTTAGCCTAGGCTGGAAGACTTTTTCAAAGGCGTCACCAAACAAGAATAAGGGTTTCTTGTGGATAACAGCATCTGCTGATTCCAGAGGTTGTCCATTCATCAGACACATTAAAGTTTCGTTGTCCTGGGAAATCAATATTGCCTGACGAAAAGCCGGCAGATCGTACTGAGGATAATGGACGTGAGACAAATCTTCTTTATATTCAGATTCAGACAAAGTTCCCACAAAATGTTCATAGTTTGGATCTTCATTGGTTTCAACTGCATCAAAAATAGATGAAGATCAGTACAAGTCAAAAACTCTATTTTTCAGACAAACAAAACAGAAGAGTACACAATCCTCAGATTGCGCTAACATGGATTGCGCAACATTAGTTTGCGCATCATAAAAGGGTGCGCAAACCAATCGATTGCGCTGACATCCAGCGCAAATCAATCGATTGCGCTGACTTTCTGTCAGCACAATTCGATAGATTGCGCAGGATTACAGTCTTCATAAAAATGAAGACTGACTGTTTATGCAACCAAAAACCCTAAAAAGGGTGGCGCAATTTGAACTCATCTCTAAAAAGAGATGAGTTTCGAAGATCGAAGGAAGTCAAAACACCCTAAAAAAGGGGTTTTTGATCGGTTTAACTACCTATCAGAGCGGGGTGCGCAGACTCATGTCGGGATGCTCGCCGTGCAACTCTGCCAGATGATTCGGCCGGAGCTTTTCCCTTCGCGGCGGCGGCGGCGGCAGCATTAGATCGTCGGGGCGCCATGGCAAAGTCGTTGGAATTGGAAGACAGTAAGGGCTCAGAGGAGAAATTTCAAGATCGTAAAGTAAAGAATTGAAAATGAAAGGACGGCTATTTATAGCCTTTGAAATACGAAACGGCTGCCTTGGATTGCGCCTAAAATTTGGGGGCACTTCACTTTGCGCAGACAGCTCATCATCATGCGCAACTTGATTCAAAATTCAAAAATTCAAAGTATTTCGAAACTTTGAATCAAATCAACTTTCGAAAACTTTGAAGGGGGTCTTGTAGGTCCTAAAAAATCAAGTTGCATCAATCAACAAAGTCAAGAAATCAAGAAACCCATCATTTGGATGAATTGTGCAGACAATAGATTGTGCAGCAATCCGATTGCGCATACTGCTTTGCGCACACTTCCAACTGTGCAGACTGACGTGGCAGAAGTCATCATTACCAAATCAAATCAAATCTTTTCTGACAACTGATAGCACGAATAACAAGGAATCTGTTCGTTTCCTGCACCGCACAGTGCTCGAGGGCGGCTGACAGCTGGCAGCACAAACCAATCCTGCGCAGTTTGAGTCTGCACAAACCATGTATGCGCAATTCAACTCTGCGCACTCCATCAATATAATTGATAAGTTACACGTGGCATTCATGCCATCGATTGCTCATTACGTGGCAACTATTTATGCACGATCATGCGTATTTCTATCAAATGATGCCATGTGTCCATGATAGTTGGCCCACGATCCAGTAACTGTCTGCGCAAATCAATGCTGCGCAAACCAATGCTGCACAAATCATCCTGCGCAGTCCAAAATAACTGAAAGTTAGTTATTTTCAGAACTCTATAAATAGAGTTTCAAGTCTTCATTTCAAGGGGGATCAAGATCAGAGATCAGAAATCAGAGAGATCAGGAGTTCTTGCCAAAGTGCTGCTGCATTCTTCCGAGACTTTTGTCTTCAACTTCAGAGGCTTTTGCCTTCAATTTCCAGAGTTGTTTTCAACTTCAAAGGATTCGTCTTCACAGTTCACATCGTCCAAGGGATAAAGCAATCGTCATCAAGATTGGATTCCTATAGTTGTAATTTTCCCAGAATTCTTGTAATCTTTATTACAGTTTGTATCAATAAAGTTCTATACTTTTGTTTTTGCAAACAACATCATGCACTCCTTCCAAACTAGCTGGAAGCGCTAGTCGATACGCCACCTCGCCAATCCGTGCCGTCACGTCGAAAGGCCCGATGTACCTCGGACTGAGTTTCCCTCCTCCGCCGAAACGAATGACGCCCCTAGTCGGCGAGATCTTCAAGAACATTCTATCTCCAACTACGAACTCCAGTGGCCGTCTGCTGCTGTCTGCCCAGTGCTTCTGCCGATCTTCTGCAACTCTGAGATGCTCCCTGATCAATCTGATCTTCTCAGCTGAATCTGCCACCATCTCTGGCCCAAGCAAAGCCCTCTCGCCAACGTCGTCCCAAGATAAAGGTGTGTGACATCTCTGCCCATACAATGCCGCGAACGGGGTCATCTCGATGCTAGCCTGATAACTATTATTATAGGTAAACTCTATTAGATGCGAGTGATCCTCCCACGAACCGCCGAAGTCGAGTGCGCAAGCCCGCAGCATGTCCTTCAGTGTCTGAATGGTCCTCTCGGACTGTCCGTCTGTTTATGGATGATAGGCAGTGCTAAACTTCAACTGTGAACCCAAGCTCAGCTGTACACTCCTCCAGAAATGTGATGTGAAGCGGCTGTCCCTGTCTGAAACGATGCTCATGGGCACCCCGTGAATCCTTACAATCTGACACATGTAGAGTTTTGCAAGCTTCTCGGTCAACAGCCCAACCTTGAACGGAATGAAGTGAGCGAATTTTGTCAGTCTGTCCACGATAACCCAAATAGCATCCTTGCCACCGGGCATACACGGTAAACCAGAGACAAAGTCCATGGTGATGTGTTTCCACTTCCACTTCAGAATAGGTAAAGGCTGGAGTAATCCTGCTAGTCTCTGGCGCTCCGCCTTGACTTACTGGCACACAAGGCATCTGGAAACAAATTTGGCAACCTCTCGTTTCATCCCATACCACCAAATATACTCCCACAGATCCTTATACATCTTGGTAGATCCAGGATGAATAGAATATAGCGACTGATGGGCTTCCTACATCACCTCCTCCCGCAAATTCTTAGGTACACATAACTGGTTTCCGTGCCTCAGGGATCCATCATCTGCAATAGTGAAGTCGTCGAGCAATCCTGCCTCCGTCTGGCCTCTGAGACATCGGAGTCTCTTATCTAGAAACTGGGCCTCCTTGATTTTCTCTATCAGTCCTGACTGTAACTGCATATGCATCAGCTGCCCTCCAACTCCCGGAAGAACAATCTCGATCCCCAGACTCTCAAGATCCTCTAGAAGATGTCGATCCGTAGTGCGAAACATAGCAACAGGATATCGACTGAGAGCATCTGCTACCACATTCGCCTTCCCAGGGTGGTATTACAGATTGATGTCGAAATCCTTCATGAGTTCCAGCCATCTGCGCTGTCTCATATTCAGCTCCTTCTGAGTGAAAACATACTTCGGGCTTTTATGGTCAGTGAAGATGTCCACTCTCTCTCCATACAAGTAGTGCTTCCACAGGTTCAAGGCAAAAATGACTGCTGTAAGCTCCAAGTTATGTGTAGGGTAATTCTTCTCATGAGGCCTCAACTGTCTAGAAGCATAAGCAATGACCCTCTTGTTCTGCTCAAGCACACATCCCAAACCCTTCCCTGATGCATCGTTGTAGATGACGAATCCTCCCGATCCAGATGGCAAAGCTAGAATTGGTGCTGTAGTGAGTCTTCTCTTCAATTCTTCAAATACTGACTGGCAGGCGTTGCTCCAGATGAACTCCTCGTCCTTCCGCGTAAGCTTGGTCATTGGCGCTGCTATCTTGGCAAAATCCTTCACGAACTTTCTGTAGTATCCTGCTAGCCCTAGGAAACTACGAATCTCTGCTACTGACTTGGGAGGTGCCCATGCTTCCACAGCTTTAATCTTCTTAGGATCTACAGAAATCCCCTCTCCAGTCACCGCATGCCCCAGCAACTCCACTCTGTCCAAGAAGAACTCGTACTTCGAGAGCTTCCCGTACAGCTTCTCCTTCCGCAGAATCTCTAACATAATCCGCAGGTGCTCCATATGCTCCTCCTCAGTCTTCGAATATATCAAGATGTCGTTAATGAAGACTACGACAAACTTGTCCAGATACTTGTGAAAAACTTTATTCATCAAGTTCATAAACACTGCTGGGGCATTGGTAAGTCCGAATGGCATCACCAAAAATTTATACTGGCCGTAACGGGTGTTGAAAGTTGTCTTCGGAATATCCTACTCTCGAACCTTCATCTGATGATATCTCGACCGAAGGTCAATCTTGGAAAAGACCTTCGCTCTACTCAGCTGATCAAACAGCTCATCAATCCGCGGCAACAGGTATTTATTCTTGATGGTGATGTTATTGAGTGCACGGTAATCGATACACATCCTCACAGCCCCATTCTTCTTGGGCACGAAGAGTTACGGTGCTCCCCAGGGTGAAGCATTGCACCGAATAAAACCCTTGCCTTCCAACTCATCAATCTGGACCTTCAACTTTGTAGCTTCCTTCGAGTTGATCTTGTAGCAATGCTGGGACTTTGGCATTAATCTGGACACTAAGTCGATGCTGAACTCCACATCTCGATCTGGCGGCAATCTTGGCAACTCCTCGAGGAAGACGTCGAGAAACTCTGTAATCAGCGGATGCGGCAACTCCTGGTCTTCTGCAACTGCTCCAAAGTAGACTCCCTCTGGCCTCTCTGCGATCCGTCTTCTGATCTCGAACGGCGGAACTCTAGGCGGGCTGAAAGTAACCTTCCCTTCATAGCAGTCTATTACGGCAAACTGCTCGTTCATCCAGTCGATGCCGAGGACCACATCAAATTCGGGCAATGGCATCACTAGAAGTCGAGCCCTAAGCTCTCGCCCAGCTATAGTGATAGGGCAATCCACCATCTCACTAACTGGCACTAACCCTCCTCCTGTCATAATCCGACAGTTCCTCCTAGTGGGCTTAGGTGTGAAGCCGTGTCTATGCAGAAACTCATATGATACAAAACTATGTGTGGCTCCAGAATCAAACAATACAATGGTAGAAAATGAATATATGACAGTAGAACCTGTGATAACATCTGCAGCTGTATCCTCCTCCTCAACTGCGACCATGACGTAAGCACGTCCCCGCTGTGGTCCTCCCCTCTGTTGCTGCTGGTGCTGTGCAAATCTTTGCTGCTGAAGTGGTAGAGCTGGTCCTCCTCTCTAGGGTGCAGCAGGCAGTGCTCTGGGTGGTACAGGTGGTGGTCCTCCAGCTCCTCGAGTCCTCCTGCTAATCTGGCTGCAGCCTGCTGGATGTCCCTCATCTGATGTACATCTGACCCGCATAATAGGCAAAGTATGAGTCTCTTGCGACAAACCTCCACATGGTGTCCTGGCCGATGACAGTATGTGCAAGTAACCCCTTGCGGTCTCTGATGCTGAACTGTTGGAACTCTGGCAGGACGGTGCTGAACTGCTGCCTGCTGAGCTGGCCTCGTCTGAGTCTGCATCTATACCCTCTTCGCCGGTGCCTGGTAACTGCTGCTGCCGATGTCCCTATCCCTCTTGGGCCTCGGGTCCATCTCCTTCTCTACAGCCTGAGTGATCTTGAGGATGCTCGAATAAGTCGTCGCCTGGCTGATCGCCACTACGTGCCGCAGCTCTCTGGTGAGGCCCTTCTTGAACCTCCAAGCCCTCTCCTCCGGCGTGCCGACTAGGTTCTCTATGAACCTGCTGAGTCGGGTGAACTCTGAAGTATACTCCGCCACTGTCATGGTCCCCTGCTACAAGGCCTCAAATTGCATCCGAAGCTCGTCTCTCTCAATGTTGGAGAAAAAATTCTTCTTGAACAGAGTTTTGAAATCTGCCCAAAGAACATGGGGTACTGCTAACTGGGGCTCCTCACGGTACCAGGCTCTGGCAAGGTCGAACAGTCGCATACTCGCTACCTCCACCTTCAAGTCATCAGGGATCCTCGCCATCTTCAGCATCCGCTCTACATATTCCAGCCACTCATCTGCATAAACAATCCCCTCGTGGCCCCAAAAGTCCATTGGGCAGAGGTTCTGATAGTCCCTGGCCGTTTCCGGTCTCGGTGCTGCTGGTGCTGGAGGTGCTACCGGTGTTGGTGCTGTCCTCTCTCGAGTCCTGAGTGCATCAACGATGGTCGCTCTCAACTGTGCTGTCTGGTGGTTCTGGGCCTCCATGAACTGCTGGAACATGGCCATCACCTGAGCGCCGTCAAACATCATCGTCGAGGGCAATGGAGGAAAGATAGGAGGCGATGGCGGAAGCTGATCTACTGGAGCGTCTGGTTCGGGCTGTCCCGAACTGCCTGCAACTCCAGGCTGATCTGCGGTCTTTCTCGTAGTGACCATCCTGCAATAGAAAGAAAACTTCCTTGATTGACAAACCCTAAAACGTAATAAATAATGTTTTTATAATATCAATGTACCTGATAAACTTGATATACCCTTATTTCCCCATTTTCCTATGATGTGATCAAGTTTCCCTAGTATAATCAAGTCCCCCAATAGTACGCTAAGACCTAGGTACCATTAGGATAGACCTGCATGGGCCACCACTAAAAACATGTCACGACCCGCTCCCGAATAATCGGACACGAGTCGGACACGCCCAGCCTTCATCGTTGGACACGACGAAGTAAGCTGTACCAATATCTATGGAAAACTATAAATCCAGATAAGTATGAAAGTAAATCACAACATCTAATATCGAATCCCAGAATCTCAAATACAAGTCTAAAAGTTATTACATTCCAGCAAATGTTAAATAAACTGATGTCTCTAATACAAGTCCAGATAAAGCTAAAAAGGAAAATATTAGGCTTCCTCAGCCTCTAAGTCCTGGGCAACATCAACTGGCTCATAGGTGCCTCCAGGCTCCTATCCGTAGTAAGTGTCACAGATAGCCTCCAACTCACCTGTAACATATCCTAGTCAGGAGCGGAGCTAAGTATATCCAAGGAAATGAACATGAACATCATGGTATGAACAAAAATATAGGAAATATATATAAAGTACGAGAAATGAGAACAAGACATGAAACCTGAACATGAATAATGAAAAGTAAATATAGGGAACATGAAATGAGTCCTGAACATGAAATAAACATGAATCCTGAAGTGTGCAATATATCGAAATACATCCAGAGTGTGTGATCGGCTTGGATAGATCCAATGAACATAAAATGGTACGGCTTCGGTCCCGCGTACACGATGCAGGACCTAAGCTATTCACATGAATAGTAATACGGGTTTGATCACACATCTGTAGTATTTCTCCTCCCAGACACAAGTAAACTCAAGAAAATATGATACAAGACAATCTCGTGATATATCGTGTCAACAAGGAGATACAAGAATGAATATACAAGACATGAGAAAATGAACAAGCCCAAAGAGTATACTTGCCTTGCTCAGGGTGATCAAGTGTGGGTAGTGATGCTGGATATCCTCCTGTCAAATGATTTATAATATTGATTAATAAGCACTCTATCCTAAACTGGCTTTATCAAGAATAAAAGTTTTGAAGTTGAATATAAACTCTCCTAGTGTAAAACTTATTTTTTAAAGTCTATATTTGGTTAAGAGGATTATACCAGGACTCATAATAGCATCCTAGTCACTTAGAGTTTAGACATGAGGAATTTAGTCTCTAACTCCCTACCAACAGTCCAGGCTTAATAAGGATTCATAATACTTAAAATTCTGACAGATACTCAGTCCTTAATTAATAATAAAGTATTTCCCAACATCCTGTCAATTAGGCAAAATAGTTTAAATCAAATCAATAGACAGTGGCTTACTTGGTATCATAAATCACTCAAGTCTATAATCTCAGATTTTAATTCTAGAAATGTTTTTATCTGATTTCAGACCAATCCCCAAAGGGTCAGTCCTGAATTAGGACTGGTATCACCCAGTCTTATGTAAATTGACATAAACTAGCCTAGGCTACTGTATTCCTAGCTTGTTGTTTAACTACAATCCCAATATCCTAAACAGGACTTGCCTAAACTTGTCCTAACCAAGCTAATATGGTTCACTCTTAACTAAGACATTGCCTTAATTCAGTCCAATTAAGGTACTGATGTAAGTCAGTGTCAGCTAAGATTGATACAAATCAGTCCCAAATTTATACATATGACACCACTGCCCTGAACATGACACCACCAGGATCTCAGTCCTTCACAGGACTGATACCTACAGGGTTACATACTGTCACTAGAAATCTATAGATTAGCCTAACTATAGATGCTCTCAGTAACTTACACAGGCACAGCCCAACCAATGTATAGCCTGAATAGACTCAAGGCTGATACAAGACATCTCAGTGGAGACACTGGTATACTACAGTTGTGAATCAAAGCATACATTCAGTCCTCAACAATAATGCCCTACTATTTACAATCGAAAGATTTGTGATACTGAAATCATTTAAGACATAACCCTCTATAACTATTACATCAGTCTTCCTAAAAAATGAGAAACATCTCTAACTACCTTACATAAAGAAATCCCTACCCTTTACTTGAAATGGACTAAAAGAGAAACACAAATGGTATGCACAAAAATAAGATAATCCTCCTAACCTATACTTGTATATCTCTAACAGTATGCAAAACCAAACTCAATTGTCAGTCTTTGTCACGATCCGCACCCTAGAGTAAGGACACGAGACGTGGGTACGTCCAGCCTACGCCGCAGAGTCGGCGGTAGAACGCTGTCCTAGGTCACAACATCTAACAATATAAATTCTAAACAGTTTATACTCCCCGAATGGGGGTGACATGGCAGACAGTAAACTCAATCACAACTAAGGCAGGAAGATAAGATGGAATGATAGATAGATAGATACTGCTGAAATGAAATAAAATCCACAAGTACAAACAGAGAGTCTAAGTGTCTAATACATCACAAATCCCAAGATCAATATATACAGTCATCTATAGAGTAATTTAAATAAACATCCTAGTCTAGAAGAGTGTCATCCACAGCTATAGGGTCCAGCTGCTGGTCCAAGTCAGAGCTGTCATCTAAAGTAGCCCCATAATATGTAGGGCAGCCAGCCTCGTCCTCATCCTCTGTAATATTTCAACAGGTCCAGTCAGGACAGGAGCGAGCACAATACATCTCAACAAGTCATAGCAGGAAAAGGAAATATAATCATGCTAGAGAACAAAATACAGGAAACTGAAGAATAGCATAATGTAAGAGAGAGACTGTAAGTAAATATCTATGATATATATAAAGAGAGAGTGCTAGTGATTCAGAGTACTGGATAAACATGTGAATGGCTAAGGACTGATTCATGATTACACTACTTGGAATTGATTCATGATTACACTACTTGGATTTATTCACATGTTCATTTATACTCCCCCATCCCCAATCAATACACAAAGATCCATTCAAGTTACGTTAAGATTCATGATTATACTACGTTGCCCATAAGGGTGATTCATGAATTGATTCGTGAATGCTCGATGATCATGTGAGTACATGAGTCACTAGCTGATTCCCGAAGATTCATGATAATAGAAGCATAAGATACGTGATGTAAGTGAAACACACTGGACAAAAGTATATGATGCTCCCGAGAAGGATAACATCTCATGAAGGGATCCATATTGTACTAATCCGTGTTACCAACGTGTCAGCATCAAGTAAGATAGTCTAAAGCAGAAAATATAATCCTAAACATGATATGAAATGATCAGAGAATGTACTCGCCTGATGTCTGAATGTCCAAGGTGAAAATACTGTCCGAGGAGTGGTGTCGGGCTCCTAATCAGAACAGCACAAGTCACAACAAGTCTAAAATGATAAGATGAAGCACTACGATGCATTCTACATGAGTCTAGGTCAAACTAGGTCAAAGTCAACTCTTGGAACCCTGGTCAACCAAGAAGTCAAACCTAGGTCTAACAAGTCTAATTAGTCTATTCTAGGCCTAAACAAGACTAACAGTCTAACTAAGCTCTTACTAGTCTAATAGACACACCATAGGCCCAATACCATATATAGAATATATATCACTATCACATATGAATGTATGTGTATATCCACATATACAAATAGACATGTGCCTAGCACATGAGCTATCATCATATAGGAAATACCCATAACATCCTACACCATCATCTACACATAGGCTAGTATATCTATTTACCCACATATACAAATATATATATAAATACACATACACATAGGTTAGATAATATATATATATATATATATATATATATATATATATATATACATATAAAGGGATACACAAGGCAAGGTAAATGTGTGTGTGTGTCATGTGTATGTGTGTGTATATGATTTGTGTGTGTGTGTGTGTGTGATTCATGGGACAGTGTGTGACAGGAATTAGAGTGATAGAAAAATATATGGGGGGTTAACCAACGTGTGTGCAGTAAACAATGACAGGAATTCTCAGTTATCAGAATTAATAGGAAAAGCCTAATTCAGTTTTCAGGTTACAAATCAGTGAATCAAATGTAGCACGGAATATCAGTTAGCATCTACTTAAATTCCCATATTTTAGGACTAAACAGGGAATGAAATCAGTAACAGCTAAATGGGAAGGAACTCAATACAGTTGAAAATGAGAAAGGAAAACAGTTCCTAGGTTTTAAATCAACAGTAAAACAGTGAGGTAATAAAAGGACCTGTGTGATATGATAATTTGTGTGCACATGTGTATTTGAGATGTATCAATGTGTGTGGGTGTTAAGTGTCAGGACAGTAGGGTGAACAGTGTGCAGGAACATGTAAACAGTGAAGAATGATATGTAAATGAGTTCTCAGATTTTAAGATACCAATAACTATTGAAATGACAGCAAACCCAACCAACTCCTACCACATAATCTCTAATGTAACATGTATAAAATGCCATTCTCAGTTAAACAACAGTAATCATTCAATATTGAATCCCATTCAAAACTGAAAACTGGAATGACCTCAATGTCTCAGGATAAATGACAGGTAGTACATGTGTGAGGCTAAACAGTGTTATACATTGTGT
The DNA here is from genome assembly GCA_029216955.1 of Iris pallida. Taxonomy (NCBI): domain Eukaryota; kingdom Viridiplantae; phylum Streptophyta; class Magnoliopsida; order Asparagales; family Iridaceae; genus Iris; species Iris pallida. The sequence goes on along the minus strand of JANAVB010003400.1, from coordinate 16,088,414 downwards.
GTAAGTTATAAATGAAACTGAAATCAATATTAGAACTAACTGAAGGTTGAACCATAACAACTCAGGTTTCAACATATACCATTTCAACAGTTTAACCAAAATCCTCATTCGAATTTCACTCAACAACTCTACACAAATATGAATCCCCTATATCCTAACATGTTATTTGATGTGTAGTAATTTAAATCATCACAAAATACATGATATTAACCCATTAAATGCAAATCGAAACAGGGAACAAATAGTGAAACCTTCACTGATACTTAACAGTATCAAAAATTGGGGAATTCCTATTTCGACATTGAATAAAATTTAATAATCAATGAAAAGGGTTGGTAATTAATAACAACTATGTGTTTGTGTCATACATTCGATTTCGTGTCCAGAAACCAGACACGGATGTGTCCAAACCAATGCACACGCACGCACGAGCCTACAGGAGCTCAAGTGACCTGTGCACGTGTCCGCACGCACCCGACACGCAACCAAGTGACACGAGACTTGGGGAGTGTCGTGTCAGACACTGTCTCGAGCTCCATGTCAAAGGACACGTGCCCACGTGTCCTGAATAGCCTACACGAACCCACGAGCAGCAGGACACTGCTGTCCACGCACGTGTAGGCGTGTCCACGAGTCCAGTGTGACTCGGACACGACTCAAAATCACCTCAGTGTATCAAAAACGTGTAAGCGACACTAAAACACTACTTTCTATTCAAACACATCACGAAAACTCGATCGAAATGCCCTTTGTGGCATTTCGTCGAACACCTGCGCACAGAACTGATACGTGTCGGATACGGACACGTATAGGACACGAAAATTGGCAAACCCTATTCCTACAGGACCAAGACACCTAGGGCTAGGTATATATGCAAAGAAAACCAAATTTTAATAGGAGGTTAGGAATTTACCTAGGGTTGTTCATCAACACAAACTCCTTCAATGTAGGAATCTCCAAAAGCCACCCAACCCCTCAAATTGATTCAAATCTGTGATTTGACTCCACAATCAGCAAGAGAACATTGATTAGATCATTATGGAAGAAATCCCAATCAAAAAAGAGTCTTATTGATTAAACTATGAAGAAAATTAATAAAGGCTTACCTATTCATTAGGAAAATGAAGAACTAAATAAAAAGAGGCACAAATTCCTATGGAGACATTATATAGGCAAGGAGGGTCTTGGCTGGCCACTTTAGTTAGGGTTAGGGTTTTTAGATTACATCCTAGGGCTAGGAATGAATCAAGGCTAATGGGTGGCCTAGAAATTAGGGCTCTTTCCTAGTCTTTTGCAAATCACTTAACTTAACTAAACTTGACTTAAACCATTAACCAAAACCATCTAATTCTCAAAGTGGCTCACTAAATTAGTTATGACCCATCTAGGTTAGGTCCAATCTAGGTTAGGCTAACCAAAATCACATGACAATAATTAAACTATTATTTAAATCACACCATTCAATTAAATTATTTAAAAATTCCTAATAAAATATATTAAATTCAAATAATTCAAAAATGAAAAAAATACCCTCAAACTAGAAATATGGTAGTGACAAATCTACCCTCCTTAAAAAAATTTCGTCCTTGAAATTGAAAGGCAAAATGCAACTGGTGAGAAGGATAGAAAGTACACCTCACGGTCCAAAAAGATAAGGGTATCGCTCGCGCATCTCATCCTCCCGCTCCCAGGTAGACTCTCCTGGAGAATGATGCCTCCATGCGACGCGAACCAAAGGTATCACCTGGTTCCTTAGAACCTTCTTCCGGCGATCCAGAATCTCCACAGGCTGCTCTGGATAACTGAGAGTAGGTCCGACCTCAATCTCCGAATGATCGAGCACATGGCTAGGGTCAGCCACGTACCGTCTCAACTGTGATACGTGGAATACGTTGTGGACACCCACTAGTGCAGATGGCAAGTCTAGCCTGTAAGCCACGTCGTCGACTCTCCCGCTGATAACGAAAGGGCCGATGAAGCGTGGGCTAAGCTTCCCGCCTCCACCAAAATGTATCGTACCACGAGTCAGAGATATCCTCAAGAAAACCTGGTCTCCAACCTAATCACAAGCAAGGTCTCAATTAATTATGATAAACAAACATGATTAATAAAACACAATACAAACCAAAATCTAATCCTACTCTAATCTGTACCTCAAACTCCAAGGGCCTCCGGTGGCTATCGGCCCAGTGCCGATGTCTGTCCTGCGCCATGCGAAGTCTGTCCCTGATGAGCTTCACCTTTTCGGCTGCGTCAACAACCATCTCTGGTCCCAGTAAAGCTCGCTCTCCAACATCATCCCAAGATAAGGGTGTACGGCACCTACGCCCGTACAGAGCCTCGAAAGGTGACATCTCGATGCTGGCCTGGAAACTGTTATTGTAAGCAAACTCCACCAAATAAAGATGATCCTCCCAGGAACCTCTAAAGTTCAAGACGCACGTCCGCAGCATATCCTCGAGCGTCTGAATAGTCCTCTCTGACTGTCCGTCCGTCTGGGGGTGGTATGCGGTACTAAACTTGAGCTGAGTGCCCAAGCTAGTCTGTAGACTCCTCCAGAAATGGGAAGTAAAGCGACTATCCCGATCCGAGACGATGCTGACCGGAACCCCGTGAATCCTGACTATCTGCCGTATGTACATCTTCGTTGGCCTCTCTGCCTTGACCTGCTGACAGACCAAGCACCTAAGTACGAAGCGAGCTACCTTCCGCTTCATCCCGGACCACCAAACATGCTCCCTCAGATCTCGGTACATCTTGTTGGCACCAGGGTGTATAGAGTACTGAGATCTGTGGGCCTCCTGCAAAACCTGCTCCCTGAGCTCTCCGTTGGGCACGCATAATCTGGAACCATGCCTTAAGGCACCATCCTCTGCAAGATAAAACTCGCCCTCCAGTAATCCTGCTCGAACCTGCTATCGGAGACACCGCAGAGCAACGTCCTCAAACTGTGTCGACTTGATCCTCACCACCAAGTTCGACTGAATCTGCATGCCCCACAACTGCATCTGTACCCCGGGAACGATCACCTCAATCCCAAGGCTCTCCAAATCTGCAAGCAAATGCCGATCCATGGTCAAACACATGGCTGTCGGATACCTACTCAAGGCATCGACAACCACGTTGGCCTTCCCTGGGTGATACTGAAGTAGGATGTCAAAGTCCTTCATCAACTCTAGCCATCTGCGCTGTCTCATGTTCAACTCCTTCTGAGTGAACACATACTTTAAGCTCTTGTGATCTGTGAAGATCTCCACCCTCTTCCCATACAGATAATGCTTCCACAACTTCAAGGCAAATATCACTGCTGCCAGCTCCAGGTCGTGGGTAGGGTAGTTCTTTTCATGGGGACGTAATTGCCTGGAAGCATAGGCAATCACCTTCCCATGCTGCTGCAAGACACAACCCAGCCCCTTCCCTGAAGCGTCACTATAAATAGTGAATCCACCTGATCCTGAAGGCAATGTCAGAATCGGAGCTGTCGTAAGCCGCTTCTTCAACTCATCAAAAGCTGCCTGTCACTCCTCTGACCAAACATACTCAGCATCCTTCCGAGTCAATCGAGTCAACGGCTCTGCAACTCGGGAGAAATCCTGCACAAATCTCCGATAATATCCTGCCAGCCCCAGGAAGCTCCTGATCTCTGCAACTGAAGTCGGCGCTGCCCATGCCTCAACTGCTACAATCTTCTTGGGGTCAACTGAGATACCATCTTCCATCACCACATGCCCCAAAAAGTCGACCCGGTCCAAGAAGAACTCATACTTGGAGAGCTTTCCATAAAGCTGCTCCCTCCTGAGAGTCTCCAGCACTATCCGCAGATGCTCCTCGTGCTCCTCAGTCTTGGAATATACCAAGATGTCGTCAATGAACACCACCACGAACTTGTCCAAGTACTGGTGGAATACCTTGTTCATTAGGTTCATAAACACTGCTGGTGCATTGGTTAGCCCAAACGGCATAACCAAAAACTCAAACTGCCCATACCGCGTCCTGAAAGCGGTCTTGGGAACATCCTCGCCCTTCACCTTCACCTGGTGATATCCTGACCTCAGATCAATCTTGGAAAATACCCGAGCTCCGCTCAACTGATCAAAAAGATCATCGATCCGCGGTAGTGGGTATCTGTTCTTGATCGTGAGGTTGTTGGGTGCCCTATAGTCAATACACATCCGTACTGACCCATCCTTCTTGGCACAAACAACACTGGTGCACCCCATTGCGACGAACTTGAACGGATGAAGCCCTTGTCCTGCAGCTCATCCACTTGCTTTTTCAGCTCCACCAACCCACTGTTGTTCACTCGATAGACATGCTGAGAGATGGGTTCCGCTCCTGGAACCAAGTCTATCGAGAACTCTATGTCTCTGTCTGGTGGCAATCCCGACAACTCTTCTGGAAAAACATCCATATACTCTGCTATCAAGGGATGTCAAATCGTCTGCTCCTCAACCGAGACTCCACAGAAAACTTTGCTGCTCTGCTCCGCCTGACGTCTGGAGTACTCAAACTCTGGCTCCCCCGGCGCTCTGAAGAGAACTCTACCCCCTCTGCAATCAATGCTGGCATGGTGTCTTCTCAACCAATCCATGTCGAGTACTATATCGTAGTTCGACAATGGCATTACGAGCAGGCTCACCTCTAACTCACGGCCTCCCAAAATAACACTCTGTCCTTTACAAATATCACGTACGAGGATAATGCCACCCCCGGTCGTGATCTTGTGAGTCCTAGGCAACGATTCAACTATGATACCGTATCTAACCGTAAAAGATACTAATACGAAACTATGTGAAGCACCGGAATCGAATAATGCAAAAGCTGGACTGGAGTCGAGAAGAACCGAACCTGCGATCATCTCTCCTATCGCCTCTGCATCCTCAGCTGCCATGGTGAAAGCTCGCCCCTGCTGGCCTCTCCTGGCCTGCTGTTGGTGCTGCACAAACCGCTGCTGCTGAGTCGACAACGGTCCCTTCTGCGGTCCCCCTGGAGCCTTGGCTCCTGCTCCTGCTCCTGCTCCTGCTCCCTGCCCTGATCGTCCCAAGAACATAGGGCACTCCCTCAGCTGATGGTCTGCTGCCCCACAGAGTAGGCACCTGCCTAGCCTCTTTCTACACTCATTCCACTCGTGCCCTGGCTTCTTACAATAAGTACAGGGGGTGGCCTGCTGCCTCGGTGCCAGTTGTTGTACCCTCTGCTACTGATGTTGCACTGGCTGATGCCTCGGCTGCTGAAACTGCGATGGCTGGAACCTCTGCTGCTGGTGGTGCTGCTGGTGCTGCTACTGAAAGTACGGCCTCTTGGCCGGTCCTCCGCTACTGCTGTCTCCCTGGGAGTCTCGCCCCCTCTTGAGCTTAAGCTCAAGATCATCCTCTGCAGCTAGTGCGTCCACCAGGATCTCCTCAAATGTAGCGCTGCGGGCGTTCTTGGTGTAGGACTTGACCTCCTTTACCAAGCCCTTCCGGAACCTCCGGGCCTTCGTCGTCTTTGACAAGTCCTCCATAAATCTGCTCAGATGGCAGAACTCTCCTGCGTACTCCTCCACAGACTGGCTCCCCTGGACTAGGGCCTCGAATTGGGTCTCGAGGGCTCCCAGTGCTGCGTCTGGAAAGAACTTCTCCTTGAACAGCTTCTTGAATGCTGCCCAAGTCTGTCCTGCTGTGCCAACCCTCGGGTCGGTCTGGTACCAGGTACGGGCCAGATCCTACATCATGCTGGCCGCTGCCTCTATCTGGAGCCTCGTCGGGATCTCAGCCAATCTGAAAATCTCCTCCATATGCTCGATCCACTCATCGGCATACAAGATCCCCTCTGTCCCATGGAAGTCTCTAGGGTGCATCTTCTGGAAATCTTGGATGCCCTTCTCCCGTGGCTGGTGCGGCTGCGGGGCTGCCGTTGGCTGAGCTACGACTCTCTCTACTGCGGTCACTGTCAGCTCAATGCCTCGTGTGAGCTCTGCTGTGTGCCTCTGCTGCTGGGTCTGCTGACCCTCCATGTACTGCCGGAAGAAGGCCAACAGCTAAACGGCGTCAACTGTCCCCGCAGGTGGCTGCTGCTGGAAGGGCTCCTTTGTGATGACTGGGTCCTGCCTCTGAGCCGGTGGAGGCATACCCCCTGCTGCTGCTGCTGGAGCCTTAATACGAACAGAGGTGGCAGGAGCTGCGGTCTCCTGTCTCTGCTGAACTGGCTGAGTGGTAGCAGATCCCTCTATAGCATCTCCATGAATGGTACGCTGCTGACGAGTCTCTACCATCCTGAAGATAGACCAAACAATAGTATCAATTTCTGAGAAAGAAGCGATATAGCAAAGACAGACAATTAAAATTCAAAAGGATCAGCTGACAATAAGGATTTAGATGGCAATAAAAAGAATTTTTTCCTAATGTGATTGAGTACCTTAAAAATTAATGTCCTATATCCTACTACAAGCTGTAGTGATACTCTAGTTCGAATACCACTACACTTCTAGTCTAGACCTGCATGGGCCACCACTAAAAACGTGTCACGACCCGTACCCTAGAGTAAGGGCACGAGACGTGGGTACGTCCAGCCTACGCCGCAGTGTCGGTGGTAGAACGATGTCCTAAGTCACAACATCTAACAATATAAATTCTAAACAGTTTATACTCCCCGAATGGGGGTAACATGGCAGAAAGTAAACTCAATCACAACTAAGGCAGGAAGATAAGATGGAATGATAGATAGATAGATACTGCTGAAATGAAATAAACATCCTAGTCATACATAGAGTAATGTAAATAAATATCCTAGTCTAGAAGAGTGTCATCCACAGCTATAGGGTCCGGCTGCTGGTCCAAGTCACAAATCCCAAGATCAATATATACAGTCATACATAGAGTAATGTAAATAAACATCCTAGTCTAGAAGAGTGTCATCCGCAGCTATAGGGTCCGGCTGCTGGTCCAAGTCACAACTGTCATCTAAAGTAGCCCCATAATATGTAGGGAAGCCAGCCTCGTCCTCATCCTCTATAATATTTCAACAGGTCCAGTCAGGACAGGAGCGAGCACAATACATCTCAACAAGTCATAGCAGGAAAAGGAAATATAATCATGCTAGAGAACAAAATACAGGAAACTGAAGAATAGCATAATGTAAGAGAGAGACTGTAAGTAAATATCTATGATATATATAAAGAGAGACAGTGCTAGTGATTCAGAGTACTGGATAAACATGTGAATGGCTAAGGACTGATTCATGATTACACTACTTTGGAATTGATTCATGATTACACTACTTGGATTTATTCACATGTTCATTTATACTCCCCCATCCCCAATCAATACACAAAGATCCATTCAAGTTACGTTAAGATTCATGATTATACTACGTTGCCCATAAGGGTGATTCATGAATTGATTCGTGAATGCTTGGTGATCATGTGAGTACATGAGTCACTAGCTGATTCCCGAAGATTCATGATAATAGAAGCATAAGATATGTGATATAAGTGAAACACACTGGACAAAAGTATCTGATGCTCCCGAGAAGAATAATATCTCATGAAGGGATCCATATAGTACTAATCCATGTTACCAACGTGTCAGCATCAAGTAAGATAGTCTAAAGCAGGAAATATAATCCTAAACATGATATAAAATGATCAGAGAATGTACTCGCCTGATGTCTGAATGTCCAAGGTGAAAATACTGTCCAAGGAGTGTGTCTGGCTCCTAATCAGAACAGCACAAGTCATAACAAGTCTAAAATGATAAGATGAAGCACTACGATGCATTCTACATGAGTCTAGGTCAAACTAGGTCAAAGTCAACTCTTGGTCAACCCTGGTCAACCAAGAAGTCAAACCTAGGTCTAACAAGTCTAATTAGTCTATTCTAGGCCTAAACAAGACTAACAGCCTAACTAAGCTCTCACTAGTCTAATAGACACACCATAGGCCCAATACCATATATAGAATATATATCACTATCACATATGAATGTATGTGTATATCCACATATACAAATAGACATGTGCCTAGCATATGAGCTATCATCATATAGGAAATACCCATAACATCCTACACCATCATCTACACATAGGCTAGTATATCTATTTACCCACATATACAAATATATATATAAATACACATACACATAGGTTAGATAATATATATATATATATATATATATATATACATATAAAGGGATACACAAGGCAAGGTAAATGTGTGTGTGTGTCATGTGTATGTGTGTGTATATGATTTGTGTGTGTGTGTGTGTGATTCATGGGACAGTGTGTGACATGAATTAGAGTGATAGGAAAATATGTGGGGGGTTAACCAATGTGTGTACAGTAAACAATGAGAGGAATTCTCAGTTATCAGAATTAATAGGGAAAGCCTAATTCAGTTTTCAGGTTACAAATCAGTGAATCAAATATAGCACAGATTATCAGTTAGCATCTACTTAAATTCCCAGATTTTAGGACTAAACAGGGAATGAAATCAGTAACAGCTAAATCGGAAGGAACTCAATACAGTTGAAAATGAGAAAGGAAAATAGTTCCTAGGTTTTAAATCAACAGTGAAACAGTGAGGTAATAAAAGGACCTGTGTGATATGATAATTTGTGTGCACATGTGTATTTGAGATGTATCAATGTGTGTAGGTGTTAAGTGTCAGGACAGTAGGGTGAACAGTGTGCAGGAACATGTAAACAGTGAAGAATGATATGTAAATGAGTTCTCAGATTTTAAGATACCAATAACCATTAAAATGACTGCAAACCCAACCAACTCCAACCACATAATCTCTAATATAACATGTATAAAATGCCATTCTAAGTTAAACAACAGTAATCATTCAATATTGAATCCCATTCAAAACTGAAAACTGGAACGACCTCAATGTCTCAGGATAAATGACAGGTAGTACATGTGTGAGGCTAAACAGAGTTATACATTGTGTGTAAGTTATAAATGAAACTGAAATCAACATTAGAACTAACTGAAGGTTGAACCATAACAACTCAGGTTTCAACATATACCATTTCAACAGTTTAACCAAAATCCTCATTCGAATTTCATTCAACAACTCTACACAAATATGAATCCCCTACATCCTAACATGATATTTGATGTGTAGTAATTTAAATCATCACATAATACATGATATTAACCCATTAAATGCAAATCAAAACAGGGAACAAACAGTGAAACCTTCACTGATACTTAACAGTATCAGAAATTAGGGAATTCCTATTTCGATATTGAATAACATTTAATAATCCATGAAAAGGGTTGGTAATTAATAACAACTATGTGTTTGGGTCATAGATTCGATTTCGTGTCCAAAAACCAGACACGGATGGGTCCAAACCAATACAAACGCACGCACGAGCTTGCACGAGCTCGAGTGACCTGTGCACGTGTCCGCACGCACCCGAAACGTAACCAAGTAACACGAGACTTGGGGAGTGTCGTGTCAGACACTGCCCCGAGCTCCATATCAAAGGACATGCGCCCACGTGTCCTGAATAGCCCACACGAACCCGCGAGCGGCAGGACACTGCTGCCCGCGCGCGCAGGCATGTCCACGAGTCCAGTGTGACTCGGACACGACTCGAAATCACCTCAGTGTATCAAAAATGTGTAAGCGACACTAAAACACTACTTCATCTTCAAACACATCACGGAAACTCGATCGAAATGCCCTTTGTGGCATTTCGTCTACCACCTGCGCACAGAATTGATACGTATCCGATACGGATACGTACAGGACACGAAAATTGGCAAACCCTATTCCTACAGGACCAGGAAACCTAGGGCTAGGTATATATGCAAAGAAAACCAAATTTTAATGGGTGGTTAGGAATTTACCTAGGGTTGTTCTTCAACACAAACTCCTTCAATGTGGGAATCTCCAAAAGCCACCCAATCCCTCAAATTGATTCAAATCTGTGATTTGACTCCACAATCAGCAAGAGAACATTGATTAGATCATTATGGAAGAAATTCCAATCAAAAAGGAGTCCTATTAATTAAACTATGAAGAAAATTAATAAAGGCTTATATATTCTTTAGGAAAATGAAGAACTAAATAAAAAGAGGCATAAATTCCTATGGAGACATTATATAGGCAAGGGGGTCTTGGCTGGCCACTTTAGTTAGGGTTAGGGTTTTTAGATTACATCCTAGGGCTAGGAATGAATCAAGGCTAATGGGTGGCCTAGAAACTAGGGCTCTTTCCTAGTCTTTTGCAAATCACTTAACTTGACTAAACTTGACTTAAACCATTAACCAAAACCATCTAATTCTCAAAGTGGCTGACTAAATTAGTTATGACCCATCTAGGTTAGGTCCAATCTAGGTTAGGCTAACCAAAATCACATGACAATAATTAAACTAGTATTTAAATCACACCCTTCAATTAAATTATTTAAAAATTCCTAATAAAATATATTAAATTCAAATAATTCAAAAATGACAAAAATACCCTCAAACTAGAAATGTGGTAGTGACAGTCTTGAGTTAGCTCTACTATTCCTGCAGCAGGCTTTAGAACTCTCAGTAAATTAAAAGAAAAACCAGGGAACCAACCTACAGTACTATCCAACTGTAACCCTCTTATTCAAAATACAGTTAGGCTCGAAACCAAAATGGAAGTAAGTATGCCTCATCCAGTGATACTGAAATCGATTTACCAAAAGGACTAAACTCCAAACTCCGATCCCTTAATCCCTCTACTGAAAATCAGACTTCCCATTTAACCAAATTTCAGATGTAACCAGATTGATTGAACAAAAACAACCTTAACAGAATACCAATCACATATCCTATAATTGGAATTTAGCCAACAAAGGAACAACACAGCATTAACAAGGGGACTTATAATACCCAAGTTCACCTAGGCATAAGTTCAACTAAACATACACTCAAGCTCATGTTTATCACAATTATAGTGTTCTTAACATCTACCTCAAATCTACAGGACTAACATTAACTTCAAGTAGCAGAAGACTTGCAAGGTTACTTGCTCAAGTCTACTTCAATAGCAGGGTACTTCTAATTCTTAGGATACATCAAGATAGGGTTCATGAAATAGTTTAGTAAAAACTATTCTAACTACCTGTTATTGATCATGGTTTACTGCCAATTTGATATCTCAACCACAAACTTAACATTAAATTTATTGAAACTAACAGTTAACAGAGCTCAACTAAATGATATCTCGATACTCTACGGATACTACTCTACAGTATATATGAAATGTATTCGAAGATAAACAACTAGGAAAGCGGTTAGGGATACTTTCAAAGAATCAACTCAATTTGAGAGTTCTGACACTCGGCTATGAGTCGAACACTAATTCCAAGCAATTTGAGATCTCACCCTCCTGATCCAAATCGAATGGAAAAACAAGAAATTCATTATTTTAAAGGTTGCTTCATCCTGCACTCAACCGATCCTTTGAATTCTCAGAAGAATGAATTATGAATTAGGATACTCACTCTAATCTTTATTTCAGATCTGATTCGATTTCAGCTCAGGAACAAACGTTCCTAACATAGATTAAATTCGTTCTTAAGAAGAAGTTTTAGAATTTAAACAACTGAGATGTGATTGAGAAAGATTTGGTACTTACTACGGATGATCTTCAAATCCGGATGATGAACCAAAGAGTAATCGATCAATTCTAACAGAGTTCTCAACGATCTCCAAAGGATCTTCGAAAAGAATCTAAAACGAAAGGAGCAACAATTCAGATCTGGATCAGGAATTTGATCAAGAATCAATCCGATCAAAGAATTTAGACGAAAAATTCATACCACTAGATCGATCCAACCTTCCTGAACCGATCGACGAAGAACGAGTTCCCTTACTATTGCCAGGACCTTCAAGAACAACGGTCATTTCCTCCTTCATCTACCCATGTATGGAAATTTCCTTCTTCGAAGTGGTGCTCGGGAACGTTGTTGAAGAAAGAGGTAGCTGTTAGAGCAAGGAGTAATGGAGCACATAACAGAAATTGTCAGAGGATTGCTCACTAGTTATATAGGCAGTTGAAGAATTTCGTGAGCAGGAAATTGGAGGAAAAATGAAAAGGTTAGTTGGAGTTTTGGAATGAGCTGCTCTCCTTCATGAATTAGTTGAGCAGAGGAAAAGAAGTAGAAAGTTGAACCCCTGAATTTTTATTGATACGTTAAAAGCTAAGGTCTCAGCCCTAAAAAGAAATAGTTTAAAAGTAAATGAATGGATTGGTTCATGGGCTGGTTGAATGGCTAACCTGAAATGGGCTTAATTGAAATGTCTTAACTGGAATAGGCTAACCTGAAATGGCTTAGGTAATTCCATAACAGCTATTAACTGGGCTGAGAAAAGAAAATAATAATAAGTAAAGAATTTAAATTCAAGAAAAATAATTTAAGAATTTATTTAAAAATATTATTTAAAATTTTGAGAGGTGGAGTTACAAGTACCCTTTGCCTAGCAAGAGCTCTCCCAAACTCTGGATCAAAAGGTTACAGCGAATCAGCTCGGCATTCCAGTTGTGCACATTCAGTTTGGATAAGTGCATCTCGTTGCCTCCTCAGGTCATCTAATTGGCTCGCAGCAATTTATGCATTTCCAATACCTCCTCTTTACGTCGTCGAGCCACTTTGAGTGCTTCTTAGAGCCGAGCCATTTCAATTTCTAAATCTCGGAGGTGGACTTGACATTCAGTAGATTCTTTCTCTTTCTCTGCAGCTTTAGTCTTATGACGCTCAACAGAAGAAGTTATCTCGACAATGCAAGATTCCAAATCTGCACAGCGTTGTGAGAAAGCTATCGCAGAAGCTTCAAAATCTGCTTTTCATCTTGCAGCCTCACAAACCATTGCCTCGCATTTAATATCTACGAGTTTCTGGATGTTTCCTTTTGTTAGATCTTTATAAGACTTGATGGATTCTTCAAGCTCATTCAAAATATGATCTAAATAGTTGACTCTGTCCAGATCACCGATCTTGCGGATAGCTCCAATGATGGAGGAAGGACCCCTTACTGACTTATAAGGTTGATCCTTTTCCATAACCATTTGAATTAGAGGCTTCAGAGAAGTAAAGAAAGCATTAGTATAAGCTTCAACGACAGCTCTGTTTATCGTTGAGATACCTGGAGTAGCCACTTCTGTTTGAATTCTTATTTCTGCAGTAGTTGGAGGAATTACATATTGTACACCAGGAGACCCCAATACTTGCATCATAGAAGAACTTCCCTCTCCAGTTTGGATCCCCATATCCAGGGGAGCCATGGTCGAGCTAAAACTGAATATGGTCGACGCAGCTGTTGCAAGCGTCCCCACAGGATCCACTGTAATCAAGATACACAGTCATTATACATCATTACAGGAATTAGGGTAAATAAAAGTCAAAAATTTACCTGATCCTGGCAATACGTATAGGGTCTCACGGGGCACGTCCAGATCTGAGTGGAGCCTGGCCATGGTAGTTTTAGATACGGCTGCTTGACTACTTCCAGCTTTAGAGCCGCATGATAGGAAACAGCTGCTTCCGACCCCTGATTCTGCTTGTTCAGTTGGGGCAATCACTTCTGCATCCTTAACTTCAAAAGCTTGGTTGGTACGGGTTTGAGTCTCCGTAGTATCAATCTTGGGATTTTTATTAATCCCAGCATCTTCAGGAACCATGGTCTGACTTTCATTCATTCTTTCATGATCATCAGAATTGTCGTTGTTTTTAGGCTCATCAGTTCTTGGACTTGGAAGCCCATTTTCAACAACGGGGTGCTCCTCACCCTCAGCAGTGGTATGGCTTTCTTCGATCGGTAATTCTTGATTCAGCGGGACTTCCACTGAAGCTTGGTCTCCTTTAATGGCGCTTGTAGAATCATCTTCAAATGCATCGTCGTAGTCACAGCCTTCGAGAGCCGCAATCATTTCTCGATCCTCTTGAGAGTGAGTAGGAGTTTGGGCTACTGAAGGAACAGTGACATCAGGATTGGATTCTGTAAAAGGTAACCCCTTCTCAGGTAGTATAGTCTTTGGGACTCCTGGAGTTGGAGATGACATCATAATTCCTGTGGCAGCTAGCACAGTCACGGGAATAGTCATTTTTGTGATTGTGGGCCACAAAATCCCTTCTGTAATGATCGGAGTCGGAACACTAATTATTGTAACCTCTGCAGACGAAAAAGAACAATGTCAATATGTTACTCAACCAAGATCACATTAAAAGAGTATTAAATTTTATCTTATGGAGGTGGTATATCTTGTGAAGGCAACGTATCTTGATGGTCTTCTGGAGTCACCATTAATCTCCTTTTGGCCTTGCGCACAAGTGGTGTCTCAGATTCTTCTTCAACCTCATCGAGGTCACCTTGCACATTGGTTTCTCTAGTAACCTCTTCTTGGGCAACTCGGCTACTTCTTGGAACTGAAGAAGGAGTTGCCTCTCCTCCTCCAGGGGATGCTCTAGTCTGTATCTGCTTTGTCTGGGACCGCGTAGTCCTGGTGGTGGGCTGCTCAGTAATGACCAATATGGTCTTCTTTTTCTTCCCTGCAGCCTTAGAGGAAGAAGGAAGATCACCATGGTGAGAAGGAGCAGATGACTCTCCAGTTTTTCTTTTCTTTCCAAGTCCCTTTGGAAGGGACTTCTCCTTCCGTATCTTCAGTAACACATCTAGTAGATCATTGACTTCGTCACAGAAGCCTACGAGAGAGGCTTCTAGAGGTTCATCAGCGGGTTCGTGATTCTCTTCATCTCTGAAGGATTATGCAGTGCGAACTCCAGCTCTTGAACGTCTATCACGGGCAAAACTGTCAGCTAGGTGGAAGCTTTCGGTAAAGGTGTTGGCCGAAGTATAAAAATTCGTGTATGTATATAACATATGCGAGCCTATCTGGGAGACATGGGCATCGAGAATGTGGCCTTGGTACCATCTATTAGGTAACCCTTAGCATGTAAATAGGTGGTGGCATTACCCACGTGCAATTGATCATAGCCGAACCGTCGAGCAAATCGGCTTGGTAAGTACGGTTCCAGAAAGCACTCGCCCTCAAACTGGTACACTAGATGTGATGGCCAGATTGTCTTCAACCATGTGAACTCAGCCGAAGATAGACGGAGAGATGCTGCTTCTAGATCCATGAGTTGTGGAGAGTGATTCTCATATCCTAGAGGAAGAAGAACACATTGAAATCTCCATCCAGACCCTCGGTTCAAAGCTCTTCGGCATTCTGACAGTGCATTTATATTCTATCGAGCATTGGAATAACACCTGATAAAATTGCCTCCAACTTCACCCATATCATGGTCCATCAAGTCAGGGTAGTGCAACAGCAACCACCCAAATAGATATGTATACGGAATTTTGGTACGAGGGAAGTCGTCCCAAGAATTCTTATCGTACACCATGGTGTTAACGAAAGAACGCAAGCCTGCATTCAAGCGGCAGGTCATCACCGAGAGAAGATCCATCTTGTAGTCGAACACTAGACGCACTGCAGCAAATAGCACACCTCGATGGAATCGATCGACGGCACTGGCTCCGGGTATCACAAACTGTCGTAGCCATAAAGAAAGAAAATCTGCCAACTGGGCTTCTCGAGACAAGGGTCTGTAACCATATCTAAGATAAATTTCGATTGGGGTCCCAGCAGTGAATAGGTACCAATCTATATCCATGATGTTATCGTAATGCTTAGATTTTTCTATCATTTTTCTACATCACTGCGGCTGAGCGGTTTGAAGAAACAAGGATCACAAGCTTGACTCTCGATGATCTTCTCTTTACGAGCATGCCCTAGAAACAAGTATGGCAACCATTCTTTGGAAACACTATTATAGTAAAGGGAACAGATCATACAGTGGCATAACAACTCTTCAAACACAGCTACCATCTGAGGGTTCTCTGCTGATAGAGTATCCAGTTCCTCGTTTGTCGGTACATATTCTTCATATGGGATTTCACCCATTGGCAAATGTGAAAGATACTTCATTTCATGAAGTACGAAGCCGATTTCTCCGTGAGGCGTCATGAAGGTACCGGTCCTCTCATTGTATCTTTCAACTAAAGCCAAAAAAAATATGTGAGCATTCGGACGAAAGCCGTGAGCAGTGGTCCCGATTGGATCATAGAGCTCTAGTTCGAGGAGTTTATCCTTAAAATGATCCAAAACCCAAACCACTACACTGTTCCAACATTTTATGTTAGGGTTCACTAAGCCTGTTAAGCGCATGGTTTGGTCTGGGTATCTCCCCTTAGCCTTCGCAAATATGTTCGCAAAAATAGGTACCCTGATAGGAAGAAGCATTGATGAATCTTCAGGAGGTATACAGCTTGGTCTCAAACCTCTCAGATAGGAACTGTATCTCTCCGAAGTGCTGTAGAAAAAAATCCTTGTTCTGTAGACCCATTTTTTAGCATATCTTTCCAACTCTGGCCTGTTGAATCGGGGTCAGATCCCATGCCATACGTCAGGGATAACTGGAAAATGCATATCGAGACAGAGACAAGTGTCTCGACATTTCTGTGAGGTACATGATTTTGTCCCCATATTGATAAAATATGTCTTCTCTCTTCGCTTTCGGCTGGGACATCTTCTTGATCGCCTTTCCAAACAAGAAAGCTAGCTTCTTGAATGACATTGTCCAGACTATTCAAAGGTTCACCGTTCATCAAGCATAACAAGGTAGGGTTCTCTTGAGCTGCGAGCATAGCCCTTCGGGACTCAGGAAGATCATATTGAGGATACCGTATGTAGTATAAGTCTTCTCAGTATTCTGACACATTGAAGGCTGAAGCATATCTTTCAACATCAGGGTCTTCTCTGAGATCAACTGCAAAAAGAAGAGAGTAAAAGATCAATTATAAAGTCTATACAACAGTATCTAAATTTAAAGCAGGGTGCACGAAGTCACAGGTTGCGCGAGCATCTAAAAAATATATATAATCTAGGTTGCACATGATTCTATGTTGCGCAAGCCTACAGAGTGCGCCTAGTGTCAGCTCAAGACTAATATGAACTCAAGTTCTACATTGAGCAAGTTATCAAGTTGTGCCTAGTACAAACTCGAAATGCGCATGTTTGAAGGGTGCATTCGCACAAGTTCAGAAGGAACAAATTCGAAACTCGTGCAACATAATTTGTAAAAATAAACAGTATATTTTTTATTCAGCCAACACTCTAAAAAGAGGAGGCGCGATAATAGAGTGCGTGCCTACACTCTAAAAAGAGGAGGCACACGTTACGGAGTGTGCAAATCAATCAGAACTCTAAAAAGCGATGATCGATTTTGGCATAGTAGATTTTTTGTTCACTGGCGCCTAAGTGATGGTCGATTTGTTCTATGAAGATCACCTTCGAGAGGTGGGTTGGCTTGTTCAGCTTTCAATGATGGAGGCACATAGCGAGGCTCCCTCGGCGGTGATATACGCTATGAAGGCCCAGCAATGACCTTTCCCTTATCGGTGGCGGACTTCTTTGGTGCCATTAACGATCGTCAGAGGAGCTTCGGAAGTTAGAAGGAAGAAGATGAAGGGTTTAAGGAAAATAACTTTCAGTAAAAAGTTAAAATTGCTCTTTGAATGGCTATTTATAGCCTAAAGGGTATTTTGAAACTGATGCGCAACTTGCGCCCAAAAAGCGGAGTTGGTTAAACATTAACTGGCGCAACTCGTGTCAAAATTTTCTAATTCAAAGTATTTCAAATTTTGAAATCTTTCAAACTTTGAAAACTTTGAAGGGGGTCTTGTAGAAGCCTAAAAATCAATGGGCGCCCCTCTTAACAAAGAGCCAACATCAAGTGGCGCCAGATCACTAGGTTGCGCCAGTCGCAGGTTGCACCTAAGCCATCTCAGGTTGTGCCTAAGCCAGGGTGCGCGAGCTCCACGTGGCAAGCATCCTCAAGAAGTTGTAACGGCTGCCATCATCACTGACAGCTCTGACAGCTCGTCAGTCGAAGGAAATCCATTCGAATTCCACGTAACGTGGCACTCGAGGAGATTTTGTCAGCATGCAATTAATGATGACAGCTAGCTTGTGCAAGTTATCAAGAAGCGTGAGGATCAATCATCATAGCATAGAAGACCCAGTCAAAGGCGCTAAACGTCAAGTTGCGCACTCGCGCCACCTAGAGTGCTGGCGCCACCCGATCAACTTTTGTTCAGAAGTATGATGATGTGGTGTGCATGCCATTAATCTCAAAAAATGTATCCACTACACTACCCACGATCACGCGCATCTCACTCAAACGATGCCACGCGTCCCCAGCAGTTCAAGTAATCGTTCGCACAACTGGATAGAAGGCGCACAACCTGAAGTGCGCGTAACTTAGAAAACAGTTATTTCATAACTCTATAAATAGAGGTTCAAATCAGTACTAAAGCATCACTAATGATCATAATCTACTGACAAAGTGTTGTTGCTGTTTCACTTAACAAAATGCCTAAAATTGGCTTTTGAAAGAAAACTAGAAAAAGTACAAAAGTATAAATTGTTCTGGGAAATATTGCTATAGAAGTCTGATCTGAGAGCGATCACTTTGTTCCTTGGACCATACGATGATGATGAAGAAAACTGCTCGAAGAAAACTAACAATCGGAAGAACTAAGTCACCAGAAAGGTATCGAGCAACGGCACTGATGGCACAGTCGAATGCTTTCTTGTTTTGCTTCACCCTCTTCTTGAGGAAAAGTTGAAGAAATGCTTCCGGGAATATCAGTCTGGAAGTATGAGTTTTCTCAGAATCTCCTCTCCTGTCTCTCTGTTGATCTCTTGATGTTGTCTATGTGAAAAATAAGTCTATTTATAGATTTGACCCTTTGTGCATAAAAAGCAACAAAATTGGGTCTTTACGCTAGTAACTGTCACCCACGATGTAAATCACCCTCTACGTACGTTGACATGTGTCCCAAGTAGAGTTGTGATCTCTACGCATGGTGACACGTGTCCCATTACTTCAACAAAGTGGAGAGAGCACGTACACACGTTCCTCGATAAATGTGGCATGAAAGCCACGTAGGCAAACCACGTTCTTAAGTAGCCAGGAAAGATCGAGCGTAAAAATGACCCAAAATACACTCCCAGCGTAAAGTGGCAAACTGGCGTAAAATAGCCCAAAATAAACTTCATGCGTAAAGTGGCTAAAAAAATAGCCTTGAACGTAAAAAGTAGCCTAAATAAACTTTACTCCCACAATAGCCTTGAGCGTAAAAGCTCAAATAGCTATCGTGCGTAAAAGAATCAGTTTTATTGAGCGTAAAGTAGCCTCATCTGCACACTATACGACGAGTATTGGGTTTGGTGAAAAGTTTCCTCGGCTTCTGTGTAATCCTGCTGTCAGAAAATCACTGTGTCAGATCAAATCACTTGCATTAAATGTAGCCTGACAGTCTGTCCCCGGCGTAAAGTTCAATGAATAGCTCCCGCGTAGAGTAGCTCGCGTAAAGAGTAGCTTGCGTAGAGAGTAGCTCGCGTAAAATTCTCAACTTCTTTGACTAAGTCCGTGAAGCACTTTTTATGCTCCTACAAAACCCCCTTCAAAGTTTTCTAATTATTTTCAAAATTTGAAATACTTTGAACAGAAGCGTAAAATTCGGGATTTCACCATCAGCGTAGAATTCGGGATATCCAACGGTCATCCGCGTAAAAGTTGGGATATCCAACAGTCAGCGTAGAATTCGAGAATTTGTACCGATTCAAAAATTATCTATAAATAGAGCTCTTCGAAGAGAGATAAAACTTTACTTGTTATCCGTAATCTCGATCTCTCTTACTCTTATTTCCTCCTTCATACTCTTACTTTCGATCCGATGGCTCCCAAGAAGTCCGCCGCCGGCAGCAAGGGCAAGAAGCCCGTCGTCGATTTATCGTCGGCCGACCGTGCGAAAACCCCCGTTCAATCATCCACGATGACCCAACAGAACAACCCCGCCGTGGCTCCAGCAATGAAGGGTAAAGCCCTACTTAATCTTGGCTATGTGTTCGCCGGAGAAGAAGAAAAAAACTCGAACCTTCAGATTTTACGCCCACGTCATACGTGTCGGCGTAGAAACCGAAATAACAAAATACGCCCACGTTATACGTGTCAGCGTAAAGTTAAGAACATACGCCCACGTTTATACGTGCCAGCCTAAATTAAGAATATATGCCCACGTCTATACGTGCCAGCATAAATTTCAAAATTCGCTCACATCAATATGTGATAGCGTAAAAATTAGAATACGCTCACGTCAACACGTGCCAACGTAAATTTCAAAATACGCTCACATCAATATGTGCCAGCATAAGAATTAGAATACGCTCACGTCAACACGTGCCAGCGTAAAAATTAAAATACGCTCATGTTAACACGTGCCAGAGTAAAATTCATAATACGCTCACATCAACATGTGCCAGCGTAAAAATTAAAATACGCTCATGTCAACACATGCCAGCATAAAATTCACAATACGCTCACATCAACATGTGACAGCATAAAATTCACAAGTAAAAGACTTTGTGTAAAACAAAGAACTTTTACACTTTAAAAGTTTTTATCAACTTTTATAAGCGTAAAGTTTGCATAGTCAGAGTCTTTAGCGTAAAACTCAAACCAAATTATCTGCGTAAAAATTTCAAATTAGTATTTTCACTAACTTGATTTTTTTCTTTTTTCTTTTAGCAGTGGACTTACAAGCTCACCCACTAGCAGAAATATTTGGCTTATCAGCTGGTATGGTGGGCTCAAATTATTTAGAGAACCTATCCCATGTGGAGTTTCTCCAATCGAATCCGGAGTACCCTGTAGAGAGAGCACAGTTGGTAGCTGCCCAAGGGGATAGAATGCTGCTATCCATGATTAATGGAGAACTGTTGACCTCGTTGGATGGCCAATAATTTGTAAAACCAGCTTTCTTATTCGGGGACGCAATAGACTTCAAGTCACAAACACACCCAAGAAGGAGTCTTGGGTGTTCAAGTTTGGGGATAGAGCAATGTATCTCCCTAACATGGATAGAGATTATCCCTTGTCCGCATTTATCCATGCCACCCATCCCCGACAGATGCTGTGGAATCTGACTCCAAGCAGTCACGGAAGACCGGGTAGAATCATATTTAAGAAGGATAATGCCAACGATATGGGGTATTACATCAGTGTTCCCAATGGCCGTATCGTGTCTTTCTCTGGTCTCTTGCCAGGATTTAATCCGAGTGAAGATTCGACTTTAATCCAACCGGTGCAGACCCAAATGTTCATCAATAAGTTCATAAGGGCTACAGTACTATATCCTCAGGCCAACCCTAGACTACCAGGGTGGCTAACTCCTTTCAACCAGAACAGGATCCAAATTAGCGTTTGGATCATGAAGAACTTCCAGACGGAACTGAAAGACATCTGCATGTATGAAGCAGTGGCATCCACTAGTGAGGGTGAACCATCGAACAGTAATTTATTCATGGCTCTGATGGAGATATATATCAGTTCAACTAGAACTTTTACGACCCCAAAAGGTGAAATGGGCCTCGCACTCCACGAGATACAATTCATCTTAAAGCTGCTAATGGGGGAAGCCCCATATGAAGAATATGTTCCCTCCAACCGGAAACTTGCAGAAATTAGGGAGAAGAACCCTCAATTGGTTGAAATATATGAAGAATTGATGTGCCATTACATGATTTGCACTACAATGCATGAGAGTGGGTCTCATCTGGCATACATCAACAAGTGGACAACATATCTCTTTTATCATAAGGATAAGATATCCAAAGACGATAAAGAAAGATTTCAGGAGAACAAGGCTCCAACTATCAACACGGGCTCAACAATCCTTGCTGATAAGATACGGGATATGATGGTTGGCTACAAATTCCCGGACAAATATTTGTCCACCAAGACTGGGGAGTTCTCTGCAGGAACCGAAGCCTTGAGCTTCCTCAGATATGGCAGTCAGAAGATCTCCAAGAGATCCTTGCTAGCAGGCTTTCTTTCTTTGTGGTTGAGAAGATGGGTTGTACCAGGGACCGGTACAGTTGATAGAATCCACCGAAGCGTGCTATGGCCAGCGGTACATTTGGGGTTTAAAGCCAGAATCAACCTGCTATCGGCAATGGTGTGCCGAGTAAACGCAGGTTTGAGGACTTTTGGTGAGGAGCTAATCAACAACGCTCCTCATCGGAATGTATTCCCTAGGGTAGAAATGCCCTACACTTACTTGATAGGCTGGCTTTTGCATCACAACTGTAATTTATTGCCACCAGGCCCGGGAGATGATACGGAGGTCTTCCTTCAAAAGTTTAACAAAGCTACATGGATTGCCACAACAGTGGCAGATACCCGAGCAGTCTTAAACTATTCTTATGGTTGGAACTTTTTCTGTACGAAGCCACAAGTTCCAGCCGACTGCTTCGGCGTTCAATTTGAAGACGAAGTTGAAGGAAGAACTTTACTGTCTGTGCCAGTTTTCAGATGGCTACAGTGCATCAGACCCTCCAATCTGATGTACAGAAATGAAGACAGTTGTGCGTTCGAACCATATCTACCAAGTAGGTTCGCTCGCCAATTTGGATATGACCAACTTCATGTTGGTAATCCCTCTACCAGTTTCCGTCATTATAGAAAACTGATTGATGGTGCAAGAGGTTGGAGATATTTTAGCACCGCCTGTACCGGTGCCAAATTCAAAGTATCAACTGCTACCAGCACCACTGAGCTACGTATACTTCATATGTATGCTCACTTTTATGCTTCCATCCGCTCCTTCGCCTATGGCTACAACCTGAGAGGTAGTCTAAGATGGCCCAAGGAAGGGAATATTGAGGAGCCAGTCAGGGTACCATCAGATATACCCGACGACACAACTGTTCCAGATCAGTATCTGGAAGTTATCCCTACGGGAATTGAGGAAAAGCTACAGATCCTATCATTATTGGCCAGTCCCGTAAATGAAAACAAGGTGCAGCTGTTACTCTTCTCGAGAAGACCCCAGAAAAGAAGAAGAAGGCTACCACCAAAGGTCCTTTTAGACCAAGAGCTGCTACCCCAGAGATTGATATTCCAGTTGAGGAGCCGCAACATGTTGCATCTTCTTCAGCTCATCCTGGAGAAGGGCCCTCGGTCTCCCAACCAACAGCGTCAATGGAAGCGACGACGGTCCTATCTCCAGGACGTCTCAGCTCAGCTCTTCATTTGACTTTGCCACAAAAGGCACAAGTTGTTAAAGACATTGCTCTAGTACATATTGTTGATCAAGAGCCTATCCCGTCAGATGAACCAGCTATTAATTTTGACGATGAGGACTGGGATGGGGATTATGACGCGTACTTGGCACGTCCCACACCTACTCCAGGTACATATAATTTATACAAAATCCATACAAAATTATGATTTTTGTATATTAACTTATTTTGCTTAATTTTTGTAGGTGTTATCATTGCCCCAAAGCTTGTGGCTCCTCCTCCTCCTCAGAAATATATTTATGAGGAAAATACGGAGTCTGAGGAAGAAGATTCTTCTTCAGAAGAAGAAGATGTTCAAGAAGAAATACTACGAGAGCCCGAAGTGGAGACTCAGGAAGAATGTCCTCAATCTATGGAGGTACAACAAGAGCCAGAAGTGCAGGCTCAGCCAGAATTGTCCCTTCTTGTTGAGGGCAGAGATAAAGAACAAACTGCAGTAGAACCTACTGTAGATGATGAAGTGGCTGCTGAGGAAGAGCTAGACTTTAATGAAGAATCAGTTGTAGAAGGATTCACTACAACTGAAATACTTGAAAAGCCTGCAGAGTCAGTAGCCGAAGAAGGTGATAAAGGCATAATCAAATCATCAACTGAAGTTGGTAAAGTTGTAATAGCATCCTCTGTTATTGCAACCGATCCAGTATAAGTCTCTTAAGAGACAATGCCTGAACCAGAGTCAGCTACCACAACTACTATTCCACCCGCACCAATCACCGCCACCGAAACTCAAGTAGTTTCAGCTCCAGAAATGGCTGGAGTAACAAATGCTGAAGATACTGTTCCTGAAGCTCCTGGGAATCAGTTGGCCATGGTAGCAGTGACAACAATATCTTCATCTCAGCCTGCTACTAAGGCAACATCTGCTCCTAGTCTTCAAAGAAGATATTTGATAGACATCGCCGCAACGCCGAGCTCGAGTGCAGAAATAAATCTTTTAGTTGAGATTCATACTGAGACTTTTTACAAGACTTTAGCGGCTTTGATCAAGATGGTCCTGAATAAGGGCCTCAATTATGAAAGCTTGAATGCATCTATCTCTCTTACGATCAGAAATGTCGCCATGTTTAATGATGCAGCAAGAGCAGCGGCATTGGAGAAAATCGTGGAGGGACTTGAACAGCCCATAAAAGAATATCAGAAGCTGTCAAGTAAAACCACTGAAAGTCTCATCCAAGAGGAGTATGACGCTTTATCAGCTGAATACCTCGCTCAGGAGATGACTTTCAATGAAGCCCTCCATGAGTACAGCATAAAAGTCGCCAAAGAAAAAGCTTTTTTGGCAGGAGCAAAGCCCCAGCTGGATAGCTATAGAGAAGCCTATGAAACCTCGAATATGAGAATTCATCAACAAAATGATAAAATTCGAGAAGTTGAGGCTGAATTGGCTCGATTGAAGGCGGAGAGGGATCAACTAATCATAGCTCGAGACCAGCAGCTTACACAGAGTTCGATTTTGGAAGAACAAGTCTTTGGAGCTGAATCTACCATCAAAACCCTTGATGAAGCCAAGGATATGATGATAGTCACTTTTGCTGAACTTTCTCATATATGTACTCCCGAAGCTCGACGTGCCGTAGCTACCAAAACTGTTTTGAGCTCTCGTGAAAAACGTCTAGTAGAGCTACAGAAACTGATAGGAGACTTATCTGCTTCGCCTTAGGCAAAAAAATAAAGAGCTTTTGTAATCTTCTATCTTTTTCATTTTATAATGTTTACAAAAAATGAATAAAATATTTGTTTTGTGGCCCTATCATTTATTTTGCAATTAAACAATAGGTATGAGATAGAAAACACTTATCAAAGGTAATATGGACATGACAAGTTTTCTAAACTCAATAAATTATATCTATCCAGAGGTAATGTGGACATGATAGATAATGAATCTATTTTTCTGTTTAGAGTATACGACACTATCAGAGGTAATATGAACATGACAGATCATAATAACTCAAAGAAAAATAGATTAATATCTATTCAGAGGCCAAATGGACATGATAGATAGGAAAAGAAGTAGATTTAATATCTATTTAGCGGTCATGAGAACATGATAAATAATAAATCTCTCTTCTTCTTTTTTTAATCAACTGGTAAGACAGAAGATCAAAATTTTCTTTTAGGAAGACAAATGATCATCTTAACCAAACATTGGTAGCTGGGGAATAAAGAATAAATTCAAACATAATATTTCTTCAAGAATTTGCCATTGATCGACATCATAAGCAAATCTCCTTTAGGTTTAGACAACCCATAGGCACCGTTAGAGAATACCGTCTCGACAACATAGGGACCTTCCCATTTTACTTAGAATTTCCCTTTGCTCTTATGAGTCATTACCATCGGTCTTCGGATGGCTAGAACTAACTCGCCGACTTTAAATACCCTCTCTTTCACTTTACGACTAAAAGTTTGAGATATACAGGCTTGATATAGCTCAATGTGCTATTGAGCTTGAAGACGCTTTTCGTCCAATCCTTCAAGTTCTTGGAGTCGTAAACGATCATTGTTCTCTTTAGTTAGCTCATTAGCAATGGCTATTCTGAGAGATGGAATCTAGATTTCCAGTGGAAGAACAGCCTCACCCGTAAACCAGTGAAAATGGTGTAAAACCAGTAGGAGTTCGGACTATCGTTCGGTAAGCCCATAAACATTCTCCAAGTTTCTTATTCCAATCACGTTTATTAGAAGAGACGAACTTTTTAAGAAGTTTAATGATCGTCTTGTTGAAGGCTTCGGCCAAACCATTAGCAGCTGGATTATAAGCTGTAGAAGCCAGATTTTGGATCCGATTTTTATCACAGAACCGATAAAATGCCTGACTAGCAAATTGTGGTCCATTATCATGAATTATCCGTCGGGGAATCCCGAAACGATAAATGACATGATGTTTAATGAAGCTAACCATATTAGATGTTTTTACTTCAGTAAGGGGAACTGCTTCCGCCCATTTAGAAAAATAATCGGTTATAGCTAGTATAAACCGATGTCCCTTGACAGAAGGAGGCTTAATAGGACCAATAATATCTATGCCCCAAGCTTCGAAGGGCCAAGAAGCTGTTGTAGGATGTAGAAACTCAGATGGTTGATGAATAAAATTAGCATAAATTTGACAGGCTTTATACCGTCTGGCATAATCCATAGCATCTGCTATCATGGATGGCCAATAATATCCCATTCTTCGGATGCGATCCTGTAATTTTGGACCCGGTTGATGGGCACCACAGACACCATCATGAGCTTTTCGGAGTGTTTGTTTAGCTTCATTCTCAGAGAGACAACGCAGCAAAAGTCCATCATAAGAACGACGATATAACATATGTAAAGAAGAACCATAATAGAATCGAAATGATCGTCTCTTGATTGATGCAGCTTCTTTTGGATCTTCAGGTAAAATTCGATGAACCGCATAATCAATGAATGGACTTCTCCAATCCCTCTGCTAGGAACTTGATTCTGTAGTATAACTCTGTTCAATATGCAGATTATTCTTGACACAGAATAAGTCTCGATCCAACAAAGTAATGGTATTTTGTCTTCTAATTGGAACAGCTAAGTCTGCAGCTAAACTAGCAAGAGCATCAGCTTCCAAATTTTGAGAACGTGGTACGAATTCGATGAAGAATCCTTTGAATAAAAGGACCAATTCGATTACCACTTGATGATAAGGAATGAGGTCAGGATTTCTGACTTCATATGTCCCTCTAACTTGATTAACAATCAGTTGAGAATCTCCATAAGCTTCTAGGAACTCGATGTCCAGTTGTTTTGCTACTTGAAGACCAATTAGCAGAGCATTGTATTCTGTCACATTGTTGGAGCATGGTTCATGAAGAGAATAAGCACGATATATGACCATTTTGTCAGGAGAGACTAAGACAATGCCTACTCCAGAGACGATATTGCCTTTAGGTCCAACCCGAGAAGCTCCATTAAAATATAGTTGCCATATGTCATCCTTCATAGTCATGTTGCAATCTACGACTTCATCTGGAATGTCCTCATATAGTTTCGATGTTTCAGGTATAGGGTGAATAGCTAAGAAATCAGCTAATGCTTGACCCTTCACTGATTTTTGAGGTACATAGGCCATATCATAAGAAGTAAGCAACATTACCCAGGTGGCTAACCTGGAGTTAAGAATGCTCAGTTTTCTCATCAATACCCGAATAGGATTTATTCTGGAGATGACATGAATAGTCTGTCCTGACACATAATGACGTGTCTTTTGAATAGCAAAAACTAAGGCCAGACATTCCTTTTCTACAGGAGTATACATGTGTTCAGCTCCGACCATCATTCGGCTAAGATAATAAATTGCTTGTTCATGACCCATATCACTTTTCTGTGCAAGAAGAGCACCAAGTGAATGATCCAAGGCTCGAACATATAGCAAAAATGGTCTTCCTACCACTGGTGGTACTAGAACAGGTGGATTTGTAAGGTATTGCTTGATGTCATTGAAGGCTTTTTGACATGCTTCATCCCATACAAATGATACACCTTTCTTTAATAGATGGGAGAAAGGTTGACATCTCCCAGAAAGATTGAATATAAATCTCCTGATATAAGCAATGCAACCTTGGAAACCGCGTAGTTCTTTTAGATTGCGTGGAGGACGCATCTCAAGAATTATTTTGATTTTGTCAGGATCAACATGGATACCTTGAGAAGTGATGACAAATCCCAAGAATTTGCCAGTAGAAACCCCTAAGAAAGACTTAGTAGGATTCATCTTTAGTTGATGTTGGCGCATCAACTCAAATACTATTTTTAAGTCTTGAACGTGATCATCTTTTGATCGACTTTTGACAGCAATATCATCTACATAACATTCAACTGTTTTCCGTAGATGTTCTTGAAAGATGTTGCTCATAGCCCGTTGATACGTGGCACCGGCATTTTTCAGACCAAACGGCATCATCGTATAGTAGTAAACCCTAAGGGGTGTACGAAAAGCGGTATGCTTTTCATCTCCTGGATGCATCTTAATTTGATTGTATCCTGAAAATTCGTCCATGAAAGACATGCGTTCAAAACCGCATGTATTGTCTATCATGACATCGGTAATCGAAAGTGGAAATTCGTCCTTTGGACAAGCTGCATTAAGATCTCAAAAATGCAAACTCAGACTTTTCCATTCTTCTTCATAATAGGTACAATATTGGCAACCCAGTCTGGGTGTTGTTCTTCACGAACAAAGCCACATTTGATCAGCTTTTTTACTTCTGCTTCAATTACATCCATCATATCTGGTCGAAAACGTTGCTGTTGTTGTTTTACAGGTTTGGCATTAGGAAGAATATTGAGTTTATGAGTAGCAACTTTAGGATCTAGACCCGGCATATCCTCATAACTCCATGCAAAGATATCAATATATTCTTTAATCAGTTGTATTAACTATTCATTTTCATCTTCAGAGAGATTTTTACTGATGAATATTGGCTTGGACGTAGTTCCATCTCCAACATCAATCTGGACAATCTCATCTTCTGTAGGTGGCTGTCGCTGTTCAAAACGAAGCTCCCATTGAGTGTCCATTTGTTATGCCCAAGGGTCATTCTCAAATAGCTCAGATTCACCATCAGTTTGAACCAGGTTGACTGAGAAGATGCACTTAGCTTCATCATAATAGTCTCCTCCAGAATATGAGGATTGTAAAGAACTGGAAGAACATTCTTCTTCCATATCTTCTTTGCACATGTGGGATGTATCCGATTCGATGAATTAGATTTCTTCAGAATCTGGGGATTGTGAAGAACTGGAAGAAAATTCTTCTTGTATATCCTTATTAAACATGTGGGACGGATCGTATGCCAACCCATGACGAGTTTTCTGGTAAAATAGATCACCACATAATGGTAATCGTCTACCCCTGCCTTGATTGAGACCTTGCATAGTCTTCAAATCATATCCTATATTCTGGATAATCTTGAGAGATTGTTGACTATATTTGTCAATTCAGATTCTTCCTTTATCTTTATCTCTAAGATCATCTGTCTGAGTAACGGGAATGTTTCTAGCCAGGCCAAACACAATTTAACGCTTGTTTTTCTTATTAGATGGAACCACAAAATAGGATTCTTCGTGACGTCTATAAGTTACACAAGCTTGTGATGAAGCGGCTACAGGAATAAGATAGGAAGAAGATGTTAGGAACCTTTGAACATAAGGTCCAACATCGACATGAGGAGGAAAAGAGTTTTCCTTATGATTAATGTATAAGGTTTCCTCAGTATTTATGTCATTTTATATTGATGACCTTGATTATCAACAGATAAAGTCATTCTCTCAATAAATTTGACAGCCATGTACTCCAAAAGAAAATCTTCATTGATATCAGAAAGTACAAAATGGTCAATATTTACATTATTTACAATTTGACTGCTACGCTTCGGATTGATCATTAACGGACCATCATCCATCTTCTGCGTAGACTTGCCAAGGTTGATGATCAGTGGTAGTTCTGGATCATTCGTACGAGAAGTACGTCCCTTTACTTTGATCATAAGAGGTTGAACTTGGCTCTTGGCATAAATACTCACTGATTCCTCAGATGAAGCTCGAGTTCTTCCTTTGACTTTGATCACCAGAGGTTGGTCGTTGACAGGTTGGGATTGGATTCGACCTTTGACTTTGATCTTCAAAGGTTGCTCTTTTGGAGGATCTTCATTGACAGATTGATCTTCAGCAGGTGATCGATCTTCGGCCATATCCAATATCTCCTTCATATGCTCCTGTTTGTAGAGGATTGAATCCGAGAAATAGGCTTCAACACCCTTAAAAGGATTGATATCTGCAAATTTTGTCTTTACAACCCCTTGAAAATCTACGTACTTGAAGTATTGGTGGAGATTTAAAGGCACAATGTTATGCTCATGTATCCATGGTCTTCCAAGAAGGATATTGTAAGATACATCAGAGTTGATAACATAAAAAGTCACCATAGTTCGAAGATCACCAATTTGAATCTTCAGACGAATCTTTTCCAGTGGTTTACTCTTTCCAGAGTTGAAACCAACTATTGTGGTACTAGTGTAAGTCAAATCGCTAGTAGGAATCCTCAAAGGTCGTAGCATACTCTGAAGAATTATGCTAATAGAAGACCCAAGATCAATATAAATCCTTTCAATTTCAGTGGATTCTATATACCCCGTATAACACAGAGGTCTGTCGTGCTTGTTATGCTTCAACAGCATATCTTCTTGTATGAAGGTGATATTGGGAATTGCTTCCATCACACTATGACATTGTGGGCACGACACTGGTATATTGTCAGGACTCTTGAGTTGAGCTAAGCATGAGTCTGCTTGTAAAAAAGCTTCACTCAGAGTTTTTCGACTTTCTTTAGAAAGACGAAGCAGCTCGAAGATAGAGAGTCTAGCCGGAGTATTAGCTAACTGGGCTAGAATATCAAATTTGTAAGGCTTCATCACCACCCCTTAATTGGAAGCAGATTTCAACGGGACGTCAAAGCGTACTACTTTTTGTTTCCCTTTTCAACCACAGATGGTTTGGCAGGAACATGAGATGGTTGAGCTGGTGGCGTTTCAACAACATCCTCTGCTTCTTTGGAAGATCCCTCATAATCTTTGTGGTACTCTTTTCCAGATCTCGTACCAGCAAAAGTTTCTTCTTCAGACTCAGGAGAATGAAGTACCATATTGCAGGATTTAGTCTTCTTTCCCTTAGTCTTTTTCTTGCAAGGATTTTTATGAGGAACCTCAAAATCCAATCCAACAGTGGAGTTTTGACTTTGAATTTGTAAAGGAAGTCGCATTCCTTTATCATAATTCAAACCTTCTGCCTTTTGAAAGTCGTAGCCCATTTTTTCATGAGATGGACTGATTGTTGACTGTACAAGTGAGTGGGTAGCGAACTTTCAATAAATGGATTAACAGAGGGAGAAGGAGCAGAGACCTCTGTAACTGCAGGAGAAGGAGGATTTGAAACTTTTGTAGCTACAGAAGAAAGAGGAATAGAAACCTCTGTAGCCACAGGAGAAGGAGGATTTGGGACAAGAGGAAAAATCCCAACAGGAACTTTCGCATAAGCAGCAAAGACTTGGTGTATCCTGTATAAGGGAACACTATTCATAGCTAACCACTGCTGATGAGTAAGTTTAAGCTTGGTAGAAGGAGCAAAACTTGGAGGACATATATTCAAACCTCTCAGTATATCCTCCAAAGGAATGCCACCCCATAAATGATCCAAATCATCATGGTCTGGGGTTAAAACATGAGAAATCATGTTGCAAGTTTTGACTTTTTTACCTTTCTTGGATTTTGAAGTTTTACCTTCATTCTCTATTTCAGATACTAAATCAGGGTGTACCCATATGATTTCACCAGTTTTCAGTGTAAGAGGCAAAAGTCCTTCATTTTGCTCCCTGGCAGACGGGATATTCACAATCTTCATCGTCGCCTTTGGAATTGGGACAATTCTATCTGGGACTTGCTGTGGAGGAAAACCTCCAAATTGAAGAGAAACCATATTGGTTGTAACCGTATGCTCATCGTTGGTTAAAGCGATGGCATTGGCATTTATCAGCTCCTGGATTTTCTTCTTCAAGACGTAGCAAGCCTTGGTAGGATGATTTATGTATCTATGATATATACAATATTTAGGATTGTTAGTCAGATTCACCTCATTAGGCCTTTTAGGCTCCGGAATCTGGAGTTTGCCACTCTTTACCAGACATTGGAATATCCCTGGGATATCACTGTTATCGAAAGAGTATTCTTCTTTTGGCTTGGAAGACTCCTGATTATTCGGCATCGTTTTGGGTTTTGAAAGATTAACCACTAGGGTTTCTTTTCCTTTTCCATTACGATTGCCGGAATTATTACCAGAAGAGCCTTTCTTTCCTTTGTCCTCTGAAGCAAAGATCATCCCACGTTCACGAGCCAACCTACCATCAGTCTCGGCAGAAACTGCTGCTATAATAAACGAGGCCCAATCTGTGAATTGGAAGCCCGTAAAGACAGCAATGGATGGTCGCAGATTCATTTTGCACGTATCAATCAATACTGAATCTGGCATACCAGGAGGCATATTTAAAGTTGTCTGTCGGAAACGTTCGATGAACGTCTGGGTATCTTTCTTCTCCTTTTGTTTGATCTCTATTAAGGAAGACATGTTCATGTCCATGCCTCCTTCATAGAAGCGGGAGAGAAACATTGCTTTAAATTTGTCAAAAGACAAAATGCAATTGTCGGGTAGACTGCGATACCAGTCATAAGCAGAACCCGTCAGGCACCCGATGAAAACTCGAGTGAGAAAAGCATCATTCTTCTGTAAATGCACAGTCATAATATCAAAGTAATTGATATATTGACTAGGAGAAGCCTTTCCATCAAATAATACCATCGATTGTGGCTTGAACTTCGGAGGAAATGGTACGTCATTCCAATGAGGAGGATAAGGTTGTTTAATCCCTAACCTCTGGAGTTGATCCTTGTTCTTTAGAACTTCAAACTGTACTTTGAGCTCACGCACTGCTTGAATAGCTTCACTAGTTTGAAGAAGCACATTTGATTGAATAGTTGTTGGATGTACCGTGACCCCGACCGGCGGTGGTACATCTTCTGAAATAATAGGATCTGGAGATGCAAAATTTTGATTAACAGCAGGTTCTTGATTATTCAAAGGTATATCAACCCCTTGACTATCTTGAGTTTGTGCTGCCACCTGTACCGGTGTTACTACTGTCGGCTGAACAGTTTACTGAGTCATTATTATTTGGTGCATGCTTTGCATCATGGTAAGTATGTCCTTTAGTGATTGCTCAACGGCAGAGAGACGATGTTCTGTATTAGCAGATGACGTCTCCGGTTTATCTCCAATAGCATAGGATTCAACCTCTCTTAAAGATACAGAGGGATTGGTATAGAGGTATGAATCGACACTATCAGTTTCGGACTCAAAAGACTGAGTACCTCCAACTTCTGAATCAGAAGTCTACAACTGTCTTTGTCTTCTTGATCGAGTATTCTAATATACTCCTTCAAAGGAATCAATAAGTATGTTGAACTATTGTTGACCAGGAGTCTGGGACGAGTTGCGTCTTAGACGTCGTCCTATGTTTGTATGAGATGCCATATTGACTGACGCATATAACAACTCATGTTCTTGATCATCAGTTTGCTACTGAGGCACATTGTAGCTTAATCGATCAAAAACTGACCGTTTAGAAGCCGAACAGCAACACTTGATTACAATCTGGTGACACTCACAATGATGATTTTCTTGGAGGAGTGTCACAGGAGATTGTCTGTTTTTACGCTTTTGTACTAGCAACTCGCATAAATCAGAAGGAATAGAGGGAGTAGTCTTCTTTATTATATTTAGGATAGAGAAACGTTTAGTCCCTTGTGTATAAAGAAGATTACTGACTGCATTAGCATAACCAAACTATATATTTTTACGTGCTTGGAGTTGCGTGCATAAATTCTGAGATTTTTGAGCACAACGGACTCCATCAGCATTACACGTAATTTGTAGGTTTGGTACCTTGCGTAAAGCAGTGTAAGAAGGCCGTTGGTGGAGAACCGAAGTTTTACCAACAATATTTTTATGCTGCATGCGTGCAGGTAAATTTACTTTAGATGCAAAGGCATCATTGTAAATTTTATCTACACTGTCACAGACAGGAGATTTACCTTTACGCGTAGAGCGCAAAATATGAGTATCTGCTACGTCACAGACGAGAGATTTTCCTTTACGCGTGGAGCATAAATTTTGTGTGTCTACCACGTCACAGACGAGAGACTTATTTTTACGCAGAGAGCGTAAAACTTGTGTGTCTACCACATCACAGACGGGAGACCGCTTTTTACGCACAGAACGTAAAACTTGTGTGTCTACCACGTCACAGACGGGAGACTGCTTTTTACGTACAGAGCGTAAAACATGAGAGTCTGCCACGTCACAGATGGGAGAATGATTTTTACGCACGGAGCGTAAAACTTGATTTTTACGCTCAGAGCGTAAAAATTGATTTTTATGTTCAGAGCATAAAACTTGATTTTTACACTCAGAGCGTATCACCGAAGTAGAGACTGCCTCGTCACAGACGGGAGTCTCCACCACAGGAGTAGGAAGGATTCCTTTGCCTTTAGAGACAACAGGGAGATCCGAGGATGTTTTGGACTTGGGAATCCAAACTTTTTGCGCCTTCTGTGATTTCGGAACATTGGAGTAGCGAGTACTACCCCCAGTTCGGAGTATTTCTTCGTAGGAAGTCTGGTCGAAGTGCACAACCAGAGTCTTATTTGTCGATCCGACCGACACATCATCATATTGAGCAATTACCTTCTCGTCAGAGGAGAAGGTCATCCCCAGCTGAGTCACCATTTTGTTTCACTTAACAAAATGCCTAAAATTGGCTTTTGAAAGAAAACTAGAAAAAGTACAAAAGTACAAATTGTTTTGGGAAATATTGCGATGGAAGTCTGATCTGAGAGCGATCACTTTATTCCTTGGACCATACGATGATGATGAAGAAAACTGCTTGAAGAAAACGAACAATCGGAAGAACTAAGTCACCGGAAAGGTATCGAGCAACGGCACTGATGGCACAATCGAATGCTTTCTTGCTTTGCTTCACCCTGTTCTTGAGAAAAAGTTGAAGAAATGCTTCTGGGAATATCACTCTGGAAGTATGAGTTTTCTCAGAATCTTCTCTCCTGTCTCTTTGTTGATCTCTTGATGCTGTCTATGTGAAAAATAAGTCTATTTATAGATTTGACCATTTGTGCGTAAAAAGCAACAAAATCGGGTCTCTACGCTAGTAACTGTCACCCACGATATAAATCACCCTCTACGCATGTTGACACGTGTCCTATGTAGAGTTGTGATCTCTACGCATGGTGACACGTGTCCCATTACTTCAACAAAGTGGGGAGAGCACGTACACACGTTCCTCGATAAGTGTGGCATGAAAGCCACGTAGGCAAACCACGTCCTTAAGTAGCCAGGAAAGATCGAGCGTAAAAATGACCCAAAATACACTCCCAGCGTAAAGTGGCAAACTGGCGTAAAATAGCCCAAAATAAACTTCCTGCGTAAAGTAGCTAAAAAAATAGCCTTGAGTGTAAAAAGTAGCCCAAATAAACTTTACGTCCACAATAGCCTTGAGCGTAAAAGCTCGAATAGCTATCGTGCGTAAAAGAAGCAGTTTTATTGAGCGTAAAGTAGCCTCATCTGCACACTATACGACGAGTATTGGGTTTGGTGAAAAGGTTCCTCCGCTTCTGTGTAATCCTGCTGTCAGAAAATCACTGTGTCAGATCAAATCACTTGCATTAAATGCAGCCTGACAGTCTGTCCCCGGCATAAAGTTCAATTAATAGCTCCCGCGTAGAGTAGCTCGCGTAAAGAGTAGCTTGCGTAGAGAGTAGCTCACGTAAAATTCTCAACTTCTTTGACTAAGTCCATGAAGCACTTTTTTATGCTCCTACAGTTGCATTCTCCAGAGACTTGTGTTTTCGATATCACATCGTCCAAGGGATAAAGTGATCGTCTTCTGATCAGATTCGTACAGTTGTGCTTTCCCAGAAATCAATTGTACTCTTGTACTCTTTTTTTAGTTTGTAATCAAACTTTTGTTTATGCAAACAAACACCTAATTAGGAAGGGAGGTTCAATCCCTAACTTGTCATAACTAAAGGGAGGGGTATAGTGGACCTTTCCTAATTAACCAAACCCTAAATTTAATACATATGGCAGCCCACCTTCCTATTAAAGCCCCACTTCATCTTCTCCCTCTTTCTATTTTCATTTCAAGTCCTAATTTAGGAGCTTTTTTTCCAAATTGCTCCTGCACCCAAATTTTCTCTAAATTGAGCCAAATTCATTTCATTCTCTTCCCCTTTGAGAGGAAAAGCCTCTATTGGCTAGCTAAGAAGGGATTGGAAGGATTTAGAGCCTTGAAACTTGGTGGAGATTTAGATCTAAGAATTTTACATTGGGAATCCATCTACCTTTTGGTATGAGCTCTCTAAACCCTTTTATTTCATTTCATTAGTGTAACTAGATTTATTTAAGACCCCATTTGCATTATGGTACCATTAGAGAGGAGTTGAGACTCTTCTCTTCCTATTTGAAGGTTTTTCCCATTTTATTTTGATACAAATTAGGAAAAATCGAATTTGTGACCACCAAGTGTTCGATACGTGTCTCCAAAGGAACTTTTGTGTCTTTTTTGAGTCGAGATTGAATGTGTGTGTCCTAAATAAGATACGTGATGTTGTGTCATGATATCTCATGATATACATGGTTAGATTTGGGTACATACATGTGTTTCTTTTGTCCAAAATAATCCAAATTCGTCATAATATTCATCCACGTTTTTAGTAGCCATAGCAACTTAGAAATGTCATAACTCCTAGCTCAAGACTCCGATTAATCTCCTTTTTTTTTAAAAGAATCGTATCGAAGTTAGCTTTCAAAATATATATATTAATATGCTAAATTTGTTATAGAACTTTCTATAAAACTGTTTGAGTGTCAGCTATCCGAAAGACGAACACGTTTCGGTGTTTTCGCGATTCCGGGAGCTTCCAGACACGAAAATGCGATCATTTTGAAGTTTCGGAAAGCTAATACAAAGGGCTACGACATACTCTAATCCTAGAATTTAGTGAATATGTCTAATAGGTGCAGTATTTATTTTTAAGTAGAAAACTTACTATACGACATAGGCATTTTGTGTATCCTATGAGCCTATGTAGTATGGATGTCAAGTGAATGTAGGTATCATAGGTTGTCTCGATTGTTGGAGGGGTTACCACCATTGTTGTTGTTGGTGTTAGGGCGTTTGCCCTTGTCCTCTCCTTCCGAGACGTGTAATCCCAGTTGGCGAGCTTTCTTCAACTTGTCTTCTGCGCTAGTGGCGCTGATAATGAAAGTCTTCCAATCCTTAAACTGACTTTCGCCCATCCAGAGGCTGATCGTGGGAAGCAGCCTCTTTTGGCAAAATTCAATTAAGGAGGAATCAGGATTACCGGAAGGCAACTTCATCGCGGTTTGACGAAACCACTCGATATAGTTCCTTGTCAGCTCCTTTTCTCCCTGGACAACGTCCATGAGGGTGGACATTGTCACGTCTTGTCCTACTTCGTAGAACCTCTCCAGGAATATACGTTTGAAGTCGGCGAAGGAATGGATGCAGTTGTCCGGTAAGTTGCGATACCAGTCGAAGGCGACCCCCTCCAGTGCCCCGATGAACAACCGCGTAAGGATGGCGTCGTCATGAGGTAGATGGTTGTAACTTCGAAGTAGCTGATGTATAACACCCCAGTCCCAATATAAGTAGGACTAAGTACATAGACATGCCAGCTGTAGATATACGAAAAATACTCCAATGTATGGAATCCTCGTATAAATACATAAGCTGTAAAATGTAGAGAACCAAGACATAACAAATCTCATCCACAAATATATAGTAAAATAAAGGTAGAATCAACTTGAATAGTTATGGTACAATCGTTGGACAGAGACAAAGTCCACTACCAACTACCTCAATAAAATAAATGTACAAGGAGACGATCGACAAAATGATAAAATGAACCAAGAGCAATCATCTTCGAGAAATGGGGAAGATCACGGCCTTGGCTATAACACCTGCAGAAACATGAACACACACCTGGAGAAAAACTAGGTCCTCAGAGGGACGTAACAAGACACATAATATCATGCCAATAAACTGAATAGTAAGAGCTCAATAGAAAATATACATACGTAAAGGGTCCTAACCATTCTATATGATATATACTTTGAGAAGACAACGTTCTACGCAGGAGCTTAGGTGTTCAGCATAGATGGAGAAAGAGTGGTAGTAGGTAGCGCTCATAAGAGACACTATCGACCATGGGCAGAAAGTAGCTCTCATACGAGAACTATCGGCCCCGGGGCAGTAAGTAGCGCTCATCCGAGACACTATCGGCCCAAATCTATGTGTGTACTGAACATGTAGCCCCTACGCTAATAACTGTCTCCCCCTCTCCATGATACTATACATGTGTCGACTCCACGACACTGTTTAATCCTTAATAACTGCCAAGTCTTCTACACAAATCTATTAGCAGTTATATCCTAACATACGGCCTGTACGCACCGATGTACGGTCGGTATGCAAGTCCGAAGCTATATGCGACTCACAACTCACACACAATCCGTGGCACATCGTGATAGTTTATGAGATGCACTAAACATACGATGGTCCCTTAACTCTAAGCCAATTGCATAAAATATAATAATTTGCATATCTATATAATTTTGAAAGAACAACATAAAGAAAAAGCATGCATGATATTGAGCAAAAAATTAAACAGTAAAGACAAGGTGTCTTGCCTGGTGGTGTTGCCTGGAGTGGTGCAATGATTTAACAAGTCCTGCTTGCCAATAACCTATGTGCAAGGGTCCAAAATTCACAAGGAAATAGAAACGATGATCAGTTACGAACAAGATAAGATAAGTGAGGGAATTTATGCAAGAATTATTTACATATAGTAATTTTGGAAAATACGTATGATACTTGAAACCATATTTACTAGTAAAATAATTTTTGACAAATATTCGAAATGTAAAATCAATTTAGGCTAAAACTATATATTTTACCAAAATTAGGATTTGTATTTTAATAGTAAAATAATTTATACAAATATTTGAAAATACAAAAAATTATTTACAATTTTGAACTACCCTTCTTATTAGTTAAAATATTATTATAAAGGTTTCAAAATAATTTATATTTTAAATAGCTATAGTTATATAATATTTATATAAAATAAATAGTAATACTATAAGTAAGAAATTAATAATAATAATAATAATAATAATAATACCATACAATATTAATAATAATAACAGTACCCTGTGATAATAATAATAATAATATAATAATAAATAAATAAAATAAATAAATAAAACTATACTGCCCAACCTCCTTCTAATAATAATGATAATAATAATAAACAATAATAGTTATAATAATAATAATTATAATAATAATAAGGTTAATATTAACAGCATCAGTTATATATATTCCCCTAAATTTTCCCTTACAGAGCAAGAGAGAGAGAAGCAGAGGGAGAGAGGGGAAAATCGGGAGTGAGAGAGGGGCTTACAGAGGAAGAGGTCGGCGGAGTCGGCCGGGCTGGGCGCCGGCGGGAAGAAGGGTTCGGCGGTCAGCGCTAGCTCCGACCGCACAGGAGGCGGCCGGCTGCACGGAGGAGCATGGCGGGGGGCGCCGGACCTGCGGCGGAGTCGTCAGCACATGGGGTCGACAGTGGAGGAAGGGGCGCGGAGCTCAAGCGGGTTGAGGCGGCGCCGGAATGACGGAAGCGACGGATCGACGCTGGCGAAAGGGGGTTCGCCGGAGGAGGCTAGCGGGCGGAGATCGGCGCGCTGTGGAGCTCGTCGGACATGGCGCTGATGGGGCGTCGTGGTGGCGACGAAGGGTGGTCCAGCGGCGGAAGGAAGCAGCACCACGATCGGTCGGCAGATGGGCGCACCTGCGCGGAGGCGGCGGCGGCGGTCGTCGCCGACAGCGCGCCTGGGGAGTGGCGGCAGCGCGGGGTATTCGCCCACACGGCCAGATGAGGACGACGAGAGCAGGCTATTCGTCGAGGCGGTTGGGCGCAGCAGATCTGGGGCGCGCAGCGGTAATCGGCGGACGACGAAGGTTAGGGTTTCCTCTTCCTTCTTCTTTCCTGATTTTGTGGTAGCCGGAGTTGGTGGTTGGGGTGATGTGGGGGACGGCAGGGGGTCGCGGGGTTGTCGCGGTGGTGCGGGAGTTGACAGAGGGTGGAGGTGGCTGCGGTGACGGGGCAGCAGGTAAGGAGGTGTTGACGATGGCGACGGTGGTGGTGGCGATGGCGTCGATAATGGTGGTGGTTGGTCTGATGATTGGCGAGGGTGGTGGTCGGTTGCCATAGGATCGGGTCTGGATCGGACGAGGTGGACGGGACACTGTGACAATAGCGGTGCGGTGGCTGACAAAGCAGGATTAGAGTTAGGATTAGAAAATTTGTTTGTGTCGGGATGTGTCCTGCGAGACACGGGATAGGTTGGCGTTCGGAGTTGTCGAGCGCGAAAAAAAATTGCTGTATTTGTAAATTAATAGGAATATAATGAATGGCAAAAGGACGGATACGGACACGATACACGCACTGATGTGGAAAAATAATTTTGGAGGAATAATGTGGATGATAAAAAATATTGGAGGAGTACCTGCCTATTTATAGGATGTAGAAATTCCCTATTGGATAGGAACTAGGAATAGTTTAAACCCAAAAATAGATAATCTGTAATTTAATTTAAATCAATTTAAATCCAAATCCAAATACAAATCCAATTTAAATCTAATTAAATTTTAGTTTTAAAATCAAATGGGATAAATCAAATTGCAAATATTTAACTATTTAAATAAATTCATAATTTAAATCAAGATTTAAATACCACAATAAGTTTTAAAATATTTTTCTAAAATGCTAATAATATTAATTTCGAAAATTACATTAAAAATAAACTAATAATTAATTATAAATTTATATGTATGCACAATTAATGTTTTCATAATTATGCTTTTCCTAGTATACAATAAAATATTATTTATGATTTAATAACTGCAAAAAAAAGCTTTTTATAGCAAGAATAATAATTATATATAATATTTTGTAAGCGTATAATAAAATAAAATAAAAATATATTTTTCTAAAATATGTACGCTCGCACATATTCGTACTTGACGAGCAAGAAAATAAATTTCGTACGCGACGTACAATACGACTACGCGACGTACAATACAAAATTTTTAAATCGGTACCAAAATTAAATAAAAAAATAATAGTAGAAATTTAGGGGTTTTACATCCTACCCAACTTAAAAAAATTTCGTCCTCGAAATTAAGAATTAGTAGGGGGGTGAGAGGACATAAGGGGGTATCAATGGGGATCCAATGATGACAATGTTTTCACAAAATCATGTCGTAAGAAATCGCGATCTAGATCGTAGATAAAATAATACAGTATGGTCATACTCGATAGGAAGGCCAGAGGAAGTTCTAGTATAATGTCTTCGTCCTTCTAAAATAGGTGAAGGCGAAAGCAATAAGGAGTTCAAAAAGGCGATATTATCGAGTACGAATACGTGGTTCAAGGGCGACCGAAAAATTTCAAAAAGGAGTCACCAAGGCAGTCGCGGATGGGACTCTAAAGGACAAGTTTAGCTATGTCCCCATCCACGAAGAACGATAAAATAAGCGAACCAAAATGCACTTGGTTGATCAGACCATTATACACCGGTTCTGATTAGACGATACGTTAGTAGGAGCTCTTCCAATAACATATGTCGTGAACAAGCTCGATAAATCAATAAACTTGCAAATCTAGGTTATAGTAGCAACATTTGTCAAGAGTGTGAAATTATAGGCACGAAAGTTTAGAATTGCGAGGGAGTATAGTCGAACTTCTAAAGGATCCAAGTCATGTCATGTGATGGTCTTCAGTCGTCCTATAGTCTTCTTGTCCAAGTCCTTGGTTGGCTAGACGGGTTAGGTCCTCTAGATTCTAGGATCTAAATAAGCTTGCTAATATAGGTCACTAGGTCAAAGGGGTTGCTAGTTCATAAGGTATTCTACCCAACTTAAAGAATTAAACTTAATGGTGTGATAGGTCCAGCAATCAAGATAAAATGCAAGGTTAAGCATGTAAGGAATTGAGTAGAATAAAATCATATATCGGGTCGAAAGAATTGAGTCAAGGTCGAGTCTCATCTATAGTTAAAAAGTATATCGATTTTACGGTAGGGATTAGAGTCCAGTTATTTTGATCTGAAAGTCGTAATATGAAATTAGAGTACAAGGAGACGTATTTTAGTGGCACGTGATATACCTACATGAAGGTGGACTCGTGTAGGTCTTGTTTGTGAAATTTGTGGGAAGGAAAGGTCTAGTGTTGTGCTCCAAATACCCAAGTCACGGTAAAGGACACAAAAGAAATTAAAATAGAAAGTGGGAGTTCATGAGATAATGATTAACGAACCAAATAAATGACCAAGCTAAAGCATGAAATAAAGATAACTTAGATTCTAATAAATCAAGGTAAATAAATTAGGAGTACAGTTTCTAGGGATATGATAGCCACTTAGATGGTGTATGATTCAAGGAACAATCTAATCATTTCTTAAGTTTCAAATGATTAGATGGTCATGACAAAAGATCTAGAATTGAGGGAAGGTCGAATAAGTCAAAAGATATGTTCATCGGTTTGGTCGATGACTAACTATACTTGTGTATATGCAATATCATAATCATAGGTGGCATGGCAATCTAATGTACAATACTTCTATCTCACTAGGGTGACCTTCCTTGCTTCTTGGTCCTCTACCCATATGATCTAATCTAAATTTCAAGTTCCTCGAATAAAATTTTCAAGATACTCCGCCACAATTACCAATTAACTTAGACTGTCAAGTTTAATTTAAATCTCTAATCAATCTCAAAATAGTCCTTGTATATCGCAAAATGAACATACATTTTTTTTTACTAAAAATTTAAATATCCATAATCAAGGATTTAAACTCGAAATTTAAATAACTCTATAAATCATAGATCATAGGACAAAATTTGAAATTTGAATTTTTTCCTTCAAGTCGATATCTTCCAAAAAAATTAAACAAAATTTTTCCATCATCTCTTTAAAATTTAATAAACTTTATAAATCGTACGCGCAATTTAAAACCTCAAGTTCTCTCCCTTCTAAACTTTTATCTCTCTAGTCGTCTAGAAAATCATAATTTAAACTTTTTAAATAATCTCGAGATAAACTCTGTCATATTACAATCCAAACTTAAGTTAACCGTAAATCAGGTGTCACAATATAACTATTTCACAATTTCAAAATCCATAAAAAATCTGCTTTCTCGATCTAGTTATCCTCTTGTGTATACCACCTTGTAGATTTAAAGTAAAATTTCAACTATCCTTTGATGGCGGTAATATGCTACTACCCAACTTGGAATTAACTAATCCCTATGATCATATCTCCAGGAAAAATAAATGTCTTTATACTCAAATATAACCTCAATGGATATTAATTGTCAATGCAATCTATCTAGCCATGTGTTTAACCTATGGGCATATACTAGTGTAGTCATCTTACTAAACACGAAACTAAAAATTTTATGGTAGAAGGAGTCAAGCAAGATGCAATTCAAGAAGGTCGAACGAGAGTTCAAAATTTGAAGTCAAGAAAGGATGTCAAGTAGGTGGATGAGATTCTAGACTCTAATCCTATATTACAGGCTCGTTCGGTACAGTCATGTAACCGAAACGACAAACTTGACCTGTATGGGCCACCACAAAAATATGTAACGCTCCAGTCCCAATATACGTAGGACTAAGTACATAGACATGCCAACTGTAGATATACAAAAAATACTCCAATGTATGGAATCCTCGTATAAATACATAAGCTGTAAAATGTAGAGAACCAAGACATGCTAAATCTCATCCACAAATATATAGTAAAATAAAGGTAGAATCAACTTGAATAGTTATGGTACAATCGTTGGGTGGAGACAAAGTCCACTACCAACTACCTCAATAAAATAAATGTACAAGGAGACGATCGACAAAATGATAAAACGAACCAAGAGCAATCATCTTCGAGAAATGGGGAAGATCACGTCCTTGGCTATAACACCTGCAGAAACATGAACACACACCTGGGGAAAAACCAGGTCCTCAGAGGGACGTAACAAGACACATAATATCATGCCAATAAACTGAATAGTAAGAGCTCAATAGAAAATATACATGCGTAAAGGGTCATAACCATTCTATGTGATATATACTTTGAGAAGACAACGTTCTACGCAGGAGCTTAGGTGTTCAGCATAGATGGAGAGAGAGTGGTAGTAGGTAGCGCTCATAAGAGACACTATCGACCATTGACAGAAAGTAGCTCTCA
Organism: Iris pallida; assembly: GCA_029216955.1. NCBI lineage: Eukaryota > Viridiplantae > Streptophyta > Magnoliopsida > Asparagales > Iridaceae > Iris > Iris pallida. The sequence continues at coordinate 16,044,266 of JANAVB010003400.1, read as the reverse complement.
TACGAGAACTATCGGCCCCGGGGCAGTAAGTAGCGCTCATCCGAGACACTAACGGCCCAAATCTATGTGTGTACTGAAAATGTAGGCCCTACGCTAATAACTGTCTCCCCCTCTCCCCATGATACTATACATGTGTCGACTCCATGATACTGTTTAATCCTTAATAACTGCCAAGTCTTCTACACAAATCTATTAGCAGTTATATCTTAACGTACGGCCTGTACGCACCGATGTACGGTCGGTACGCAAGTTCGAAGCTATATGCGACTCACAACTCACACACAACCCGTGGCACATCGTGATAGTTTATGAGATGCACTAAACATACGGTGGTCCCTTAACTCTAAGCCAATTGCATAAAATATAATAATTTGCATATCTATATAATTTTGAAAGAACAACATAAAGAAAAAGCATGCATGATATTGAGCAAGAAATTAAACAGTAAAGGTAAGGTGTCTTGCCTAGTGGTGTTGCCTGGAGTGGTGCAATGATTTAACAAGCCCTACTTGCCAATAACCCATGTGCAAGGGTCCAAAATTCACAAGAAAATAGGAACGATGATCAGTTACGAACAAGATAAGATAAGTGAGGGAATTTATGCAAGAATTATTTACATATAGTAATTTTAGAAAATACGTATGATACTTGAAACCATATTTACTAGTAAAATAATTTTTGACAAATATTCGAAATGTAAAATCAATTTAGGCTAAAACTATAGATTTTACCAAAATTAGGATTTGTATTTTAATAGTAAAATAATTTATACAAATATTTGAAAATAAAAAAATCATTTACAATTTTGAACTACCCTTCTTATTAGTTAAAATATTATTATAAAGGTTTCAAAATAATTTATATTTTAAATAGCTATAGTTATATAATATTTATATAAAATAAATAGTAATACTATAAGTAAGAAATTAATAATAATAATAATAATAATAATAATAATAATAATAATAATAATAATAATACCATACAATATTAATAATAATAACAGTACCCTGTGATAATAATAATAATAATAATATAGTAATAAATAAATAAAATAAATAAATACAACTATACTGCCCAACCTCCATCTAATAATAATGATAATAATAATAGACAATAATAGTTATAATAATAATTATAATAATAATAAAGTTAATATTAACAGTATCAGTTATATATATTCCTCCAAATTTTCCCTTACAGAGCGAGAGAGAGAAGCAGAGGGAGAGAGGGGAAAATTGGGAGTGAGAGAGGGGCTTACAGAGGAAGGGGTCGACAGAGTCGGCCGGGCTGGGCGCCGGCAGGAAGACGGGTTCGGCGGTCGGCGCTAGCTCCGACCGCACGGGAGGCGGCCGGCTGCGCGGAGGAGCATGGCGGGGGGCGCCGGACCTGCGGCGGAGTCGTCGGCGCATGGGGTCGACAGTGGAGGAAGGGGCGTGGAGCTCAGGCGGGTTGAGGTAGCGCCAAAATGGCGGAAGCGGCGGATCAACGCTGGCGGAAGGGGGTTCGCCGGAGGAGGCTAGCGGGCGGAGATCGGAGCGCTGTGGAGCTCGTCGGACACGGCGCTGATGGGGCGCCGTGGTGGCGACGAAGGGTGGTCCAGCGGCGGAAGGAAGCAGCGCCACGATCGGTCGGCGGATGGGCGCGCCTGCGCGGAGGCGGCGGCGGCGGTCGTCGCCGGCAGCGCGTCTGGGGAGTGGCGGCGACACGGGATATTTGCCCACACGGCCAGATGAGGACGACGAGAGCGGGCTGTTCGTCGAGGCAGTTGGGCACAGCAGATCTGGGGCGCACAGCGGTAATCGGCGGACGACGAAGGTTAGGGTTTCCTCTTTCTTCTTCTTTTCTGATTGTGTGGTAGCCGGAGTTGGTGGTTGGGGTGATGTGGGGGACGGCCAGGGGGTCGCGGGGTTGCCGCGGTGGTGCGGGAGTTGGCAGAGGATGGAGGTGGCTGCGGTGACGGGGCAGCAGGTAAGGAGGTGTTGACGATGGCGACGGTGGTGGTGGCGATGGCGTCGATAATGGTGGTGGTTGGTCTGATGATTGGCGAGGGTGGTGGTTGGTTGCCGTAGGATCGGGTCTGGATCGGACGAGGTGGACGGGACACTGCGGCAATGGCGGTACGGTGGCTGACAAAGCAGGATTAGAGTTAGGATTAGAAAATTTGTTTGTGTCAGGATGTATCCTGCGAGACACGGGATAGGTTAGCGTTCGGAGTTGTCGAGCGCGGAAAAGAAAATCGTTGTATTTGTAAATTAATTAGAATATAATGAATGGCAAAAGGACGGACACGGACACGATACACGCACTGATGTGGAGAAATAATTTTGGAGGAATAATGTGGATGATAACAAATATTGGAGGAGTACCTGCCTTTTTATAGGATGTGGGAATTCCCAATTGGATAGGAACTAGAAATAGTTTAAACCCAAAAATAGATAATCCGTAATTTAATTTAAATCAATTTAAATCCAAATCCACATACAAATCTAATTTAAATCTAATTAAATTTTAGTTTTAAAATCAAATGGGATAAATCAAATTGCAAATATTTAACTATTTAAATAAATTCATAATTTAAATCAAGATTTAAATGCCACAATAAGTTTTAAAATATTTTTCTAAAATGCTAATAATATTAATTTCGAAAATTACATTAAAAATAAACTAATAATTAATTATAAATTTATATGTATGCACAATTAATGTTTTCATAATTATGCTTTTCCTAGTATACAATAAAATATTATTTATGATTTAATAACTGCAAAAAAAAGCTTTTTATAGCAAGAATAATAATTATATATAATATTTTGTAAGCATATAATAAAATAAAATAAAATAAAATTATATTTTTCTAAAATATGTACGCTCGCACATATTCGTACTTGACGAGCAAGAAAATAAATTTCGTACGCGACGTACAATACGACTACGCAACGTACAATACAAAATTTTTAAATCGGTACCAAAATTAAATAAAAAATAATAGCAGAAATTTAGGGGTTTTACATGATGTACCTGCTTGCAGATGTCTTCCCATCATACGGATTGATGTTGAATGGTTTATATCTTGGTGGGAAGGGAACATCTCTCCACGCAGCAGGATGCGGTTGTCGTATCCTGAGGTCTTGGCAGTTTTTTCGGGCGTGGAACATGGCCTGGAGGTCCTGGACCTCTCGTCTTGCCTCCCTTGCCTCGTCTGCAACGGTGGGGGCCGATATTTCAGGAAGATTATTACCCGGGTTTGGTACGGCTGAGTTCGAGTCTGCATTGACCGCGGGTCCCATGTTTGTTTGGCCAAGTGTCCTTCCTTGCAGAGTTGGAAGGGCCGTTTTAATCTCGTCTATGGACTTGACCAAGGTATGCAATATGGCTTCCAGAGTGTCAATGCATTGGCGATCACTGGGACCATCTTGGTTGTTGTCCGTCATGAACACCGTCTTACATGAGGAGAGATAGAAGAAACGGTGGAGGACGTGCCCTCTGAGTCATACCCCTGTACAAAGAAGTCGTCAGGGTATGTGGGAATGTTCTCCTCGGGTTCGGACTCAGAAGGAGTGATACCCCCATCTTCAGAGCTTGCCTCGTCTTGGGAGTTGTTGACGTCCTCAGGGACATCTGGATCTGCTGCATCTGTTGGGTGAACCGTTTCCCCTGGATTATCTTCTTGGAACACGGAATTGTCGTGGATGTTTGGAGGAGTGCTTCCCCCGGCTTCGGTGCCTTCCAGAGATGTGGACGACGAATCTCCAAGTGTGGCAAATTTTGTCTTTGAGTGGGTACCTTGGTAAACTCCTCATGTAACGGTGGTAGACAATCGCCTAGAAGAGAGTTTCTTGGTTACGTCGGTTGAGATTTTTGGACTGGAGGCATTTGTTTTCTTCCCTCTCCTGCTGCCAGGAATCTTCAGAGCAGAATTGCAGGAGGCGACGAGGAGTGCCGCATCCTCTGAGCTTGGGTGTTGCAGTCGTTGGAAGACAAACCGCCGGTCTTCTTTTAATGCCGCTTTGTTGCAGCAACAGCTGACAATGACTTGGGTGCAGTGATGCCCCTGACATGACTCTCTGCACACCAAGTTTTCGTCTCTTCCTTACGTTTGTGAAGAATCACGTTACGCAAGTCACTCGTTTTGTAGGTCCGAGAGTCCTGAGCACATGAGTGTGTTGACATCCTGCCTGCTTCCTGATGTGGGGGTAGTACGAGTACTTACCCCTGATTGTTGTTGGAAGATCCTTGATAACTATCCCATTCGTTGGCCGCCGGGGGCTGGACACGGGTAGTTCTGTACAACTTTCTATCAGAGGCCCGCGTAATAGTAAGCGGGATGCCCTGATAGTCAGAAGTTGGGACAGCCGACTGAGCTCGACGAGCCCGCGCCGTCCTAGACTTCTTCCCTTTGGCACCCGATAGTACATAATAGGAAGAGTCCAAATTGGTCAACACGGAGTCTGGCATATACTCCAGAGAGCCTCCAAGGTCAGGACCACATGAGAGGCGATCAAAGACTGACCGTGAGCCGCATGGGACAGATGATATGCGGCTGGGATCGGTGGCCGTGCAGGCTGTCTACATACGGCTGTCTTTTGTGGCTGTATGAACCTTTTGTATGCGGCTAGAAGCGGTGGCCGCATGAACCTTCGGGATGCGGCTGGAAGTCGTGATCGTGCAGGCTGCCTGCATGCGGCTGGTAGTTTTGGCCGCATGGGCTTTCTGCATGCGGCTAACTTCTGTGGCCGCATGAGTCTTTTCTATGCGGCTGGCGGTTGCGGCCACATGAGCCTTCTCCATGCGGCTGGCGCCCTTATACGGCTTGAACCACATAGAGTTCCTCTTTGTCCCTGCAAGTCCAGTATCATATTGTTTTCTTCTGCCGGACTTGGGGACAGCAGAGTCCTCTATGGTCTGAAGTGGGGCCGCAAGCGAGACTTCTCCGCTGTCTCGGGCAACAGAGAGTACTTCTTCGAGAGCTTGGGGAGGAGCGAATGATTTGGGTCTCCACTCCTTACGGGCCTTCTTTGTACGGGCTCGCCGCTGGACCGGGCCAGCGCTCCCGTCGGAGAGCATTTCTTCAAACGCCTACTGGTCGAACCGGGCGACCAGCATCTGTTGAGTGGAGCCAAGTTTGGCTGCGTCCGATTGTGTCACCAACTCCTCAGCCGTAGAGAAGTTAGTCTCCAGCAGAGTCGCCATCGTGTTTGCCATTGATTGTAAAAGTACAGAACAATTTTATAGGAGGACTGAACTTAGACTCACAATACAAACTCGCTGGTACAAAGAAAGCCTAGGAATAAAAACCTAGGTACAGCAATCTAAATACGATTGTTTATTTTTTATTCTGGGGGGTGACGGTAGAGGCTCGGGAAAGCGACGGCAGCTCTGCCTTACTCCTTGGACGATCAGACGTAGCCTTGGCTCTGATGGAGAAATGCTCTCGGAATGTGTGGGGAGACTCTTCTGTGCGTGCCTTTGTCTCTCTATGTGTCCAGCCGGGGGAGGTTTGCAAGGGAATGGCACCTTGCTATTTATAGGAGTGGGGTGTGATCATTAGGGTTTACAATGATTTCCCCTTGAAAAGTCGACGGTTTGGGGATTAATTACCATGTCCCTTGATCATGTTTTGTTGGTAATTAATCTGGGCCGTTAATCTTGATTGCAACAAATTTGGACAGTTAATGTTGATTGCGCCAAATCCGTATGGGCAATTAATGTTGATTGCTACGAATCTCCGTGATTTGTTATGACAAGCTCGGATCTCTTGCCACGTGTTCAATCTGCTTGATTGCAATAAATCTGATTTGATCCGGGTAATTATGATGATTGCACTAAATCTGGTTGTTGGGATTTGTTGATAAATCTTGATTGATTTGGTGCCACGTGTCCAACCATCATTATGCTGCGAACCGTAGGGACACAGGGGAAACTGATCTTCTGCCACGTGTTCTAACCACGAGCCACAGGGACAGGGTGTCTTGACTGAGCCGCATGAGGGTGGCTTCTCAGGATTTGAACCGCATGAAGGTGGCAGCCGCATAGGTGTGGCCTCCGAAATCTGAGCCGCATGAGGGTGGTTTCCAACTGAACCGCATAAGGCTGGCCACGTGTTAAGGCTGCATGGGCGTGGCCTCTCAGCATCTGAGCCGCATGGAGATGGTCCCCATGATCCGAGCCGTATGAGAGTAACGGCCGCATGGGGGTGGCTTCTCAGGATTTGAGCCACATGAAGATGGCCCCCATGATCTGAGCCGCATGAGAGTAGCAGCCGCATGGGGGTGGCCTCCACCTGAACTGCATGCGGCTGGCCATGTGTCAAAGCCGTATGGAAGACTTTGGGATTTGATGGATTGTGCTAGCTATAGAGATTTTCTTCGTTTCCCTAGGAGCACGCCATTATGTCAGAGTCATTATTGTAGCTTTATGTCAGAGCTGTCAGTTCACCTTTATGTCAGAGCTGTCTTATTGTGTCAGAGCATTAAATAAGACCGCTGCTTAATGGCCAGCTGTAGAGGCGAGCCGCATGAGGCCACGTGGCTTTTACTCGAGCCGCATGGCTATGTTGGTGACTTTTGAGCTGCATAAAATTCTTGAGCCGCATGAAGCTCTGAGAGATTCTTTGAACCGCATGAGACTCCCTATGTTTTGAGCCGCATGGATTTTCCTGTTCATTTCCATGCTTCTACATACATAACTTGGTTATGAGATTTGGGATTTCTCACAGCTATACTAGTCGGCGTAGCGAGGATTCCAGACGACATGATTATAGAGGTGCACACCCCGTTATGGAATCTGCCGTTTATCGCAACCTTGCTTTCTAGCATGGCGAGGATTCTGAGTATCATGATTTTGGACAGATGTATATGATTATCAGATTGTATCTTGAGAAGGTTCTTAACATATCATCTCTATCTTTCATTTCTGTTATTTTAGAATTATGTTCCATCATTAATTAACTTAGGAGTAGAAATACTTTCAGTTATTTTTAGTCCAGTTCCTTATAAGATTTCATTCTATTAGTTCCGAAGTTCTTTGGATAGTGTAGTAGCTTGGTAGCTTGCAGATAGGTTTGTGTCCTTGAGTATTTGTGTTGGTTGTTAGTATAGCTTGTGAGTCTTCAAGTTGTTCCATTAGATAGGTGAGCGTTAAGTATCAGTGTATAAGCCTAGAAGTAACTCATAGTATAGTACCATTTATAGCAATAGTTATAACACATGTGTCAGAGTATAGTTAACAATTGATATCCTATAGTATCAAGCATATGTCCAGTATAGTTATAGAGTTAGTGACTGTGTACCAAGGGTGCCTAGAGGGTGCAAGTGTCTAGGATGTATCATGATTGATGAGTAATAAGTGATAGGTGTAGCGTATCAATTTAGTATTAGTGAGTGTTATTGAGGATGATAATATTAGCTAGGTGTATCAATGTGATATTAAATATAGGGTATTGTAAGGAAGTATCATGAGAGTAGGAGTGCAGGTGTCTAAGGTAGTAGAGAGGGGAAGCTAGGCCACCTGTGGCACAACATCATGTCCCGCACCATCAGAAGGATATACCCCAGAGGGGCAGGACTTTTGCGTTAACGGTCGAGGAGGCCGACGCTATGGGTAATGGGTTAGCAGGTCTGTCTTTCCTGTCCTTTTTTTCATCTTGTTGTTATTATTGTTATTAGTGTGATTTCACATTATATCTTGAGTGACAAATTAATTTTCAAAATAGAATTTATATTTTGATTAATTATCTAAATAATTAATAGTGCATATGTGTTATTATTGAATATGACTAATGGTTAGCCTTTGACTAGAATAGTGGTTAGTGATCCTAGAGGACCTAAACTAACTTATCATGACCATACAACTAGATGATTAGGACTAGCCTAAATGACCTTAAGTTAGTCTCTGGCTAGATTAGAAGATTTAGTTAGAAAACTTGACTAAACACCTAATTAGGAAGGGAGGTTCAATCCCTAACTTGTCATAACTAAAGGGAGGGGGTATAGTGGACCTTTCCTAATTAACCAAACCCTAAATTTAACACCATATGGCAGCCCACCTTCCTATTAAAGCCCTACTTCATCTTTTTCTTCTTTCCATTTTCATTTCAAGCCCTAGTATATGAGCTTTTTTCCTAAATTGCTGCTACACCCAAATTTTCTCCAAATTTTCTCCAAATTTGTTTTGTTCTCTTCCCCTTGGAGAGGAGAAGTCTCTATTGGCTAGCTAAGAAGGGATTGAAAGGATTTGAAGCCTTGAAGCTTGGTGGAGATCTAGATCTAGGAATTTTACATTGGAAATCCATCTTCCTTTTGGTATGAGCTCTCTAAACCCTTCCATTTTATTCCATTAGTGTAACTACATTCATTTAAGACCCCATTTGCATTAAGGTGTAGGAACGAAATCGTAAAGCAGAATACTCTAGAGGGAGAATAGAGTAGGCAGCGAAATATTGCTAATTAAAAAACTCGTTAGCAGTTAGATCACAGATATCACAAAATAAATGACAGTAATAAAAGAGTGATCAGAAGGCAAACGCAAATACCGAGATTTATACTGGTTTTCCTCTTGTGAGGACTAGTCCAGTCGAAAGAACTCTAGCTTCCAGTTGAATCCACTATTGGAAAATCCTGCAAGTTTTCATATGAAGTCCTTGCAACTTCTACAGACGCGAGCTTTGATACGAAGAACTCGACCAACTTCAGTTTTGAAGAGTCAATCTTTAATCAAGCCTCTGATTACAATTGCTCTGAAACTTCTAGACCGCACCGCACTGGCAAATCGACTAGAGGATTGTAACTGGCTTAGGATTTGAAAAATTAAAGCTTTTTAGAACTCTTTGGAAGAAATGTAAGCTTTAGAAGAGAAGAGATTGAAAGTGAATTGGTGATTTGAAATGATCGAAATCCTTCTCTATTTATAGTTTTTCCAAAGACAGAACTCTGACAAAATTTAGACAAAATTCGGACAGAACTCTTTGTAACAAACCGCAACTGAAGGAAGACCAAGTTCAAAATCAAACGTTCACATAATGTTCAACTTGGCCGAACTCTGGCCGAACTCTGGCCGAGTTCTGTTAGGGTTTGGTCAGTTGATTTTGTGAAAAATAAATTTGGCTTTTTGAAAAGTCCTTCAGAAGCTTTTTGTAAAATATATATTTTTCAAAAACATAGGTCATTTTTAAAAAGATATGTCAGTTTTGAAAAACGATTTTAGGATAGCCTATTTGCCAGTACGACTTGGTGTACAATGTATTCCTAGACTCAATAAAATGAAAAATTATATTGCTTTGAAGGAAATACATTCTGAGTGGCAAACAGCTTCAATTTTGAACGGAGTAGATATCCATCTTTGATCAGTATCCAAAATGTCGTTAGTAAACATCTGAATTGACTCATATTTATATTGAGACAGAGTTTGATCAATTATTAAAATCAGGTTTGACCATGACTAATGGGCCAACAATCTCCCCTATTTTGATAATTGACAAACCTTGACCGATATAACATCTTGGTTTGGATCAATTCAAAAGTGTACCTAAAGTACCGAGAGATAAAATGAAAAAAAATTCATAACATGTATTCATGAAGATGTTAGATCTTATTTCTCCCCCGTTGTCACTTAGCAAAATAATTGCAAAAGAGAAAGTTCCTCCGCAATAAATGCATATGTAACAATCAGTGAAGAAACACAATAAAAATATAGAAAAACATTCATCACAGGCATGGTATAAACATTTATAGAAATGGAATAAACAACACATGCATGGTATTTTCACAGGCAGTTAATATGAAGCATAAAGAAAGATAATGCTATAAAGCAGAAACAAATAAAATGCTAAGCTGAATAATAAACTAAAGTGAAACATATGCCAAAATGAGGCAAAAAAACATGTCTATGAAGAGTCACAAATCATATCCAAAAATAAAGTGTACTGATAATATCTTGAAATGTTGGAGCATTTCCAAGTAAACATAAGACAAAATAGACAGTCTCAAACAGTAACATCTCAGAAATCATCATCCTCATCATCATCATCATCGGCTGCAGTGCCAGCATGTCCAGATGGACCAGCTCCAGAAGTGCCGGCTCCAGAAGTATGTGGAGTAGCACCAGAAGTACGATACCAATCGTATGCGTTCCCTAGCTGGAACAGAGAGTGGACCGCCTCATCATCAATGCGGTAGCCAGAAATAGAAGGGTCTCGAGGAAGAGAACTAACAGAGTGACACGTCTATGCAAATCTCAGATCGGTGAAGGAGTTGGCGATAGCCTGGAACCGAGTTACGTCACGGAACTCATGTTCCCTGGAAGTGTCAACATAAAATGACTGCAGATCTGATAGATGCTGGTGAATACCCTCAAAGTCATAGGGTAAGACTGAGGAGGACCAGGTGCTGTGGGAGTAGGAACAGGAGGAGCAGGTGCAGTAGGTGGAGGAACAGTGGCAATGCTGCGACGAGAGAGTTTGAGGAACTTGGGCTCAGAGTCAAGAGCACAAGTGGATAAGTCAATATCAAATCTCTGAAAGATGCGTGGGAGGATCATCGCATAAGAGAGGTTGCGGTCTCTTCTACGACATCTACCCATCATCTGAATAATAGTCTTAGGGGCAAAAAATGGAATCCCCTTAAGAATGTGATATAAAGCAGAAAGCTCAAGTGCAGTGACATCATCTTTGGAAGTGGACTTTGGAAGTAGAGTGGAATAGATGATGCAATATAATTTGTAGTTAAACAAGTTCAAGTTATTGGCCTTGAACTTTCCAGGACGAGTACGTGCGGGCGCACAAAGCTCATTCTTGAAACTAACGAGAGTCGTACCCTTGGGAAAATCAAAATCGGTGATGTCATCGAGCGGGGCATCTTCGTTTGGAAGACCAAGGATTTTCGCTAGTGTTTCATCATTGAACTCGATATCTATTCCGCCAACACGAGTTCTCGCGGTAAAAGTGTCTAACACGAAATTACAGTAGAATAATCTAATGGCATTAGTAGCTATAGGAAATTGTAAAGTAGCAAAGTGATGTAACCCTAATGCCTCAAAGTAAGGACGGTGGTCAGGAAATACAGTCCATTTGATCGGAGATCCGGTACAAATAGTACTCATAATGAAATCGACATACCAAAGTAGGACTTGGTCGGGAGTTTTAAAATAAAACTCGTCCGATGCATCGTCATCCGATTGGACCGAAGAAAAGAGGGAATCCGTATGTGGATCAGAAGACGATGCCTTTTTACTAGCATTGGTCTTCTTCCTCTTGAAAGGATGAATCCCTTAGGCATTCTTTCCCAAAAACTAGAAACCCTAATAATTTAAAAGTGGAGGAGAGAAGGAATTATACCTTCCGAGAATCAGGTATGCTGTAGAGGACGAGATTCTCCGCACGAATCCAAATTTTGGACGAAGATCTCCACGTGGATTGGAAGAAGGAAGGTGGAGAAGAGCTAGGGTTTTTGGGGTACGGCTGCTGCTGTTTTGATGAGGTTTGGAAGAATAAAGAAGAGGGGGCCTCGGGTTCTGACTGGTACATATATATACCCAGCCGAATTCGGACCGAACTCGGGCCGAATTCGCCAAGGGTTGCCTGGCTATATATATATATATATATATATATATATATATATATATATATATATATATATATATATATATATATATATATATATATATATTTGTGGGGCCACATCTCTTTCATCAATTCGTTTCGAATGTTTAATTCAGAGTTTAGTAATTTTAAATTTCAAATAATATAATTAATATTATTTTATAAATTTATATTCTTTACTCAGAATCTGTCTCAGATTAGCTGTAGGAGTACTGTCCCAGCTAACGGAGGTTCACCGGGGAACTCTTAAATACCGCTTCGCTTCGAACGTAGTCATGGTGACAGACAGACTATTTTTAGGCTTGTCTCGAAAACAGTTATTGAGTATTGAATTATTAATAAATAATTAATAAAACAAAATTAATTAGTATTATTGACATCTAAAATTTCTAATTCTCGACGTAAATAATTGAAACGATCTTCCACTAGAGGTTTTATGAGTAACTAATTGATTCTGTGTGTCTATGTATACAAGGTCTAATCTCCATTTTGTTGATGATCTCTAAGAAAGTGATGTTGAATCTCGATATGTTTAGTACGAAAGTAACATACTGGATTCTTAGTCAAATTAATAGAGCTAGTGTTGTCACAGAAAATGGATATGTGTGTAAAATACAATCCATAATCTTCTAAAGTTTGCTTCATCTACAAAATTTATGCACAACAACGTCTTGCGGCGATATACTCAGCCTCGGTTGTTGATAATACGACAGATTTTTGCTTTTTGCTAAACCAAGATACTAGAGTTTTTCCTAGGAAATGACATGTGTCGCTGGTGCTTTTTCTATCTACTTTGCATCCAGCAAAATCAGCATCAGAATAACCGGTTAGGTCAAATGACGTGGTTTTGGGATACCATAAGCCGGCAGAAGAAGTGCCTTTAAGGTATCGGAAGATGCGCTTAACTGCGCACAGATGTGATTCCTTAGGATTGGCTTGAAAATGTGCACACAAGCAAACACTAAACATAATGTCTGGTCGACTAGCAGTTAAATACAGTAAGCTACCGATCATACCTCGATACTAACGTATGTCGACGGGTTTGCCTTGTTCATCAGTATCAAGCTTGGTTGAAGTTGCCATTAGAGTGCTAAGTGGCTTGACTGCTTCCAGGTCAAACTTCTTTAATAGGTCCTTTGTGTACATTGCTTGATTTATGAACGTCCCATTGTTGGTTTGTTTGATTTGTAGTCCGAGAAAGAATTTCATCTCTCCCATCATGCTCATCTCAAACTCATTCTGCATACACTTTAAAAATTCTTGACAAAGAGATTCATCAGTAGATCCAAAAATAATATCATCTACATAGACTTGAATTAAAAGAATGTTGTTATTCAAAGATTTTATAAACAATGTAGTATCAACCTTTCCCTTTGAAAAACCGTTATCAAGTAGAAAAGAGCTTAGACGATCGTACCAAGCACGAGGGGCTTGTTTCAAACCGTATAAGGCTTTCTTCAACTTGAAAACATATTCAGGATATTTGAAATCAGTAAAACCGGGAGGTTGAGCTACATAAACTTCTTCTTTTATAAAACCATTTAGAAATGCGCTTTTGACATCCATTTGAAATAACTTAAAATTATGAAAACATGCAAATGCACATAACATGGAATGGATTCTAATCTCGCAACTGGGGCATAGGTCTCATCGTAGTCGATACATTCTTCTTGATTGTATCCTTGAGCTACGAGTCGAGCTTTATTACGAGTCACTAAACCATTCTCGTTTAGTTTGTTTCGGAATACCCATCGGGTGCCAATGACCGGATGATCAATGGGCTTGGGAACAAGTTCCCAAACTTGATTTCGTTCGAATTGGTTTAATTCCTCTTGTATAGCATCTAACCAAAAATTATCACTACATACTTCTTGAATATTTTTGGGTTCAAACTGCGAAACAAAAGCAACACAAGAAGCTATATCTTTATTAGAGAAACGAGTACTTACACCCTTGGTAATCTCACCAATTAACAAGTCCTTTGGATGATCAGCGAAGAATCTCATCCCTTTTGGTGTAGCCTCAGGATTGCTGGTTCCTGCTTCTTTGCTAAAAGACTCAGCTGGTGCTTAGTGTGAAAGTTTTGTATCTTTGTGTGAAGGTTTTGCAGTAGCTGTACTTGGTGTAATTACGTCTTCATTGTCGTCATCGTCTAAGTGTTGATTTAGCTCATCAAACTTGACATTGATGATTCTTCGATGATCATGGTTCTTTTGTTGAAGACTCTGTATCCTTTGCTCTTTGCTGCATAACCTAAAAATATACCTTCATCGGCATTTTCATCAAATTTACTCAGATTGTCTTTAGTATTAAGAATAAAGCATTTACAACCAAAAATCTTCAAATATGAAACATTGGGTGTTCTATCAAACCATAGTTCATAGGGAGTCTTCTTCGATATAGGTCGAATTAGAACCCTATTGAGAATATAACACGCTGTATTAACAGCTTCAGCCCAAACGTATCTAGGTAGACTAAACTGGTTTAATATTACTCTAGCCATTTCAGATAGAGTTCTGTTCTTACGTTCCACAACTCCATTTTGTTGCGGAGTCCTAGGGCAAGAAAATTCATGCAAATAATCGTGTGTCACAAAATTGCTTGAATTCTGCATTCTCAAATTCGCCGCCATGATCACTACGAATACGAGTAATCATGAACCCTTTTTCATTCTGTACTTTCTTGCAAAAGGTGACGAAAACTGATAATGCATCGTTCTTGCGTGCAAGAAAATAAACCCATGTATATCTAGATAAATCATCTACAATGACAAATGCATATAACTTACCACCTAGGCTAGCAATTCTACTTGGTCCAAATAAGTCCATATGCAACAGTTGTAGAGGTATAGTGGTACTTATAGCATTCTTGGATTTAAATGCGGATCGGGTAGCTTTGTTCTTTTCACATTCACTACATACCGCATCCTTTAAAAGATATGTCCGGTAAGCCGCATACCAACTTCTTTGTAGATAGTCTAGAAATTGTATCCATGTTTGTATGACCGAGTCTCATATGCCATAGTTGACTCTCAATGCTTTTGGCCATCAAACATCTACCTACTTTGTTAGCATCTTCCAACAAATAGAAAACATATATGTTGTCTTCCCTGATACCTTCAAAGATAGTACTACCAGTTGAACTATCAACTATAGTACATTTGTCTTTGACGAAGTTAATGCCATAACCGTGATCAGCTAAATGGCTTATGTTGAGCAGATTATGTTTTAACTCGGTAACTAGAGAGACATCTTTAATCATAGGATAGGGAGCCTTACCAATGTCACCGATACCGATTATGTACCCTCTTAAATTATTACTGAAGGAGACGTATCCTTATTTATTCTTCTTCGACAGTGTTACGAATAATGAAACATCACCGGTCATGTGCCGTGAGCAACCGTTGTCGAGGATCCATTTGTTCCTAGCATGTGAAGGGCGTCCCACCTACAAAATAATTTACAGATGAAACTCTTGGTACCCATTTCTTGTAGGATCCTGACTGGTTAGTTTTTGGTATCCATGCATAAACATTTAAATCTACTAACTTTCTGATTCTACATACAGAAGATATATGACCAATGAGGCCACAATAATGACATTTTGCATGTTGAGTGTTGAAAGTTGTGTGAGGTGCATGATTGGTAGGTTTTGGTTTTCTAGTATAGAAGAATGCATGCATATTGTCACGACCCGCTCCCGAATAATCAGATACGAGTCGGACACGCACAGCCTTTGTCGTTAGACACAACAAAGTAAGCTGTACCAATCTAGGGAAACTAACCAGATATCAAGACAAGTATGTAAACACATCATCTATAAATGTGTCCCAACCAGAGTAAAGTACAAACTTAGAATTTATTACATTCCAGCAAATGAAAGTAAGTCTACTAGTCTCAATACAAGAAAATATAAAATGCTAAAAGTAAACTCTAGGCTTCTGCAGCCTCTAAGTCACAAGCAGCTCCATCTAGCTCAGCAAAGATAGCAACATCCTGTCCATAATAGGTGTCGCACAGGGCCTCCAACTCACCTGCAACATATCCTATTCAGGAGCAGAGCAAGTACAATTATAGGTAATAAACAAGACATCATGATATGAAAGTACAAGGAAACATGGTATAAAAAGTACAGGAAAGAACATGGTGTATAAGCACATGAAAGAACATGGTATGTAAGAACATGATATGTAAGCACAGGAAAGAACATGGTATCTCAGGAATCACAGGAAATAAGTACAAGATATATCTCCTGAACATGTGTGCACAATATTTGAAATATAATTAAGTATGTGACCGGCTAGGGGTAAGCACATGAAAGCACATAAAAGTACATGAAAGCACATGAATGGTACGGCTTAGGACCCGCGTGCACGATACGGGGTCTAAGCTAAACACACCTGAGTTGTTTCTTGGGTTTGGTCACATAAATAGTCTATTTTCCCACCCCAGGTACAAGTAATAAGAACATGAAACATAAGCACCAGAAATACATGACGTGTTGCAATGTGTCAATCAAGAAAGCACAGGATATAATGAAATGTACAAGACCGTAGAGTGTACTTGTCTTGTTCCAGGAAAGTACAGGTAGGCAATAGAGCTAGATATCCCCCTGTATTTTAAATGATGTGTACAAGTTGGTTAATATAAACCCAATGCTAATCAATTTAACATTTAAACTAATTGGTTACTATTCTAGGGTTCGAGACTGTTACAAGGCTAAACTTGTTATATAAAAAGACTATTGCTAACCTTTAAGTAGATTATTAGCTGAAAAGTACTACATAATATATATAGTTAAAGGTCTCATAGCCTTGATACTAAATTATGGTATAGAATCATAGTGTGAACTCTAAAATTATTTAATGCTAAATAAGAGAACCTGGTTAGCAAGTTCACTCCTAGTAGTAATTCTCTAGAGTAGCTCATGCTCCCAAAACTATACTAGTAAGCTTAAGAATAAACTGTGGATGCTACAACTGCATACTCTAGCCTACAACCCTTTCTTATATTTCCTAACCTCCACTTGTCAAGTTCATCCCTACAGTCTATACCTGAATACTTCCAGGATATATACTCAGGTATCCATACAAGTTCATGGGACTTAACTACAGGTAACTAGGCTGCTATATAAAAACTAAACCTTTATACCCAGACATAATGTGTAACCTTCACTGTTATTCCTCTCAACCAACTGCCAATATTGTGAACTTCAAGGAGTAATATAAACTTTCCTATACATCAAGAAACCCTGTTACAGAACCTTTAATCCATATGGTTCATGAATGGGACTGATATTCCATTCTTCATTAAAAATACCCAATCAGCTCTTAGTTTCAGCCATATCCTGAAATCAGTCTCAGGAATCACAAATAGTAAAACTGCTATGGCTTCCAGATTTGTAAACATAGGCTATGGTCCCTAGAATCCACTCTTAAACTTCCATGAATTACCTGAATATCAGGTTCAAGCACACAGCTCATGAGTTCCCAGTTCAACCATTTATACATATTGACATATCAATCTCAGGTTTTTACTGTTTACTCAAAACTGATAGGATTAGTTCCTTAATAAATTCAGATGCTACACATGAACCCTCTTGATAATGAAGACATGGGCTAAGCTATAACAAGTTCAAATTAGCCATCTACTGAATTTAATCTCAGCTTACACTCATTCTCAGTTAATTAACTCTGAGAAGCCATTCTCAATTAACTCTGAGAAGCCATTTTCTGTTAACTCTGAGAATCCCTTCTCAGTCTAACTGAGAATGCACTCTCAAGATTACACATAATCTTAGTTCATAAGCCTATTCCCCTGCAACTTGTTAAAGTAAAATTTCCAAATGAATTCAAACATTGCTATAGGGAAACATTTCAGCAATTTGCATTGGACATATAGCAGAGCATCACAGTCCACTGGTATCACACCCTAGAGTTTCCAGGTTCAATAAGTCCCCTGTTATCAAGTTGAACCAAACTGTATTGCAACTTGGTTCAATAAATGACCAGCATTGCAGAGGTAAGTTCCCAGGTTCCTGATAGCTCTTAGGTCCCTAAATAATTCCCAGGTTCCTAATTAAACCAAACATTGTATAAAAAAACTCTCAAGAAGGAAAACTACACAATGAACTCCCAATCATCCTCTCACAATTCGAATTGAATTACAAACTCAGAAATTCCTATAGGATTATGAAAACATCCATAAGTTATATTGTTTAACAGTTTGAAAAAATGCTCAAGGGTGGTCAGTATCCATCCTAGAGTTTAAATCGAAACAACTTGGTTCATTCCAGAGATTTAAAATTGAAGACTATCAATAGTCCCAAATATAAGTTATCATTGAACATCTACCCATTGAGCCTACTATCAAGAGTAACCTTCACCCATACACATCAATTTCAGGTGATTCCTACAATTTCTAGAGAACCACAAACTTTATAATTCCAGACATTAGATTCGATCCTTTCCAAACCAACTACCAACACAAACAAGAACTTCAAATGAATCTAGGAATTTACTTGTGATGAGATGATTCCAAAAGAAGATCAGACACGGTTCAGACCTGGACACGAATCCCTGTGTTGATTGTGTGCATTCTCCTCTGAAATCAAGATCAATTGACACCAGAACAGAGGATAATATCTCAAAATCGTTCAACAAGAATTCGAAAAGAAAACGATTGGTGAATGAACAATTCTTCATCCATCAATACTCAAATTGAATTCAAATCCAGAGAAAATGAAATAACCAAATACTCACCTATTCAATCCAGTCGAGAGATCCAACCGACTACTCCCACAGATCAAATCAGATGAATATTGAACAGATCAGGAACTAGATCTATCAGAGCCAAGGACTTGTTGTGCTACAAGCATCATGGTGAAGCAGCACATTCGTTATGACATGATCAAGGGATGATCTCTCAATAACAAAGCTTGATTTTAAAGGGGATTGATGAACTCACCGAGATCAGAAAAGTTTTGTTGAATTCGATCAGGTCCTTGCTGCTGTGAAAGTCCCCAAGTACTACTGCCTGCTTCTTTATTCTTCCGCCATAGCTATGGAGACCGAGAGGTTAGGTTGTAAGAAATTTGGAAAGAGAAAGGGAATGGCACGAATCAAGGAAGAAGGAGGTTGGTTATAAAGACAGCTAGTGCCATGGATCGGTCGAGTTTTTGAGCGAAAAATAACAACCTCCTCGCTCCAAAAAGGTTTGTTAGAAATGGGGTGAGCTGAGTTTGTTAGGAATGGGGGTGAGCTGGTTTGGAATGGGGGTGAGCTGGTTAGGAATTTAAATCAGCTCTCAAGAAGGAGCTTAATGGGCTTTTATAAGGGTAGTGGCTCCTGGCCTAATACTCCCTTGGTGAAGCCCAAATAAACAATAGTTCTCAATTGATTTAACATGAGTTAAAATATTCACTAGGTTAGACAATTTGAATATCAATGTAAATAAATAAATAAAATATAAAAAAAATAATTCATGAATTTAATAGAATTAGCATAAA
The DNA here is from genome assembly GCA_029216955.1 of Iris pallida. Lineage (NCBI taxonomy): Eukaryota > Viridiplantae > Streptophyta > Magnoliopsida > Asparagales > Iridaceae > Iris > Iris pallida. The sequence continues at coordinate 16,025,164 of JANAVB010003400.1, read as the reverse complement.
CCTATATTTGAGGAAAATGGGGTTACACCTATTAGTCTTCTTGGGCATAGTTTTGGTATGGTTTGGTTTGACAGTGTTGGGCGTGTTTCGATGATTCGGTAATTGACACGTGTTAGAATAGGAAGCAGCAACTTCAGGCCGTTTTCCTAAACTAATTTCCAACTTTTTGGAAGTGTCATATAATCTAGTATAGTCAGATATAAGTGTTTCAATTCTGACTTGTGCACATTAGAGACTCTTTCTCTCCTTAGATAGGTCTTCCTGGATGATAGTTTGGTCTTTTTCTTCGGATAGCTTAACAGTCTCGTGTAACAACAACTTAATAGATGAAAGCTCACCAAACTCATTTGAAGAGTCATTATTTCTAACATGATCTAGTTGGTCGGTAAGTCTTCCTATTTGACCTTTGTACTCTTTGAGTACCTTCTTAGAGATTTCATATTTACTATAAAGTTTCCTGTAATCATTTAACAGGTCACTGAAAGCCTCTCCTAGTTGCTCAAGGGTGAAATCATCATAAGGATCAAATAGAGGATTAGTGATTACCTGATCGCAAGCCATCAAGCATACATTTGTAGCGTCATCTGATTGTTCGTCTTCTGAGTAGCTGGCTTCACTTTCATGCCATATGCTTATGTTGGTGTACTTCCTTGATGTAGATTTCTTTAGGTAGCCTTTGTCATATTTGCTGCTTTTCTTTGATGATGATGCTGTTGGACAATCTTTCTTCATGTGTCCTTTCTTCTTGTATATGTAGTAAATAGGATCTTTCTCGTTGTTGTTGCTATTGCTGTCTTTTGTTCTTATGTTAAATCTCATGAACTTCTTGAATTTTCTTACCAGAAGAGCTTGATCTTCAGAGTCGGAGTCGCCGTCATCAGAGTCATCTTCGACAGTTCTTCTATGTTGAGCCTTGAGAGCGATCGACTTTTCTGACTTCTCCTTTGGTGTAGCATCTTCAAAGTCTTGAAGTTCTAACTCGTGAGTGAGTAGCTTACCCATGAGTGTTTCCAGAGACATTGTTGAGAGGTCGTTCCCTTCAATGATTGTTGTAGCCTTTGGAATCCAGTTCTTTGTGAGAGCTCGTAGAAGTTTGTGAATCTTCTCATGGTTACTGTAATACTTTCCTAGTGAAGACAAAGGATTTACAATATCCAAGAATCTTGTAAATATCTGAGTGACTGATTCACTTGGCTTCATTTTAAATGCCTCGTACTCCTGAGTAAGTCTGCTGATCTTTGACTCCTTGACTTGTGTTGTTCCTTCGTAGGTTACTTCGAGAAGTTTTCACACTTCATTTGATATTGTGCAGGTAGACACCCTGTTGAATTCAGTTCTGTCTAAAGCACAAAATAAAGCGTTAATAGTACGTGCGTCAAGACTGGCCTTTTTCTTTTCATCCTCTGTATATTTGTCATGTGGTTTTTCAACTAAAACTCCATCAACATTAATATGAGGGGGCTTTTTATAGCCAACAATAACTACAGACCATAAGTCAAAATCAAAAAAATTTAGGAAGAAACTCATACAATTTTCCAATAAGTGTAGTTTGTGCCGTCAAACAGTGGAGGTCTATTTGTGGCTTGGCCTTCACTTGTGAATTTCACAGTTGCCATGTGTAATGCTGTGATCTATATAACAATTGAATATAACTGCAATTTTACCTTGCTTTACCTGTATAATCTGCTCAGATACCAATTGCAGGAACGAAATCGTAAAGTAGAATACTCTAGAGGGGGGTAAATAGAGTAGGCAGCGGAATATTGCTAATTAAAAAACTCGTTAGCAGTTAGATCATAGATATCACAAAATAAATGACAATAATAAAAGAGTGATCAAAAGGCAAATGCAAACACCAAAATTTATACTGGTTTCCCTCTTGTGAGGACTAGTCCAGTCGGAAGAACTCTAGCTTCCAGTTGAATTCACTATTGAAAAATCCCGTAAGTTTTCATACGAACTCCTTGCAACTTCTACAGACGTGAGCTTTGATACGAAGAACTCGACCAACTTCAGTTTTGAAGAGTCAATCTTCAATCAAGCCTCTGATTACAATCGCTCTGAAACTTCTAGACCGCACTGCACTGGCAAATCGACTGGAGGATTGTAACTGGCTTGGGATTTGAAAATGGAAGCTTTTTAGAACTCTTTGGAAGATATGTAAGCTTTAGAAGAGAAGAGATTGAAAGTGAATTGGTGATTTGAAATGATCGAAATCCTTATCTACTTATAGTTTTTCCAAAGATAGAACTCTGATAGAATTCGGACAGAATTCGGACAGAACTCTTTGTAACAAACCGCAACTGAATGGAGACTAAGTTCAAAATCAAACGTTCACATAACGTTCAACTTGGCCGAACTCTGGCCGAGTTCTGCCAGGGTTTGGTCAGTTGATTTTGTGAAAAATAAATTTAGCTTTTTGAAAAGTCCTTCAGAAGCTTTTTGTAAAATAGATGTTTTTCAAAAACATAGGTCATTTTAAAAAAGATAGGTCAGTTTTGAAAAATGATTTTAGGATAGCCTATTTGCCAGTACGACTTGGTGTACAATGTATTCCTAGACTCAATAAAATGATTGCTTTGAAGGAAATACATTCTGAGTGGCAAACAGCTTCGGTCTTGAACGGAGTAGATATCCATCTTTGATCAGTGTCCAAAACGTCGTTAGTAAACATCTAAATTGACTCATATTTATATCGAGATAGAGTTTGATCAATTATTAAAATCAGGTTTGACCATGACCAATGGGCCAACATAAGGTACCATTAGAGAGGATTTAAGGCTCTCCTCTTCCTATTTGAAAGTTTTTTCCATTTTATTTTGATACAAATTGGGGGAAAACAAATTTGTGACCACCAAGTGTTCGATACGTGTCCCCAAAGAAACTTTCGTGTCCTTTTTGAGTCGAGATTGGATGTATGTGTCCTAAATAGGATACGTGGTGTTGTGTCATAGTATCTCATGATATACATGATTAGATTTGGGTACATACATGTGTTTCTTTTGTCCAAAAAATCCAAATTTGTCATAATATTCATCCATATTTTTAGTAGCCATAGCAACTTAGAAATGTCATAACTCCTAGCTCAAAACTTTGATTAATCTTTCATTTTTTTTAAAAGAACCGTATCGAAATTAGCTTTCCAAATATATATATATATATATATATATATATATATATATATATATATATATATATATATATATATATATATATATATTAATAGGCCAAATTCGTTCTAGAACTTTCTATAAAACTGTTTGAGTGTCAGTTGTCCGAAAGACAAACGCGTTTCGGTGTTTTTGCGACTCCGGGAGCTTTCAGACACGAAAATGCGATCCGTTTGAAGTTTCGGAAAGCTAATACGAAGGGGTACGACATACTTTAATCCTAGAATTTAGTGAATAGGTCTAATAGGTGCAGTATTGATTTTAAGTAGAAAATGGACTATACGATATAGGCATTTTGTGTATCCTATGAGCCTATGTAGTATGGATAAGTGAATGTAGGTATCATAGGTTGTCAAGAATATGTATGATATATATATATATATATATATATATATATATATATATATATATATATATATATATATATATATATATATATATATATATATTATTGTTAGGTAATATGTGTTAGTTAGTGTGTGTTAATGTTGATACAAATGGTTATCAAGTAAGCCAAATATAGATAAGTTATGTGTCAAGGTATTAAAGTTGTGGACAAGGTACTAGTGTAATACTTGGGTACCATGATGATATTGGTATTGTGACACTCAAGTATCATGAGTAAGGATATGTGAGTATTGGGACTTGAGTAAGGTATCTTATTTGGTATCAAATATTAGTATTAGGGTTAGTTGGATAAGTATATGGGAGGATAAGGTATTGGTCAAGATACTAAGATATTGGAGTATTAGAACTAGGTAATAGATAATATCAAGACGCCAAGGGCTAAGAGTAGGATAAGTGAGTCCATGTGTGTATGATTGGTAGGGTATGGTAAGCATAGGATATCCTGGGTAATTTTGACAGGTAATAGAATAGAAGGATATATTGATATATTGATATATAGGGTCGATCATGTATGACTTAACTCTTGCTAGTCTTCGTATTTTGTATGACTAGCTTCATGATCATTTGAATATGTAATGTTTGGGACGTCTTACTTTGTATGTCTGATGATCTAACATCTTATAACAATTATTTGCTTGCTTGAGATTGAGACACTAGGCTTGTTCTTGACTATAAGAGACTATTGGCTTGTAGATAAATCCTCATGCATCTAGACAGCTGTGACCGTATTGCGAGGTGGCTTGCACTTCAATGTACGTAGCTGGTTGTGTCTGTCCCCCGCTCTCCAATATATTGGTTCTGGGGCATGACAGCAGGACTTCTCGGACTGGGGTCGCAAGGGGCCACGGGACTGCTCGGGCCGGTGTGTGTGTGGGAGAGGGGGAGAGTCGCGAGGGGGCCATGGGTGGTGCAGAGGTTGCTCGGGTTTGGTGGATCGCAGGTGGGGTCGGGGGGCACGGTTAGCGGGGGATCGGAAGGGGTGTGCCAGTTGCTGGAGGGGGGATGGGGATGGGGTGGCTGGAATAAGGGGATGGAGATGGAGATGGAGATGAGGAATATTTTAGGAAGTCTTTGATATTTTTATTTTTTTAATGAAAAAGTTATGTTTAACTAACGGAGGGTATCAAAGTAAAAGTTTACAATAGTTGAAGGTATTAAACAAGTAACTATCAGGATATTAGGTTGAAAAATTAAAATAGTTGAGGGTAGGGCTGTGCACAATTAAGTCAAACCGACCAAATCGAACCAAGCCAAACCGAACCGATTGGTTTTAAACCGAACCGATGGTTCGGTTGGTTTGGTTCGGCTTTAAAATTTTCAAAATCGACCGGTTCGGTTCACGGTTTGGTTATGCCAAAAATCGTCTAAACCGAATCGAACCAAATCCTTGTTAAATAGTTAGGGTTGACCGATTGGGTATGGGTTCATTGGGTTGTATTACACCGGTTTGGTTCATTTATTCACATCATAGCCATTTATCAAGTTGAAGTTGAAAGAGCTCTCTCTCTCTAGTCTCAAAGAGGAGTGCTGGCGGCTCCTACTCTTTTGTAATTGCTCCTAATGCACATGAAAGAGGCTTTTGGTTGAATGTATACGAATTTTTGTATGTATAATTGACATTTTTCTCCACCTGCAAAGCGCAAGTTGAATTGAAGCTGCTGAATTGTATTTACTGTTGCAAAGTGCAAGTTGACTGAGGTTTCACACAAAAAAGCATGCAATCCATTTTTTTATGTGATTAAAACCGACTAAGTCGAACCGATCCAAATCGAACCAAGTCGGTCGGTTTCAAAAACCGAATCGACCATTTGGTTGGTTCGGTTCGGTTTTGTTTATTTTCAAACCGATTAACGTCGGTTCGACTTCGGTTGGGACCAAATATATCGACCACCGACCGATGCACACCCCTAGTTGAGGGTATCAAAGTTGTAATTTAGTCTTTGTTTTGGGTTTTTTCTATGGGCACTACCAAAATTGCTAGGGGCTAGCCCAAAATTTTCAAGTTTATTACAAGTTTGCCATCCAAAAATTTTGCTAGGGGCTAGCCCAAGCCAGTCTTAGGACTGCCAGCAAGTTGGCAGTCCTAGGACTGCCAGCAAGTTGGCAGTCCTAGGACTGCCAGCAAGTTGGCAGTCCTAACATACGTTAGGACTGCCAACAAGGTGGCAGTCCTCGTCGAAGATGGGAGAAAAGGAAGGAACGCCCGCGCGGGGGCGACCAGCGCTCCGTCGTCATCCTCTCCCACTCCCCCTTCTCCTCCGTCTTCCGCCCCTCCTCCAGATCCTTGCCCCCCTCTGCTTCGACCTCGGCAGCCGCCCCGCCGTCGACCTCGTCGCCGCCCACGTCTCCCGCTGGCCCCCTCCCCTCCCCGGCTCCCCCATGGACCTCCCCCTCGCCGCCTCCTCCCCGACCCTCCGCGTCCGCCTCCCTGACCCTGACCTCCCATTCTCCCTCGACTCCCACCTCTCCTTCCCGCCGGTTGCTCCGCCGTGACTTCCCGCAACACCTGAAGCCCCATCTCCTCCACTTCCTCGACCTCCACTTCCCCTACATCCTCCTCCTCCCCACTTTCCCACTCACTTCCCTCCTAGACTCCCTCCGCTCGCGGCGGAGCAACCGGCGGTGGCGGTGGCTGCTGGTAGTGGTGGTGGCGCCGCCGCCGCCGGAGGAAGGAAGAGGAGGAGAAAAGAGGAGGGAAAAAATTAGGGTTTGGGGGATTGGGCTGCCCCTAGCAATTTTTGGGTGCCCCCTAGCAATTTCTCCACATTCATGGGCTGTCCCCTAGCAATTGATGCCCTCTAGCAATTTTGGTAGTGCCCATAGAAATTACCTTGTTTTGTTATATTAGATTTAGTTGACCGGTTGGCACAACACAACCCACCAAAAGCGAAACACCCTCTAACGTCATCATCATTTTTCGCTTTGAACTGACATATCAACAAAGCCATCCCTGATATTCTTCCAAAAACCAGGTGGCAATTCCGACATTCACAGGTTCCTAAAATTCCGAAACTCCCCCTCCTCTCTCTCTCTCTCCTCGATCGACCGGAGCAAGAGCGACGACGAAGAAGAACCCTTTCGGCGCGAATCGTAGCGGATCCGGGTTGGATCTCGTCGGCGGCGGAACCGTGGATGGCGGCAGCTCCGAGCATGGACGTGTTCGACTCGTACTTCAGGAGGGCGGACTTGGACGGGGACGGGAGGATCAGCGGCGTCGAGGCTGTCTCCTTCTTCCAGGGGTCCAATTTGCCCAAGCACGTCCTGGCCCAGGTGTTCTAATTTGTCTTTTTGTTTCTTTTGTTTCTTTTCTTTTCAAATTTTAGTAATTCTGGATCTAGCTCACTGTCGCCGATGCTAGTTGTCGAAAGACATTTTTTCCCGGTACATAAGTATTATTTCTGCATCTGGGATGGTAGGAAATTGTTGTGAATCGAAAAAGCCAACTTCTTGCAGTTTAATTTTGGTTATTTTAGATCTAGCTCACTGTCACTGATGCTAATGGTCGAAATGTTCTCTTCTTTCGATCCGTAAGTATTGAATCTGCGTGTAGGATGTTCGAAAAATGTTGCGGATGAAAATAAACTGACTTCTTGCAGCTCAATTAGCAGCTAAAAACAATGCGGGTAGGAAATTGAAGAGGTATTACTTAAAGAAAGGCTGAAAATTGTTTTTTTTTTTTTTGGGTGTTATTTGTTCTTCATTTAGGTGTGTAGATTTGTTCATTTTTTTTTTGTGTAGTACTAGATCTAGCTCACTGTCGCTGATGCTAATTGTTGAAAAGTTCTTTTTTTTTTTATTCTTTAGTATTGATTCTGCGTCTAGGATGAGCAGAAAATGTTGTGGAATGAAAAAGACAACATATTGCAGCTCAATTGGTAACTAAAAACAATGTGCGAATACAAATTTGCAGGGGTATTACATAAAAGACAAAGATATGATGAAAATTTGGAATTTCTTGTAGTATTTGTTCTTGATTTAGGTGTAATTTTGTTCAATTTTTGATAATACTAGGTCTAGACTCTAGTTTGCTGTCGCTGATGATAATTGTTGAAAAGTTCTCTTTCTTAATCCATAAGCATTAAAGGTGCCGCCTAGGAGCCCAAAAGGCAACAAACAATGTTTCACCACCTAATCCAAAGGTTTGTATGGTATTTTCTCTAGGTGACGCCTAGACGAGAAAGGCGCCAAAGACGAAAGGGTAATCAGACGAATGGGTAATTAGGTCAGCCTAGGCACGCGCCTACATGTGTTGGGTGTTTTATGCAATTGGGCTTTGTTTGGGTATTTTATAAGTATTATGGGCTTGTTTAGGAAGAAGAGACGGAGGATGATGAGACAAGAAAAATGATGAACAAAATCTATCAATCAATGAGGAGACATATTTCATTTTCGATGATGATATTGATGATAATGTTCAATATGATCTTTTAGATTTAGATTTAGATAATGAAGACGAATGATGGATGATTGAATAAGTAGAATGATTCGTTAAGTCATTTAGGAATGTGAAACATTGACTCGTTGGTTATCATATGTTTGTTGTCTTATATGTGATGTTATTGTTCCTGTTTGATCCAATTTAAGAGGGATGTAATGCTTGCGCTCGAAATGATTGGACTTTGCGCATGATCAGATCGATCGATTTGATAAAAATTGGGCATTTTTTTTGAAAATGAACATTTTACGGGATAGGATTTGTGCGTGAGATTACTTGGGAACAATGCCTACAAGGCGGTTAGGTGTCTTCCCTTTCTTCCTTCTCAATTGTGTTTCATAGGCTATTTTGTGATCTTGTTAAGTTACTTTGTTGCTTTATATTAGTAATTTGATATTGTTTTTGACTTTTTTGTAAGTTGTCTAAAAACTCAAGTTTGATGAGTTTTTAGGGTCATATGGTATATTGGATAACCTAGCATGATGTAACGTCCCAAATGTTGCATAACCTTTTCACGGACCAAGGTTATGCGGAAAGCTTCCAGAACATTCTAGAAGATGGCGGAAGGCTCCAGAAGATAATGGATCTCTCCGGAAGGCCCAAGATCGTTCTAAGAGGCCCAAGAAGCTTCTGGATGGCCCGTGACGTTTTCTTTTCTGTTGCTAGGGAATAAACCTGGAATATACCGTTCCAGTTATGGTAGAAAAGAATAATCCTTGAAATATTCCTTCCAGGACTTTCCATGTAAAGCTCTCTGAGCACTTATAAAAGGGGGAGAATCATTTGTTTCTCACCACCTTCACTACATAAAATTGTAAGCATTCTCCAAGCTAATAAAGAGATTCTTATGAGTCAATCTTTGCTCCACTATTCTTAATTTTCTTAGCGATCTAGCTAAGTCGTGTTGGGAAGGCTTGCACGAGTCTTGACGGAAGAAGACAGTGCGCCGCACGGGACGAAGTGCTAGCAAAAATACTAAGTCCGTGACAAGTGGTATCAAAGCAAAGGTTCGATCGCCGTCATGTCTTCGACCGAAACAATCATCAACGAGCAACCCGCATCGCCTAAGGAGAAGGCGAAGACCTCGAGGAAGGGCAAGAGCAAAGAACCGTCGATGGAACGGGCTCTTGGCGAGTTGACTGAATGGATAGAGATGCTGGAGAAAGGCGTGACGGGCGTCGAATTTCAAGTGGAGCAAAACCAAGCGGCTAACGAGGAATTCGTCCAGGGTTTGGAGGCGGACGTCGCCACGGCTATGTCGGAGTTCCGAGAGCATCTCCGCGAGATGCAGGCCGAGTTCGAGGAGGAACGAAAGGCCACTAAGGCGGAGATTGCCGAACTACGGAAAGAGCTACAAACCAAGGCGGAGGTCCTCGAGAGGGCCATTGCTGGTGGTCCGACTCCGAGGAGGGAGTCGACACAGAGGATGAAGTATCCAGAACCCAAATCCTTCACTGGCGTACGAGACGCGAAGGAGGTGGGTAACTTCATCTGGAATGTCGAGCGCTACCTAAAGGCGGTCTGCATCGAGGATGAGACCAACAAGGTAAACACAGCGTCCCTATATTTCTCTGATGATGCTATGCTGTGATGGCGACGCAGGTGCATCGAGATAGAAAAGGGGATCTGCTCGATCGAGACTTGGGAGGATCTCAAGAAGGAGATCAAGTCTCAATTCTACCCGAAGAACGTGGAGTATGTCGCGAGACGGAGTTTGTGACAACTCAAACATACCGGGTCCGTCAAGGAGTATGTGGCGGAGTTCACCCGCCTAATGCTTTCCATTTCCACTATGGGCGAAGAAGATCGCCTGTTCCACTTCTTGGAGGGTCTACAACCACGGACGACACAAGAATTGCAGAGACAAGATGTGTCAGATGTGAACGCGGCTGTTGCGGCAGCCGAGAAGCTGATGGAGTATCGACGGAGTGATGTCCCAAAGTCCAAGGAAAAGACCACCACCAAGTTCAATGGTGGGGAGCGAAGAACAATGGAAAGGGAGGTCCGCCGAAGGACAAGTAGCACGCAAAGCCTTCGACGGAGTGGAAGATTGAATGCTTCCTGTGCGGAGGAAATCACTTCGCACGAGACTGCCCGAACAAAGGCAAGAGGGTGAACGCGGTCCAAAGCGAGGAGGCCGAGGACGAGGCGCCTAAGAAGGGGGCTCACATGGGGGCCCTGCGCCTACTGAACGCTTTGAAGAGCAAGGCGGTCGTGTCCAAAAGCCCGAATCGAGAGTTGATGTACGTGGACGTGAAGATCAACGGCCACAACACAAGGGCGATGGTCGACACAGGCGCAACCCACAACTTTATCTCGAACGCGGAGGTTCGGCGATCGAGTTTGGTGCTTGAAAAAGGCTCAAGCACGATAAAGGCGGTTAACTCTGAGGCGCGCCTCGTGCAGGGGGTGGCCAAAGGTGTGAAGATCCAAGTGGGAGACTGGACGGGTGTCACCAGTCTCACGGCCGCACCACTGGACGACTTCAACATGATCCTCGGGATGGACTTCCTTACTTCGGCAAAGGCGGTCCTAATGTCGCATCTGGGAGTCGTCGGGATCATGGAGGAGAGCTCTCCGTGCATGGTGACAGTTGCACGAGGCGAGCTTGCGAAGGGGAAGGCTCTCTCCGCATTACAACTCAAGAAGGGGATGCGACACGGAGAGATGACCTACCTTGTGGTGCTCAAGACGGAGGAGGTGTCCGTGCAGGGGGATCTCCCGCCTGAGATCGATGGCGTCCTTGTGGAGTTCGGGGACGTCATGCCGAAGGAGTTGCTAAAGAGGCTACCTCCGCGGAGGGAGGTAGACCACGCCATCGAGTTGGAGCCGGGTACGAAGCTGCCCGCCATGGCTCCATATCGCATGGTCCCGTCCGAGCTAGACGAGTTGAAGAAGCAACTCAAGGAACTGCTGGACGCGGGATTCATCAGACTGTCGAAGGTCCCGTATGGTGCATCGGTGCTGTTCTAGAAGAAGAAGGATGGAAGCCTTCGTTTGTGCATCGACTATCGTGCACTAAACAAGGTAACCGTCAAGAACAAATATTCCATCCCGTTGGTGGCGGACCTGTTCGACCAATTGGGAGGCGCAAGATACTTCTCCAAATTTGATCTGCGCTCGGGGTATTATCAAGTCCGGATTGCGGAGGACGACGAGGCTAAGACGGCATGCGTTACGAGGTATGGCGCATATGAGTTTATGGTTATGCCTTTGGTCTAACAAATGCTCCTGCAACTTTTTGTACCTTGATGAACAAGCTCTTTCATCCCTACCTGGATCGGTTCGTCGTGGTCTATCTCGACGACATCGTCGTGTACTCAAATACGATGGAGGAGCACATTGAGCATTTGATGACCGTCTTCCAAGTGCTGAGGGAGAACGAACTCTTCGTCAAACGAAAGAAGTGCTCGTTTGCACAAGAAGAGGTGTCGTTCTTGGGGCACTGGATCGGGCATGGCAAGATATGGATGGATGGCGCGAAGGTCCAGTCCATTCGGGAGTGGGAGGCTCCCACCAGGCCGACGGAGCTGCGATCGTTCCTTGGCTTGGCAAACTACTACCGGTGGTTCATCCGAGGATATTCCGCCATCGCAGCGCCTCTGACCGATCTGTTGCGGAAGGATCGAACGTAGATTTGGACGCCCCAATGCGAGGAGGCATTGGAGGCACTGAAGCGGGCTGTGACGGAGGAGCCGGTCTTATCTCTACCGGTGTCACGCCCCAGAACCAGAATATTGGAGAGCGGGGGACAGACACAACCAGCTACGTATATTGAAGTGTAACCCACATCGATGTACGGTCACGGCTGTCTAGATGCATGAGGGTTTTACTACAAGCCAACAGTCACTTATGGTCAAGAACAAGCCTAGTGTCTCAATCTCAAGCAAGCAAGTAAATGTAACAAGATGATAGATCATCAGACATACAAAGTAAGGCGTCCCATACATTACATATTCAGATGATCATGAAGCTAGTCATACAAAATGCGAAGACTAGCAAGAGTTTAAGTTATACATGATAAACCCTAGGATTTGTCAATCATGTTACAGCCCTTAGGCAGACATGAATGTAAATTTAACACGAGCTAACACTTGTTCGGCGGCTAAACGCCTCAAAAGAATAATTTACAATAGAGTGGGAGAGCAAAATAAAACCCACTCGTTGCCAGGGTTGCGTCTAGTGTTCACCATCTGGCTGGAAGGCTGGAAGTTCTCGGGTGCTACTCCGAAATCTGGCCATACAAAACCAGCTTGGTCAGACTCCAGAAAGAGCAAGTGCCACAAAGGAGACTTCACTTAAGAACTAAAACCAGCATATTAACACATAAATACATCAATGATAACGAAAGACATGAGTTAGAGAAATAAGGCGATAACGATAAGATAACTAAAGGACTATTCCAGTAACCAAGTTACAACCCGTAAACCAAATAAGGACCGGGGTTGTAACCCTTCATCCGAACAGAACTTAGTTTCTAACCAATTATCGATAAAGTAAAGTGTAACTGTAACTGCTGAGATAACCATGTATTGGTCTTGTTTAGACAAGACTAGACTAGACTTCATCCATCAATCATGGCCAAGCAATGAGTACGGCTTGATACTTTAACTAACTAGGGTTATCACAAACTTAGTTACTAACAAGATGCATCGAGATGTTCCAACAGCCACAAGCCCTGCAGTCTTAATCCAGGTTATCCGGTCACAAGTTGAGAGAGTTGGATTAGGTGACTTGGAGGTGCAACACATGACAGTGCGTTGAAAATGTGCCATACTCGACGGCAGGCTACAAGTCCAATTAGAGCGCCAAGATAACGGGACTGCCTATAGCTGGAAAATCTCTTCATGAACTACTTGATCAATCTAGTCATTATCCTAGTCAGATTCAGTATGAATCCCTGACCGTGGAAATCAGGAATTCATGTCCTAGACATGATGCAAGACGAGACATGTAGCTTGTACCGATACAATCAAGAGAAATCATCCACGGTGTCAAGACGAGAGTTACATGTTACTTGTCAAGATTACACGTCATGTATGTTACTTATCAAGTTAAGAGTGCGTCACAACGGACCACCATAAAAAATTATCATGTCAAGTTACTGGTCAAGAGTGCACCACGACGGGTCACTCTCAAGCGTTATCATGTAGTCACATTGTCATGTCGTGTTCATGTAAGTGCACCATGACGGGTCACTACCAGGGAGTTGTTAGAGAGTGTACGTGCCACACCAAGATTGTGTTTAGAGCTCAGAGTACATATGCAACATGGAAAATAACATTATAGGACTAGTCAAGTAAAGAGTACAAACAATGTCACAATTTACACTAAGGACCATGGGGTGTCATGAAGAGCATGCACCCAAAAATGAATGTGCTGAGAGTGGCATGCGTCCAGGGCTATGCGCCTAAGGGCATGCGCCCACATGAGTGAGGCAGGGTGTATGGTCTATGCGCCCACATACATGAGTGAGGCAGGGGGTATCATGGAGAGACAATGGTTTTGGGAAGGCATGCGCCTGGAGCTATGCGCCCACATACATGCGCCTGCATGCATGGAGTCAGGGTGTCTTGGAGAAAGTCAAGAGACTCACTCTAGGACAAGTGCGCGCATGACAGGGTCTAAGCGCCCAAGGAAGGAGACATGGTGCACTTGTGGCTTGTGCGCATATAAAACTATGCGCCCAAGCCAGGGAGAGCCTTGGGGCTATGCGCCCACTAGAGGGAGTAAGGGGACTTGGGCACATACACATGGCTATGCTCCCAAGGAAGCGTGCAGTGGGCGCATAACAAATTTATGCGCCCAGCACTGTGCTTCTTTCCCAAACCGAGAGCGCAAGTTCATTGAACCCATGAACTTCTCAAGATCATAAATCACTCAAAACAATTCGAAATCCGGGTTTTCGTAGGTCTAACTTGAGTAAAATTGAATTCTCTACAACATGGAACAATCAAAACTTGAAAACAAAGAAGTTTGAGAGATCAAAACCAAAAAAATCAAATTTTGCATAAACTTAGATCTACAAAAATTAATCCTTCAAAACCAAAAATACCAAGTACTAAATAGCCTTAGAATCATGTAGGAAAGATAATGGAACAACAAAAATAGAGTTCCTCCATGAAGCAAGCTAGCACTTCCTTTGGAGGGGGAGAGGTTTTAATGGAGAAGAAGAAGTTATGAGAAATAAATGAACGGAGGAGAGAGAAAAAGGGGTTGGTTTATAAAGGGGTGGTCTCATCTTGAACCAACTTGGGTCAAACTTAGCCAAAATAAACCAAGCCAATCTAAAGCAAGACCAAACCAAGTTAGACAAGTTAAAATACGGGTCGGATATCCGTACACGTATACTGGAAATACGTATAACGGAAAACGAGAGTGACAACTCTATCCACCTTAATAGAATTTCGTCCTTGGAATTTAATCAAGAGGCTAGAGATGTCGGGGCAAGCTATACTAATCACGAGCAATCTATGACTAGCAGTTTAATCAAGCAAGGAATTAAAAACATAAGGCATAAGGAAGACATTATACCTTATGTGTCAAATAGGTGTGGATATCGCGATCGAATATCATCCTTACGCTCCCACGTTGACTCACCCAAAGAGTGATGACCCCAAGCAATACGGACTAAACTAATAGTCTTGTTCTTGAGTATCTTCTCTCTCCGGTCCAATATGGATACGTATCTTTCCTTATACGAAAGGTTGGTACCAACAACCAATTCCGAATGGTTAAGGACGTGACTCGGATCCGGGATATACCATCGCAATTGGGATACATGGAAGACATCATATACCTCACGTAATGACGGCGGAAGAGCGAGACGATAGGACACATCACCGACTCGCTATAGAATATCGAACGGCCCTATATACCTAGGGCTAAGCTTTTTTCGTATGCCAAAACGAATGACGCCACGGGTAGGCGAGATCCTAAGGAATACATGGTCGCCGATAGAAAATTCAAGGGGACGCCGATAAGAATCGGCCCAATGACGCTGGCGATCTTGCGCAAATCGAAGATGATCTCTGACTTGTCTGACCACCTCAATAGTCCGCGTAATCATCTCTGGACCAAGCATCTGCCTCTCGCCTATGTCATCCCATGCTAACGGGGATCTGCACTTTCTGCCGTACAAGGCCTCAAAGGGCGCCATCTGGATACTGGCCTGGAAACTGTTGTTATAGGAGAACTCCACGAGATGTAGGTGTTCTTTCCACGAACCACTGAAGTCGAGTGTACATGACTGCAACATATCTTCAAGAGTCTGGATCATGCGTTCTGACTGACCATCTGTCTGTGGATGATAAGCTGAACTGAACTTGAGACGAGTCCCTAAGCTCCCTTGAAGACTCCGCCAAAAGTGCGATGTAAATCTCGAATCTCTGTCGGATACAATACTGACTGGTACTCCGTGCAATCTGACTATCTGCCTGAGGTACATCTCTGCAAGCTGATCCGTCGACTGGCCAATTCTGAAAGTGATAAAGTGAGCTACCTTGGTGAGTCTGTCAACTATAACCCAGATAGCATCTCTCCCAGCAGGAGATTTAGGTAACCCAGTTACAAAATCCATGGTAATGTGCTCCCATTTCCATTCTGGGATCGGTAAAGGTTGAAGAAGTCCAGCTGGTCTCTGATGTTCAGCCTTAACTTGTTGGCAAACTAAACAACGAGAGACAAACCGGGCTATCTCCCTCTTCATGCCATTCCACCAAAAATGCTGTCGGATATCACGATACATCTTCGTACCGCCGGAATGAATCGAATACTGCGAACTGTGAGCCTCTGCCATGATCTCTTGCCTGATATCGCCACTAGGTATACAAAGACACCTTCCATATCGAAGTGTACCGTCATCATGAATACATAACTCTGCTCTCCGTCCTGCTACACATTCTGTCCTAAGCCGCTGAAGCTTAGAATCCGCTGACTGAGCTAACTTAATCCTCTCAACTATACTGGACTGAACTTGCATACTGGCCATCAATGCCACATTGGTAGGAAGAACAACTTCAATACCCATCTTCTGAAGATGTGCTAACAACTCTGGCTGTGCTGTTAGAAAATAAACTCCGGCTCTTCTGCTCAATGTATCTGCAACAACGTTGGCCTTCCCAGGATGATACTGCAAGTTGATGTTGTAATCCACAAGTAGCTCTAGCCATCTTCTCTGACGCATATTAAGATCCTTCTGGGTAAACACTTACTTAAGACTCTTGTGATCGGTGAAAATCTCCACCCGATCTCCATATAAATAATACCTCCAAAGCTTAAGTGTGAAAACTACCGTTGCTAACTCTAAGTCGTGGGTCAGGTAATTTCTCTCATGATCATGAAGCTGACATGACACATAAGCTACTACCTTACCATGCTGCATCAAGACGCATTCCAATCCCTTGCCGAAAGCGTCACAATAAACTGCAAATCCTCCAGTCCCATCTGGAAGCGTGAGAATGGGTGTCGTCATCAATCCTTGCTTCAACTTCTCAAATGAACTCTGACACTCTGCTGTCCAAGCAAACTGTACATCCTTGCGGGTCAATTGCGTCAGTGGTGCTGAAATTCGAGCAAAGTCTGATACAAACCGCCGGTAATAGTCGACCAATTCTAGGAAACTCCGAACTTCTGCAACGGTACTGGGAATTGGCCATGTCTCTATAGCCACTATCTTCTGGGGGTCAACTTCCACTCCACCTCTGGTGATGATGTGACCAAAGTACGAGATACGATCCAACCAAAACTCGCACTTACTGAACTTCGCGTACAACTGGTGCTCCCTGAGAATCTGAAGAACTACGCGAAGATGCTGCTCATGCTCTGCCTCATTCTTGCTATAGACTAAGATGTCGTCTATAAACACTAGCACGAACTGGTCCAAATAGGGCATGAAGATACGATTCATGAGGTCCATGAATACGGCTGACGCATTGGTCGCTCCAAATGTCATAACAAAGAACTCCCAATGTCCATATCTAGATCTGAATGCTATCTTCGGGATGTCTTGCTCTCTGACTTTGATCTGATGGTACCCTGACCGCAAATCAATCTTCGAGAATACCGCCGCTCCTCTGAGTTGATCAAATAAATCATCTATCCTTGGTAGAGGATATCTGTTCTTGATTGTTACAGAGTTTAAGGTACGATAATCAATACATAATCTTGACGTACCATCCTTTTTCACAAGAAGTATCGGGGCTCCCCAAGGTGATCCACTAGCACGAATGAATCCCTTGGTTCTAAGTTCTTCAATCATCTTGTACAAGATCTCTAACTCTGAAGGTGCCATCCTGTAGACTCCCCCTGACACTGGTGCCGTCCCTGGAAGCAAATCAATGGTGAACTCTATCTCTCTCTGGGGGCATGCCTGGAAGCTCTTCGGGAAATACATCAGGAAACTCTTCTACTACTCTGGGAAACTGAACTGCTACTGCTACTGTCATCCGCAATACTGGTGGAGAAGGTTCTACTTCGCCTCTGGAAAATGAAAACTCCGGCTCGTCGGGAATACCAAAAATAATCCTGCCAATATGGCAGTCTATTCTTGCGTATTGATCCTTCAACTAATTCATTCCTAGGACTACATCATAGTCGGCCATCGAAAATTCTATCAATCTAGCGGAAAATTCTCTACTGCTAACTACGATTTGACACGAGGAATAGACTCTATCTACTCCTACAAGACCGTTACCAGTAAGTATATTGAGCCTTACTGATAATGACTCGGGCTCCAGTCCTATCCGTGTTGCGAATCGTGCAGACATAAATGAATGCGATGCACCCGAATCAAATAATACTGATGCTGGAAAAGAGCTGACGAGAATGGTACCTGCCACCACCTCACCTGATGCCAATTCTTCTGCTACGGTCAGAGCCATAGCCTGTCCTTGTCCTCTTGGTGCTGGTCCCCTCTGCTGGAAACCTCTCTGCCGATTCTGAATCTGAGCTTGGGCATACTGTTGAGCCTGAGACGGCAATGGCCTCGAAGGCTGGTACTGCTGCTGCACTGGTGCTGGACCCCTAACTGATGGACTGGTTAGGTTTGATGACGATGAACTAGCTCTATTCGGACATGACCCTATCTTATGGTCCGGTGCCCCACAAGCCAAGCATAATCCCTGTGCTCTGCGACACTCTGATACTACATGTCCTGGCTTCCCACAATGAGAGCAGCCCATTGCGGAAGACTGCTTTTGCTTCTGCTGCTGAGGATACGTCGGTGTCGAGTGCTGAACCGACGAAGCTGTGGTCGCCCTCCTAGGAGCTCCGATAGTCAAAGCCCTAGTTGCCGGGGCTGGTGCTGATGACTGGGACATCTGCCCATGAGACCTCTTCCGTCCTCCGCTTCTATCTACAATCCTCTGCGAAGTATACTCATGCCTCTTCGCTGCTCGCAAGATGGCATCAAACGTCTGGTGCTCAAACTGCTCCACTGATATAATAATCTCTAGGTGGAGCCCCTGCTGGAATCGCTGGGCTCGATCCAATTCGGTTGCCACCAAGGTAGGAGCAAACCGACTGAGCCTAGAAAATTCGGTCGCATATCCATCGACCGTCCTTCCCATATGCTTAAGATTGGTGAATCTCGTCTGCAGGTCATACCGAGCTACTGTGTCGAAGTACTTGGTCTGGAACTTATTGCTGAATACTGCCCACAAAATAGACGTTGGTAATCCAACTGCTAGCATCGCCCACCAGCTGCGGGCAAAGTTCAATAACTGCAGGCGCATAACGGCCACCTTCTCTTCCTCAGGAATCCTAGCTGCCTCTAGGATAACTTCTATGTCCTGAAGCCACGCATCAGCAGCGATAGCATCTTTACTGCCGTCAAAGAAGGGAGAGTTCAGACGCTTGAAACTGTTGGCTGCATTGTTCCCTTGGTAACCAACTCTGCCCATTGCATCTTGTACTGTCTGGTGCAGGCATCGCTCCGACGATCTTGAGATGCAAGCAATTTCCTGATGAGACCTACCAGGGTTCCATTATCAGGCTCTGCAGGCTGGACTGGCTGAACTGGTGGCTCTTGACCCCCGGTAGGCATGACTCTGGAGGCTACCCCTGAGTGCTGGACTTGGTCTCCAGGTTGCTGCTGGTTTACTGGAGGTGCTCCGCCTTGCTGATCGGTAGGACCAGGAACAATGCCGCTGAAGAAACGACATGGGGAACAATAAGGAAGGACCATGATAGATTGAGGATATAAGCATGTGATCAGGTCAAGATTTCGGAAAGATTAGAAGACACGAGTAGAGATCAAGAGCGAGTGCTGATTGAGATATCTATTTAGGGAAACCCTCACACATCTTGATTTACAAGACCTGCATGGGCCACCACTTAAACCGTGTCACGTCCCAGAATCAGAATACTGGATAGCGGGGGACAGACACAGCCAGCTACGTATATTGAAGTGTAACCCACATCGATGTACGGTCACGGCTGTCTAGATGCATGAGGGTTTTACTACAAGCCAACAGTCACTTATGGTCAAGAACAAGCCTAGTGTCTCAATCTCAAGCAAGCAAGTAAATGTAACAAGATGGTAGATCATCAGACATACAAAGTAAGACGTCCCATACATTACATATTCAGATGATCATGAAGCTAGTCATACAAAATGCGAAGACTAGCAAGAGTTTAAGTCATACATGATCAACCTTAGGATTTGTCAATCATATTACAGCTATTAGGCCGACAAGAATGTAAATTTAACACGAGCTAACACTTGCTCGGCGGCTAAACGCCTCAAAAGAATAATTTACAATAGAGTGGGAGAGCAAAATAAAATCCACTCGTTGTCAGGGTTGCGTCTAGTGTTCACCATCTGGCTGGAAGATCCTAGGGTGCTACTCCGAAATCTGGCCATACAAAACCAGCTTGGTCAGACCCCAGAAAGAGCAAGTGCTACAAGGGAGGCTTCATTTAAGAACTAAAACCAGCATATTAACACAAATACATCAATGATAACGAAAGACATGAGTTAGAGAAACAAGACGATAAACGATAAGATAACTAAAGGACTATTCCAGTAACCAAGTTACAACCCGTAAACCAAACAAGGACCGGGATTGTAACCCTTCACCCGAACAGAACTTAGTCTCTAACCAATTATCGATAAAGTAAAGTATAACTGTAACGTGCTGAGATAACCATGTACTGGTCTTGTCTAGACAAGACTAGACTAGACTCCATCCATCAAGCACGGCCAAGCAATGAGTACGACTTGATACTTTAACTAACTAGGGTTATCACAAGCTTAGTTACTAACAAGATGCATCGAGATGTTCCAAGCCACAAGCCCTGCAGTCTTAATCCAGGTTATCCGGTCACAAGTTGAGAGAGTTGGATTAGGTGACTTGGGGGTGCAACACATGACAGTGCGCTGGAAATGTGCCCTACTCGACGGCAGGCTACAAGTCCAATTAGAGCGCCCAGATAACGGGACTGCCTGTAGCTGAAAAATCTCTTCATGGACTACTTGATTAATCTAGTCATTATCCTAGTCAGATTCAGTACGAATCCCTGACCGTGGAAATCAGGAATTCATGTCCTAGACATGATGCAAGACGAGACATGTAGCTTGTACCGATACAATCAAGAGAAATCATCAACGGTGTCAAGACGAGAGTTACATGTTACTTGTCAAGATTACACGTTATGTTATGTTACTTATCAAGTCAAGAGTGCGTCACAACGGACCACCATCAAGAATTATCATGTCAAGTTACTGGTCAAGAGTGCACCACGACGGGTCACTATCAAGAGTTATCATGTAAAGTCACATTGTCATGTCGTGTTCATGTAAGTGCACCACGACGGGTCACTACCAGGGAGTTGTTAGAGAGTGTACGTGCCACACCAAGATTGTGTTTAGAGCTCAGAGTACATGTGCAACATGGAAAATAACATTATAGGACTAGTCAAGTAAAGAGTACAAACAAGGTCACAATTTACACTAAGGACCATGGGGTGTCATGAAGAGCATGCACCCAAAAATGAATGTGCTGAGAGTGGCATGCGTCCAGGGCTATGCGCCTAAGGGCATGCGCCCACATGAGCGAGGCATGGTGTATGGTCTACGCGCCCACATACATGAGTGAGGCAGGGGGTATCATGGAGAGACAATGGTTTTGGGAAGGCATGCGCCTGGAGCTATGCGCCCACATACATGCGCCTAAAGGGTGGAGTCAGGGTGTCTTGGAGAAAGGCAAGAGACTCACTCTAGGACAAGTGCGCGCATTACAGGGTCTATGCGCCCAAGGAAGGAGACATGGTGCACTTGTGCGCATACAATACTATGCGCCCAAGCCAGGGAGGGCCTCGGGACTATGCGCCCACTAGAGGGAGTAAGGGAGACTTGGGCGCATACACATGGCTATGCTCCCAAGGAAGCGTGCAGTGGGCGCATAACAAATCTATGCGCCCAGTGCTGTGCTTCTTCCCCAAACCGAGAGCACAAGTTCATTGAACCCATGAACTTCTCAAGATCATAAATCACTCAAAACAATTCGAAATCCGGGTTTTCAAAGGTCTAACTTGAGTAAAATTGAATTCTTTACAACATGGAACAATCAAAACTTGAAAACAAAGAAGTTCATTGAACCCATGAACTTCTCAAGATCATAAATCACTCAAAACAATTCGAAATCCGGGTTTTCAAAGGTCTAACTTGAGTAAAATTGAATTCTTTACAACATGGAACAATCAAAACTTGAAAACAAAGAAGTTTGAGAGATCAAAACCCAAGAAAATCAAGTTTTGCATAAACTTAGATCTACAAAAACTAATCCTTCAAAACCAAAAATACTAAGTACTAAATAGCCTTAGAATAATGTAGGGAAGATAATGGAACAACAAAAATGGAGTTCCTCCACGAAGCAAGCTAGCACACTTGCCTTTGGAGGGGGAGATGTTTTAATGGAGAAGAAGAAGTTATGAGAAATAAATGAAGTAAAGGAGGAGAAAGAAAAAGGGGTTGGTTTATAAAGGGGTGGTTTCATCTTGAACCAACTTGGGTCAAACTTAGCCAAAATAAACCAAGCCAATCTAAACCAAGACCAAACCAAGTTAGACAAGTCAAAATACGGGTCGGATATCCGTACACGTATACTGGAAATATGTATAACGGAAAACGGGAGTGACAACCGGACTACTCCAAGGCGTTCGAAGTGCACACGGACGCGTCCGACTTCGTCATCGGTAGGGTGTTGGTACAGGAAGGGCACCCCATCGCGTTCGAGAGCCGTAAGTTGAATGATACCGAGCGGCGTTACACGGTGCAAGAGAAGGAGATGACTGCGGTCGTACATAGCTTGAGGACATGGCGGCACTACCTTCTCGGCACCAAGTTCGTGGTCATGACGGACAATGTTGCTACGAGCTACTTCCAGTCCCAGAAGAAGCTGTCTCCGAAGCAGGCGAGATGGTAAGATTTTCTAGCCGAGTTCGATATGAAGTTGCGGTACAAACCCGGCAAGAAAAATCAGGTGGCCGATGTGCTTAGCAGGAAGGCCGAGCTCGCATCTGTGTGCTTGCTCATGGGGGACATTATGGACCGTGTTCGAGTGGGTATCATGGAAGACCCACTAACACAGGCCATAGTGAAGCTTGCCAAGGAGCTTGCCAAGGACCGTATTCGAGTGGGCACCCCATCGCGTTCGAGAGCCGTAAGTTGAATGATACCGAGCGGCGCTACACGGTGCAAGAGAAGGAGATGACTGCGGTCGTGCATAGCTTGAGGACATGGCGGCACTACCTTCTCGGCACCAAGTTCGTGGTCATGACGGACAATGTTGCTACGAGCTACTTCCAGTCCCAGAAGAAGCTGTCTCCGAAGCAGGCGAGATGGTAAGATTTCCTAGCCGAGTTCGATATGGAGTTGCGGTACAAACCCGGCAAGAAAAATCAGGTGACCGATGCGCTTAGCAGGAAGGCCGAGCTCGCATCTGTGTGCTTGCTCATGGGGGACATTATGGACCGTGTTCGAGTGGGTATCATGGAAGACCCACTAACACAGGCCATAGTGAAGCTTGTCAAGGAGGGCAAAACGAGAAGGTTCTGGCTGAAAGACGGACTTCTCTACACCAAGGGCGACAGGGTGGTCGTGCCTAGGTGGAGTGGCTTGCGGAGACGGCTGCTCAAGGAGTGCCATGCCACAAAGTGGGCTGGACACCCGGGGTAGAAGCGGACCTTGGCGCTGCTGGAGGCTGCATACTACTGGCTTCGCATGCGCGATGATGTGGAGGTCTATGTTCGCACTTGTCTTGTGTGCCAACAAGACAAGGTGGACCATCAGAAGCCCGGGGGCCTGCTGGAGCCTCTTCCCGTGCCGAGCCGGCCGTGGGAGAGCATACCGATGGACTTCATCTCTGCCCTGCCGAAAGTGGGGGCGCTTGGGTCCATTCTCGTGGTGGTGGACCGGTTCTCAAAGTACGCGACCTTCATTGCTGCTTCAACGGACTGCACAGCAGAGGAGGCCGCGTGACTGTTCATCAACCATGTGGTGAAGTTCTGGGGCATCCCGGTGAATATTGTCAGCGATCGGGATCCCCGCTTCACGGGGAAGTTCTGGACGAAAAAAATCCTCGGGACGGACTTACACTTCTCGACCAGCTTCCATCCGCAGACGGACGGACTGACCGAGCGGATCAACTCGCTACTCGAGGAGTACTTGCGGCACTTTGTGAGTGCCAACCAGAGGGATTGGGTGCATCACCTCGACGTCGCTCAGTTCTGCTACAATCTTCAACGGAGCGAGTCGTCGCACAGCAGCCCATTTGAGTTGGTGATGGGTCGCCAACCGCTTGCCCGCATACGCTGAGTGCGGGGTCCTCGAGTAGAAGCCCCGCGGCCAATCTGTTCACTTCAGATTTCAAGGCAAAGGCAGACATTGCCAAAGCATTTCTGGAGAAGGCCGCGAGGAAGATGAAGAAGTGGACCGACGCGAGGCGAAGGCCGGTTGAGTATAAGGAGGGGGACATGGTGCTAGTGAAGTTACAACCGCAACAGTTCAAGGTGTTCCGAAAAGTGCACAAAGGACTGATTCGGAAGTACGAAGGCCCCTTTCCCGTGCTCAAGAAGGTAGGCAAGGTGGCCTATAAGCTCGAACTCTCCGCCATGCTAAAGATTCATCCAGTCTTCCATGTTAGTTGCCTGAAGCCGTACTATAAAGACTTGGAGGATCCCAGCAAGGAGTTCCGAAGCGACCGACGACGACCATGACGATATCCTTCGACAAGGAGGTGGAAGCCGTGCTGGACAAGAGGACTATTCGTCGGCGAGGCGTGTCCTCGTATGCGGAGTATCTCATCCAATGGAAGGGCATGCCTTACGGCGAGTCTAGCTGAGAACGTGCTAATACGCTGCATCAGTTCGAAGCCGAGATCCAGGCGTTTCTCAGCGAGCATGGTTGACGAGGGCGTCAACGCCTTAGGTGGGGGAGAAAGTAACGTCCCAAATGTTGCACCCCGTTCGAGGCCCAGTTGCATAACCTTTTCACGGATCAAGGTTATGCGGGAAGCTTCCAGAACATTCTAGAAGATAATGGAAGGCTCCAGAAGATAATGGATCTCTTCGGAAGGCCCAAAATCGTTCTAGGAGGCCCAAGAAGCTTCTGGATGGTCCGTGAAGTTTCTTTTTCTGTTGCTAGGGAATAAACCTGGAATATGCCGTTCCAGTTATGGTAGAAAAGAATAATCCTTGGAATATTCCTTCAAGGACTTTCCATGTAAAGTTCTCTGAGCACTTATAAAAGGGGGAGGCTTTCATTTGTTCCTCACCACCTTCACTATATAAAATTGTAAGCATTCTCCAAGCTAATAAAGAGATTCTTACGAGTCCATCTTTGTTCCACTATTCTTAATTTTCTTAGCGATCTAGCTAAGTCGTGTTGAGAAGGCTTGCACGAGTCTTAACGGAAGAAGACAGTGCGCCGCACGGGACGAAGTGCTAGAAAAAACACTAAGTCCGTGACAATGAGCTAGAAAAGCGACAAAAGGTGTTATGAAAGAGAATTTGAGAAGCTGCCTATGTGGCGCTTTTCTTCTATGGGCACCTAGGCAATTTTCTTCTCTGGGCGAGGTTAGGCATGCCTAGATGCTCCCAGACGATAAGGCGCGGAGGCGAGGCAGGTTGCCTAGTAGCGTCTAGAGCTTTTCCAAAACAGTGGATTGTATTCGTATTGTTGGCCTGGTTTATCCTACAAGTTCTAACTTCTAAAGACTAACATGGTTATATCTAAAGGTAAGTTAAGAGGTTTATAGGGCTTAGGCAAGTAGCCATGCAAATTGACGTAACCAAGATATATGCGATCAAGACTGCTTGTTATGTAGAGAGGGTAAGACTTAGAGGGGAGTAACGATATCCTTGTGCAAATATCTATTATCCACATCTTATATTACTTTTTTAAATTGCTGAAACTGAAAATTGGACCATAGTAGATGGAGTTGACAATAACTGCCGAAACCAAACTCCCAAGGACTGACAAAGATCAATATTGGAGATGCATTTTCAAACCTTTCTGATGAACAAACAAACTGAGCAGTTTACACTGAATGACTTAAATTATTTTTCCTTTGTTTATGTATACGATACATGTTCTCTGCAAGCATATTATATTCGTGTCTTAGTAGAAATCGGCGAGAGTATTCTGAGGAACAGGGGGTGGAACAAGCTCAGAGGGAGGTGTGCCCCAATTAAAAGGATTTTCGGGAAAGCATATGAGTCAAACATCAAAGGCACCGAGCATGACAAAGCAACAATATCATGGCATTTACTCGAGAGTTATCATCAATCACTACATCAGTCATACAAGATCCAAATCCAGAATACAAAGACTAAAAGTGAAAAATGCAAGATACAGACATCATCAAGGCCACGCCACAGCAGACAACTCCACCTCAGTCCTTTCTCCCCTTCTTTTTTTCCCTCTTGGGAGAACTGTCAGAGCTTGACGAGGGCAGACTGGCACCAAAGATCTCAGAAGAAAGAAGATTCTGAGACCCTTGTCCCAATTGAATTGCAAGGGATGACCTATACAGATAAATAGCAGTGCTTTAATAACTACTTCAAAAATAGATTACCGGAACAAAGAAGGAAGCTCAATGAAATGATGACATACACACAAACACACAGGTGCATACATGCACTCACAGAGTAACACAGACACGTGCACACAGGTACCCGCATTTACACACATTTTTTAATTGCACAAAGTACGTAATTATGATTCCAACAATTGCTATATTTTTTTTGGAAATATTCTTCTTTGGATGGGAAGTGGAAGTTACTAATGGAGTTATTTCTACATATAGATACTCTAGCTCTAGGTTCTTGTTACCTTTCAGACTGCATTGTGGGAGTGTTCTTTCTAGTCATAAAATACTTGGTAGTTTCTACAACCTGGGTTTAGTACACGAGAATCTTGCATAATCAATTTCCTTTGCTTGTTGTCAACTCAAGATTTTAAAATTAAAGCTGTATAAGTTTTTGGTAAAATTGGCATATGGTATAAATAAAAGAAAAGAAAATGAACTCATGATTTCTTCAAAGCTTAGAGTTTGTCATTGAAGTGCATTGGCGACTCTATTTATTGTATACTTGTATTTGGAAGTGGAGATAATCTCAACAGAATGACTTGGGTATTTCACCGATCGTATTTGATATAGTAGTTGGCTGTACTAATACCATAGCATTCTGGTCGTATGCAGGTATGGATGCATGCTGATCAGAATCAAGCTGGTTTCCTTGGTCGCACAGAGTTTTATAATGCACTGAAGCTTGTTACAGTGGCACAAAGCGGCCGGGAATTAACACCAGATATGGTCAAAGCAGCATTGTTTGGTCCAGCTGCAGCTAAGATTCCCGCTCCACAGATAAATCCTCTGCCTGTTCCAGCAGCTCAGGCAAGTTCTATTTCGACTCCAACGCCCCAATTTGGTCCAATGTCTCGACCACCCACACAAATGGGAGTTGCGGCACCAGCTCATCAAAATATTGGGGTCAGAGGACCTCAGGTACCTCCAAACATGGGTATAACTCACGCGGTTCCCTCCCCTCCAAATAACCATTTGTTGAGGCCACCTCAAGCCACACCTGTTGCGACTTCATTTTCAGTGCAGGGGGTCAATCAAGGATTATATGGGGTAGCCAATTTGACAGGTCAACGTCCTCCAAGCTCGAACACGCAAAGTCTATCAACTGATTGGCTTGGTAGTAGGGCCACTGGAGCTTCAGTAGGGGGAGTTTCACTATCAGCCACAACACCCGCTTTACCTCCTAAACCACAAACACCACCTATGACTGCAACCTCAGTTTCATCTAGACCATCTGAGCCAGTCTTATCATCACCCCAACTAGCTGTCGATTCAAAAGCTCTTGTTCTATCTGGAAATGGCTTTTCTTCAGACTCAGGTTTTGGAGGGGATGCATCCTCTGCTTCTCAAGAAAAACCGGGTACTCTTACATCTTCCTTTCCTGCAAGCATTGTACCCAATGCATCCGGATCCAGTTCATTGACTGCTGGGTCTCAAAATTCAAATAAACCAGTCCAATCTGATCCCTTTCAAAGTATTTCTGCACTACCTCGTGGCGGTAGCCATCTTCAACAAGCCCCTTCACAAGTTAATCAAAATCCGCCAGATATGAAACATAACACTTCCGTGTTGAGTGCATCTAACATTTCAGTTGGACCTGTCAGTACTGCTTCCAGTCATATCAAGCCTCAATGGCCTAAGATTAATCAATCTGATATTAAGAAGTACACTAATGTTTTTGTGGAGGTGGACAAAGATAGAGATGGAAAAATAACAGGCGAACAGGCACGCAATCTCTTCCTTAGTTGGAGGCTTCCAAGAGGTAGATATTTGATAATTGCTTTTTGTTGCTACTTTTACAAGGTCTACTTACATTTATTAGAATCAATATGTGAATGAAAAACTTGTGAAAAGTCATGATGAAAGGACCCAAAATAGGCCTTTTTAAATTTATTACAGATGAGCTATTTCATTTTTCTTGTAATAAATAATTATTTATTTCTCACATCTGTGTCATTAGACTTTTCCGTCCCTGTTATGTTTTCTGTTCTCATTTTAATACTGGCAAGAGATTAGTCGCAGTAGTCAGGATCTTTTTTAAAATACGTTGCTCAAAGATAAATGTAGCTGCTCAAAGATAAATGTAGCTTGCATAATTGCGACAATTCTATGATGTGCTACTGGAGCCTTATTTGCTAACTTCTTGTACTCAATAGCTTATATCTTGATGATTTCTGTTTGTTTGCTTATCCAGAGGTCTTGAAGCAGGTGTGGGACTTATCTGACCAGGATAATGATAGCATGCTTTCGCTGCGGGAGTTCTGTGTTGCCCTTTACTTAATGGAGCGATATCGAGAAGGGCGTCCTCTTCCATCCGTGCTTCCTAACTCCCTTATGTATGATGAGACATTACTACGAGCCACAGGTCAACCTTCAGTTGCATATGGAGGTAAATATTCGCAGGCAAGTTTGGTATATCCAAGCTTACATTTCTCTTAAATAATAGAATTTTACATGTGCCATTTTTTTAGCCTTTTTCCTGAGGAAAACGGTGAAATGTATCTTCCTATCTGTACCCCTTGTTAATGAATGTGATTACCTATAGCAAATTGCATTTATCTTACCTCTTCATCTAGACTCTATATAGTCATGGGAACTTGTAAGTCATGGGAACTTGGAGGATGCTCCTTGGTTGGATGATCATGAGCTTACACTGCATAGTCAACAGGCAATCTAGGTCCCAGCCAGCTAGCCATCTAGCTTTATGGCATGCCCCTGCATGCTCATAGTTATCTTGACTAGGAATTTGGCATCAACATAGGGGATGACTTTAGGTTGACAATCGGTTATAAACAAATGTCATTTCTTTTATAGAGCTTTCTTATGCTTCATAGCCCACCCCATTTTGATGGGAGAAGGCTTGAATGAAGATGATGATGCCCTCCTTGTTAGTGCATAGTTAATGAGCACTAAATAATCTTGGCTTCTGATACACAAGCATGAAAGCTAAAACCTGTCCTGAGTCCACATCCACATTGATATCAGATAATACAAAATCATCAACAATGCTGCCGAACCCAAACACAGTTTCACAAAATAGAAATCCAACTATCAGGTCAGTATACAATCTGGTAACCAAGGTTCGCACTATCAGTTTTGGTGTCAGATCCTTCCTTTGAGCATCTCCTTCAGCACTTTCGGGGGTTTCAGTGATTGTGAATTGGTAGTTTTGATGGTTTCGGTACCAGTTTCGGCCAATACGTGAACCTTGATTTTAACCACAGCAACTTCAATATGTTGTCGATGTCTAACAGCCATCCGTCCGCTAGTTCTTCTGCTCTCCTCTTCTTCATGTGGTTATTCCTCTTCCATCACCGAGAACAACTTAAAGTAGTTATGCTTCGGCAGTCTTGCTGAAGTAGGCTGCCACCTTCAGTAAAGCTCATCTAGATGTTTGTTCAGAAATATTCTATTATGATGCTCCATCCATAATGCCGCCATTACTGCTGCTTTCTTCTTTGCCCTATTCTGTTCAATTGATGTTGTCTGTTATGTTATAGGCTTATCACAGCAAGGACTCCCTGGAGCACGTCCTGTCATGCTTGCCTCTGGAGTGAGGCCACCAGTGCAAACTTCAGTTGCTTCTCTGGGTACTGGTGCATTGCAGCCATCACAACAGAACTCAAGAGGTCCTTTATATGGGAAAAATCTGCCAAATGAAAGCAAGGAGGAACATGATATATCAAAGTTCCAGAAAGCGACAAATGAAGTCAATAAAGTAATTTTATGACGTTTTAAAATTATTCATCTTTTCTTTGACATTTGCTCTCAGGTCAGATACAAAGAAGATTATTTACTGTTAGTCCCGGGACGCAATTTTCGATGGAAAACTGAGAAAATGAAACAATTGTAAAAACAATGTTTCTATGCAACACTTCAAAAAAGGTGCACAATAGAGATCCTAGGAGGATTCTGGATTACGAAAATCTAAAAAGATTTCGTAACAACAGCAAACGATAGTAGTACATCTAAAAAGAAGGTACAAATCGAATTGCTAGCAGCAGCAGCGAAGTGGATGACAGGCGAAAGTTGGAAGAACAGCTTGCTGGGGTGAATGATCACCGTTACTCAAAGCTTAGTTCGTCCCACACGAACAACTTCCAGGAACCAGCAAGTTCAACGGAGAACTCTGGAACACTCCGCTCTTCTGACTCCTCGGATGGCAGCGGACTCCTGTGGCGCTAAGTGACGTTGGTACAACGCTGCTCTTCTCTCTCAAAGTCTGTGGGAATTCGTAAGGAATTCTGAACTGAACTTGTGTTAAAAAACACTTGTTCTGTTCTTCTGTCTCTTATTTGTATATACTGTGAGAGAGAAGAGAGCCATATATAAGCCCGCACTGTAACTGCTCAGTTAGCAGAACGTTCGGGACGTGGAAAAAACTATCCCGAACGTGCTGTAACCACTCAAATAGTGCATATACGCGATCTGAGTCAACTTGCGCACAGCGTGCGCAACTTGCCCCACCCGTGCAACTTGCATACTGCGCGCACAACATGCACAACACCACTTGCGCCACCTGTGCCACATGTACCGCGCGCAAACTGCACAATCCGTGCAATGCGCATACTGCGCCACTTGCGCAACTTGTGCCACTTGCGCACTGCGCGCAAATCGTGCACTGTGCCATTAGCTCAACTTGTGCCACTTGCGCACCCTGTGCAAACCTCGTAACGCGCGCAATCGGCTGCGCAAGAGGCTCGCGCAACGAGCGCAACTTAAGTGCACTATGCGCCTAGCGACAATGCTGACGTGCTAAGTGCAAAGTACGCCAACAAAACGCCACATTACGTCTCATGAGTCCGAGTCCAGTCCGAGTCGCTAAGCCCCTACGGGGCTTAGCTCCAATGGAAATTAATTTTCCAAGAGCAAAAAACATAAATGCTTTCATTGTTGATTTAGCCTTTTTCTATTAGAAAAATACCCCCACATAGCACACCCATGTGTACCTCCACACCACATGTGCATCTCTAAACAAGCATAGCTATTATATAGAGATACAACTCCTTTGGCTTAGCCGATGTGGGACTAAACTTTCCAATAAAAAAGGCCAAACTCCAACAATCCCCCACATATCTCTATATATGGGTTTGAGTTTCCCCGCAGTAACCGTCCATCATACATTAGGAGAGATATCGCTGACGACTTGAATCTTTCCGCATTGGTCAAATAACAGACTATAGTACAAGAATGGACTAAGCATTGAATTCTGCATCATAGCTGAAATTCTTTCCACTCACATAATACAGTTACATGTGCTTCTGGCTACACATTAAAGGCCCTGTGCCAGCCTGGTATCAGTGTATAATTTTGGGCATCTACAAGTTTATCCTCAAGAGACGGCATGATATCTCTTTGTCCATACACTATAGGTGAGTTCTTTATTAAAGAGACATGACATGAACCGTTTTGCGTTTTCCTTGCGGTGCTACGCCGCTATGACATGGCCTAAAGCCGAAGCATTACCCCGTACCGGGAACCTCATCGTAGTGTCATACTACTGTAACATGAGGTCACCGTCTCTTTGTAGTGCCATACTATCCAGCATGAAGCCTTAGGCTCCCTTGCGGTGTTACGCCGCAACGACATGGCTTGCAAGGCCGAGGCTTTACCCTTATTCGGGTACCTCATCGTGGTGTCGTGCCACTGTAACATGAGAAATTCCTCTCCTTTGTAGTGCTGACTACACCATCTTTGATTTCAACATATATCATTAGGCTACCTGCCTATTTGCGGTGCTACGTCGCTGTGACTTGGCTCGCAAAACCGAGACATTACCTCTTTCCGGAACTTCATGGTGGAGTCATCCCACTGTAGCATGGAGTTTCACTCCTTGTAGTGTTGTGCTACCGTGCTTTCTGTAAAGCACACCAGACATTCACTCTGCCTGAGAACTCATTAAGGCATTTAAGCCAACCTTCCCACAGGAGCCGTTTTCCGTAGGAAATAATAGCAGACAACAGTGGTTGTAGGTTCGTAACCTTTCCATGCCCAATAGAACATGTACCTACCGTTTCTGATATTCTTCCGATTAATGGTCCTTCCTTGAACCAAAAGCTAGATGTTTAGTAGATTTCTCTTTGAACTAATAGCATAAAACTTTATAGTAGGATTGTAATAATACAATATCAGAATGCTTTCAAGCCCATTTTACTTGCTGTGTCATCGACCAGCTGGCGCTTGAGGCCCTTGGTGAACGGATCCACTAGTTTTTTCTGACTCTGAACATCAATCACTGCAATTACACGTCTTTTGATAAGATCGTGTACTGTCATGTGCTTCAACCGCACAGTCCTCTTCTTCCCATTGAAGAGGTCATTAGATGCCACCGCCATAGTCGTCTAGTTGTCGCAGTATATCGGTATTGCCGGTATTTGCGCCCCAACCACTGGAAGATCATACATGAGCTCCCGAAGCCATTTTGTTTCCTCTGCTGTGGTATTAAGTGCAAAGAACTCAGATTCCATGGATGACCGCGAGAGCATAGTCTGCTTCTTCGACTTCCACGATATAGAAGCTCCACCCATTGTGAAAATGAATCCACATGTGGACCTCTCGTTCTCCAACTCTGAGCACCAGCTGGCATCACTGAAGTCTTCCACTACCGGCGGATCTCCACTGTAGTGCAGTGCATATGTCTGAGACTTCTTGAGATATCTCATAACCCATTCACAGCTTTCCAGTACTCAATGCCTGGGTTGCTCGTGAAACGACTCAGCATTCCCACGGCGAAAGCTATGTCAGGCCTTGTGGTAGTAGTAGTATACATCAAACTTCCATTACGCTTGCATACTCCAGCTGCCTGACGCTTTTTCCTGAATTAGGCTTCAGTTTCAGATCATACATGTACGACGTATCGATCCCTGGAAGATCCTGATACCCGTAACGTGTGATCATCTTCTCAATATAATGAGACTGCGACAGCGCTAGTCCAGTGTCTGTCCGAATGATCTTGATCCCTAAGATCACATCAGCTTCCCCCAAGTCCCTCATACTGAACTTGCTCGAGATGAAGTTCTTTGTCTCTGTGACACAATCCATATCCGTACCTAGAATTAGCATGTCGTCCATGTACAGACAAACAATCATACCTCTTCTATCAGCAAACTTTGTGTAAACACACTTGTCCGTCTCGCTGACCATGTAGCCATTTGACCTTATAATCTTGTCAAATTTTTCATGCCACATCTTGGGAGCCTGTTTAAGATCGTACAAGGATTTTACCAACTTACAGACTTTGTCTTCAAGACCCTTGACGACAAATCCCTCTGGCTGTTGCATGTAAATCTCTTCGGTCAGCTCGCCATTTAGGAAAATCGTTTTCACATCCATCTGATGTATCACCATTTTATGTATTGTTGCGAGAGCAATCAACATTCTGATGGTGGTCATCCGGACTACTTGAGCATACGTGTCAAAGTAGTCGATCCCCTGCTTCTGAGAAAACCCCTTGGCTACCAACCTAGCCTTGAACTTGTCAATGGTGTATGCTTTCATCTTCTTCTTGAAGATCCATTTGCATCCGATGGATTTTGTTCCTTAGGAAGATCAACCAACACCCATGTCTTATTTGATGTGATGGTATCAATTTCATAGTCAATCGTCTCCTTCCAGAAAACCGCATCTCTGGTTTTCATCGCCTCATCATAGGTAAGCAAATCTGCTTCTACATGATAGGTGACAAAGTCATTTCCGAAGTCCTTCGGCCTCCTCACATGCTTAGATGACGGCTCAGCTAGTTCTGGTTCAACCGTTGTTTCAACATCTTCTTGGACTACTTCTTCATTGAAAACTTCAGTTTCTTGCACACCCTCATTATTCTCTGGAATATCCGCAAGAACAATGTTCTTGTGCCTTGTAAATTTGTCTTCAAAATATTCTATGTCGCGAGATTCAATGATGTGATTTGACTCAATATCAAGAAATCTCCGAGCATCACTCTTTTCGGCATATCCCAAGAAGATCGTCTTTGTAGTCCTTGTCCCAAGCTTCTCAATCTTCAGATCTGGAAGCTTGACATATGCCAGATACCCCCACACTCGAATAATATTCAAGTTAGGTCTGACCTTGAACCAGAGTTTATGAGGAGTAATGTCTGAAGTTGCATGAGGCACTCTATTTAGAATAAAAGTGGCCGTCAATGCAGCTTCTCCCCAGTAGCACTTTGGAAGACCCGCAGTCAGCAACATTGAGTTAATCATTTCTGTTAACGTTCTGTTCTTCCTCTCTGCTACTCCGTTTGATTGAGGAGAGTACGGAGCCGTAGTCTCATTGACAATTCCATGTTCTTTACAGAACGATACAAATTCATGAGACCTGTACTCTCCACCTCGATCACTTCTTATTTTTTTGAGTTGTTGTCCAGTCTGCCGCTCAGCTTCGGCCTTGAACTCCTTGAACTTCTCGAATGCTTCGTCTTTAGCCTTCAGCAAGTAGACGAACGCATGCTTTGAGAAGTCATCGATGAAGGTTATGAAATATTTTATCCCGGCCTTTGTAGAGAATTTTTTGAAGTCACAGATATCAGAGTGTACCAACTCCAGAAGATCTGTACTTCGATTAATCCGAGGAAATGGTTTCCTTGTGATCTTCATTTGAGCACAAACTTCACATTTCTCTACTTTATCCACACATTTGGAGATAAGTCATAGACTAGACATTCTATTTATTCGTTTACAATGAACATGTCCTAGCCTATTATGCCACAACTCAAAAGTGTAAGCAGAAGAAGTGATTGCATTAATTACATTGGACTGATTTACAAGCTGAATTTTGAACATTCCTTCGGTACAAAATTTTTTTCTGAAATATGTTCCCTTTATGGACATCACCATCTGTCCAGCATTGATGTCCATCATGAGGCCTGCGTTGCAGAGTAGGCCTCCCAAGATCAGGTTCTTTGCGATAGCAGGTACATGTTTCACACCTTGAAGCGTCAGAGACTTCCCTGAAGTCCGCTTCAAAACCACCGTCCCGATCCCGAGCACTTCAACTTGTGCCTGGTTCGCCACCATAACCAATTCAGAAGTTGGTGTATAGGTGGTGAACCACTCTTTGCTGGAGCAGACATGGCAGGTGGCTCCAGTGTCTACCTACCAGTCAGAGTCAGCCCCTACCGCATCGACCTGCGCAATCATAGCAACAACGTCAGTGATCATAGATACCTTGCTAGGCTCTCCTTGCTCTGATTGCTTGGTCTTTGCTTTGCATTCACTCTTGAAGTGGCCCTTCTTGCCACACTTGAAACAAGACATCTGAGACTTTGCCTTCTTTTGCTTGAAGGAAGTCCCCTTCACGTTCAGATTGTCAGGGTCATTCTTCTTGCTATGGGAAGTCGCATGCTTTCCCCTTGGTTCCCTGGTATGAACTAGATTGGCGTTAGCCAATTGCTTGGACAATGCGTTCACCTTTAGTTGAGCCCTCATCTGGTCCTCAACGTAGATTTTCTGTAGGAGATCGTCGAGAGTGATCTCCAACTTCCTATGCATGTTTGCATAGAACTTGCTCCACCCAGCAGGGAGCTTCGAAACGATCCCTCCAACAACAAACTTGTCGGGGAGGGGCATCGCCTCGTCTTCCAACTTCTGTTGCAGTTTCAGGAACTCCTTCACCTGCGGCAACATTGGTTTCTCGTCCTCAAAGAACCACTTGTGATATTTTTCAACAAGAAATATCTTGCTACGGTTCTTATCATCCTCGTACAGTTTCTTCAGAGACTACCAAATCTCTCTGGCAATAGTCTTCTTTGAATATGATTCAACAAGGGAGTCTTCCATAGCATTTAGGATCATAAGCTTACAAATGCTATTGTTCCTTTTCCATTTGGCCTGGTTCTTAGTAGCCGCAGAGATTGCGGCCGCAGATCCAGTTTCTGGAACAGCAGGTTCCTCCTCATTCAGCACGTGATCAACATCAGAGAACTGAATATTGAGGAAAACCGTTCTTTTTCAGATTTGATAGTGCTCACCATCAAATTGTTCTAACTTTGTGAAGTTAGGATTGATGAGTGCAGCATTTAAGTTTTCCATCTCGTTAATTAAGCTTTGAGATAGTTAGTCCCGGGGCACAATTTTCGATGGAAAACTGAAAAAATGAAACCATTGTAAAAATAATGTTTCTATGCAACACTTCAAACAAGGTGCACAATAGAGATCCTAGGAGGATTCTGGATTACGAAAATCTAAAAAGATTTCGTAACAGCAGCAAACGATAGTAGTACTTCTAAAAAGAAGGTATAAATTGAATTGCCAACAGCAACAGCGAAGTGGATGACATGCGAAAGTTGGAAGAACAACATGCTGAGGTGAATGATCACCGTTGCTCAAAGCTTAATTCGTCCCATACGAACAGCTTTCAGGAACCAGCAAGTTCAACGGAGAACTCTAGAACACTCCGCTCTTCTGACTCCTCGGATGGCAGCGGACTCCTGTGGCGCTAAGTGACGCTGGTACAACGCTGCTCTTCTCTCTCAAAGTCTGTGGGAATTCGTAAGGAATTCTGAACTGAACTTGTGTTAAAAAACACTTGTTCCGTTCTTCTGTCTCTTGTTTGTATATACTGTGAGAGAGAAGAGAGCCATATATAAGCCCGCACTGTAACTGCTCAGTTAGCAGAACGTTCGGGACGTGGGAAAAACCGTCCCGAACGTACTGTAATCGTTCAAATCGTCATAGACACGATCTGAGTCAACTTGCGCACAGTGCGCGCAACTTGCACCACCCGCGCAACTTGTGCCACCCGCGCAACTTGCGCCACCCGCGCAACTTGCACACTGCGCGCACAACACGCACAACACCACTTGCGCCACCTGCGCCACACGCACCGTGCGCAACCTGCACAATCCGCGCAATGCGCACACTGCGCCACTCGTACAACTTGTGCCACTTGCGCACCGCGTGCACCTTGCGCAAACCGCGCAATGCGCGCACTGCGCGCACCCTTGCGCAAATCGCGCAACCGGCTGCGCAAGAGGCTCGCGGAACGAGCGCAACTTAAGCGCACTATGCGCCTAGCGACGATGCTGACGTGCTAAGTGCAAAGTGTGCCAACAAAACGCCACATTACGTCTTATGAGCCCGAGTCCGAGTCACAAGGCCCCTACGGGAGGCTTAGCTCCAATGGAAATTAATTTTCCAAGAGCAAAAAGCATGAATGGTTTCATTGTTGATTTAGCCTTTTTCCTATTAGAAAAATACCCCACATGGCACACCCATGTACACCTCCATACCACATGTGCATCTCTAAACAAGCATAGCTATTATATAGAGATACAACTTCTTTGGCCTAGCCGATGTGGGACTAAACTTTCCAATAAAAAAGGCCAAACTCCAACATTTACCTTTATCTGATTCTTTACAATTACAACTTCAACATAGCCTTTATCCAAAATCTTTGCTCGAATATCTGCTGCAATAGAATTATAGGATTTTTTTGGGCAATACAGTTTGCTTATATATAAGATCCCCGCACCTGGTATCTTATAGCTAAGCTACAGAGAATGTTAATATACTCAGTTCATAAAGTCAAAAACTTCTGTTGTTTACGGATCTGCATAATTTAAAACACCACCTATTCATCTGTGTTCAAGTTAGTAAAAGTAAAGTTAACAGTGGTTTAACTTTCACAATTTTCTTTCTTGACGTCCACTTCTTTTCTAAAATTTCCTCTTCTTTTGTTGATTGTTTTCACATATTTTGTTTGGTTACTGTGGTTTTCATATATCCAGCTCTCTGCCCAAATATGGCCCTTCGACCTGAGGGGGCATGCTAGAATATGAATACATAACTCTCAACCTCACTAACACTGCAATTTTGGTGCAAGGGCAGGGAGTCCATTATTTTACTATAGTGGCATAAGTTCTATGAAGGCATGATTTCGTCCATTACTTGTATGGTAAAATGAGTTCTATTTATGTTGTAGTATTGGGGAAATACTTACTGCCATGAAGCAACAAGCTGTTCTGTGCTATGCTAAAGATATTACCTTTTTCAGAATGTTTATTTTGAATATATATTTTTCCTGCTAATTATGTTTCCTGATAAAGGTTCAAGAAGCGGAGAAGATTTTAGATTCCCGAGAGAAGATTGAGTTTTACCGCACCAAGATGCAGGAGCTTGTAAGTTTCCTATTTTCTTCATTGTGATATACAGTGTATGTTCTTTGTCTGGATTTATGAATGAATCCTGATAAGCATATTTTATTGGTTCCACTCGTCTAGTAATTAGTGATCCCTTTTGAATATTGTATTGTGGAGAACCTTATCCTTTTCCCTTTTTGTACGTGCGTATCAGTCACACATTGTAATTTTTGCTCTTTGGTGACCAACTCTGCCTGCGCCGTGTTTGATATACTTATCTTACAACTGGTCCCAAGCCTGCGTAAACGAGTGTTGTCTTAGGTAGCCAACTATGTTGCACGGATATGGATTGAACACAACATGGTAGGGACATAACGACATGGTCATGTCACGTATTAGTGTCCTAATTTAGGAGTTTCATTATTGTGTCCAATGCACGGTTAACATAACCGGCGACTGATTTCTGGGCAACTGATTCTGGAGTGTCCGCACTTCCTAAGTAGTGCTTCATAGGTAGCCGACAACTAGCATAATTTTTTGGACTGGGATTGTCATCCTTTCACTCTTTGGCGTAATATGTCGTAGAGATTAATGCAATTCCCTATAGAAATTTGTATCATCTAACCTCTTTATCTAGACTCTTTATAGTCTAGGGGAACTTGGAGGTGGTCCTTGGTTGCACGAGCTTAAAATGCAACCCAAAAATGTTAAGTCTACCTACTTGCCAACTGACCACCTAGGTTTTAAGGCATGACCCTTTCATGCTCATAGCTACCTTGGACTAGGAATTTGACATCAATATAGAGGGTTGACATAAGGTCAACATCCAGTCATTAAATTTTGTCAAATCTTGTATGGAGGTTTCCTATACTCCATAGTCGCATTCTGATGAGAAAAGGCTTGGATGAAGATGATAATCTATGAAATGTTAGCCTGACAGAGCATACATTGGGGTATCCGTAACTAACTAATGTTGAGTGGAATTGACGAAAAAGATTAGCTGACCCCAGAATTTGTGATGAAGGCGGTTGTGGTTCCTTTCTGTGGTGAACTTTTCAAGCATTTTTGGTTTATGGGTTAACGGGGACCGGTTAATAAAAAGATTCCAAGCACCCGTTTTGGGCCGGGTAACCCGATTTATCTGTAACCAGCCATGGACCAATGGAATAATCAAAACCGCTTAATGTAGCATTCTTTTTTGATGCTTTGAACCATACTTCTCACAAGACAATTATATTTTCATGTTCAAAGAACCTATGCCAAGATATCAAATGTTTCAGACAATAGTTTTTTTTTTCATGTTGTCAAGATTAGTAATGTATGCTTCAATTAAGTTTGCCTTTCCGTGAGGGTTTCAACTGACAGGTCTAGTCTGTATATATATATTTTCCTTATGGCATATAGATTACTTGTCTATTACATATAGGTAATATACTAGAAAGTTAATGCCGTAATATTTGTCATAATATGTTGTACTAAATTTTCTTGTGCCTCAGGTTCTTTACAAGAGTAGGTGTGACAATAGGCTTAATGAGATAACGGAAAGGGCTTCTTCTGATAAACGTGAGGTATTGTTACTTCAAAAATTATGTTGGATTATTCATTTACATGTACTGTACATCAGTGAGTTTTCCTCATTTCTGCTTCTACTGCTTTTTCTATGTTTTACTATTTCAGGACTGTCTGATTTATATGTTTAATAACTTTTTGATAGGATGTTATGAAATTTTTGTTTTGTCTTTTATTGATGATTTCGGTTAATTATGAGTGTCATTATGTTTTTTTTCTACGGAAAAGGTATTTTGCCCGCAGGCGGGCTGGCCCGCCCGCCTGCGTGGCGCCACCCCATTGCCCCCCCCCCCCCCCCCCCCCCCCCCCCCCCCCCCCCCCCCCCCCCCCCCCCCCCCCCCCCCCCCATTTGCATGGGTCCCACGCTGGTTGACCTGCCAATGGGGTGGTGCCACGTGGCTGCGGGCTGACCCGTGCTCTTTTTTTCTAATTGTTACAGTTGACCATCAATTCTAACTTGTGGCATCTTGGTGAGGATTGAATGACATTTGATAATTCTGTGGCATTTGTCTTGGTGTCTGCTTGACACTGTTTAATGCTGTTAGTGACACAGGATAAATGATCATCAATTGTCACCTTTGATAGAATGTCTTGTAGTTAAAATGTGCTGATTTTGAAATTCTTTTACATCTATATTTGAATATACATATAATTGATGGCATCTCAATATTTTTTGGGTTCAGAATGACCAAAATGTACATGCTAAAACTGTCGCACGGACATGGATACAACACGACACTGCAAGGACATGGCGACACGGACACAGCACCTATCTTCACACCACGGACACGGCACCTATCTTCACACCCTCTCCTCTTATTTCCTCTTGACCCCATCACTACCCACCGGCTCCCAGTACCCTCCTGTACCCTCCCAGTACCCTCCTCTCATGGTGACTTCTCATCCCAGTACCCTCCCATCCCATCTGTCTCCCAGTACCCTCCCAGTACCCTCCTCTCATGGTGACTTGTCATCCTTCCCCAGTACCCTCAACTAGTCGAGATGAGAGATTCACACAAGAGTTCCTTTCTGACTATTCTCGATTCTAACAAAGAACTACTTCCAGTATATCCCAATTACAACCAACACAGTATATCCCGATTACATCCAACAAAACCGAATGTTCTTTCTTGCAAATGCAGTTGCAACCAGACAAAATAGACTTCTCGTTCTTCCTTGCAATCGTAGTTGCAAACAGACAAAACGGATTACAACTTACAAAAGACTTGAAGAGGAAGAAGATAAAGAAAACAATTCTTGCTGGAGTGATAAAGATCACCGTTGCTCAAAGCAAGATTCGTCCGCCGCGATCTGCTTCCAGGAACCAGCAAGTTCACAAAGAACTTTTGGAACGCTCGTAGTCAACTTTTTTGTGACTCGAACGGACTCCGTGGACTCAACAAACTTCTTTTATCTTTAATTTTTATATGTCTCCAAAAGGAGGGCAGGGGGCTCTATTTATAGAGATGATTATATTCCAACTCTTCTCCTATCCGATGTGGGATTAAAATACCAACAT
This sequence comes from Iris pallida, assembly GCA_029216955.1. Lineage (NCBI taxonomy): Eukaryota > Viridiplantae > Streptophyta > Magnoliopsida > Asparagales > Iridaceae > Iris > Iris pallida. The sequence goes on along the minus strand of JANAVB010003400.1, from coordinate 15,983,898 downwards.
ACAAAAATTGAGTTTGATATTTTAGATCATCCCGCAATCAACGGAGTCGTGCGCCAGTCCGCGCCTACACCCGCACATGCGCCCGTGCATGCGCGACACGCCATTTTGCACCCTTGAGCCCGTGTCCGAGTCCGAGTGACAAAAAGCATATATGCTTTCTTTGAGGAGTTAATCATTTTTCCTCCTAGAAAAACATTCCCACATGGCGCCCACACGTGCCCCACCACACCCCATGTGCACACCTTAACACATGCAAAGCATTATATTGAGATACCCACTTGATGGTGTAGCCGATGTGAGACTATTTTACACTATTCCAAAGTCAAAAACAACAAGACTTCATAGTTTACCTTAAACAACGTACATCCCCAACCACTAGATTCTGAATACTTGACACCCACACAGATTCTCCGTGTTGTCCATACCAACACAGATTCTCAGGTGCTTCGCTACGACCATTTTTGACCATATAGACCTCTCCAACTCTCCCTTCGATAGATACATCTTGTCTGCAGTTTGAGCACTCTTCTACCTCAACGCTTCAATTTCTCCAATCATTCCACTACGACTACCAGAACACAGGAGACTATGACTAGAAACAAACTTGAAATACGATCTCGAGTCAAAACAGGAAACTACAGCAATTTCCCCTTCGTCCCCTTTGCTCTCCTCTCTCCTGTCGACTTAGGAGCAAGCATTGCCAATAGTTTCTTTATGAAAACTGAAACTGCCAAGAAACCCAATTTTTTGGGTTTCCAAACTTAATCCACCTTAAAATGTGAGAGAGGTGGGATGTGGGCCTGCAGCATATAGGCCTGAACCCAACATTTAGTCTGTGTGCTTTAGTAGGCATGTGGACAAATGTTCTGGTTAATCACAAATTATCCTGCAGAATCATACACTAGATGCAACTGGGTAATCATACTTGCATTGGCTGGGGCGCTAGTTTTATCTTCTATAAGAACAATTTCTCAGCTATAATTTTAGATAGTCTGCTTGTGCTTTATGATAATGCATTTGTTGATGCAATGGAATGTGCATACAGTCACCATTTAAAAGAAAATTTTCCTATCATCTTTTGCTCCATCCATGCAGTTCAATTTTCAAATGGAAATTCACAAAACATCATTTGGGTGAGAGAATGTCAAAGATGAACCCATTATTACCAAGCACGAGCCAACATATCATGCAAAGCTGTAACTCTAGTTAACCAGTATGAGCCAATGCATCATATCAACATCGTATGAACCAATGCATCATATTATCAACATGATGTCTTCAGCTGACAACAGTCACGTTGGGGATGATTTAGCCAGTACCTTCGTACTTTTCATGCACAAAGCAGGCACTTTCAAGACCAATCTTATTCTTGCATCTCTTTCATTGGCATTATAATTCACCTTTAAAAGAAGATTGTTTGTTGGACTTCCACAAGCTGGCTTGTCTTTGATCCTGCAACAGTATAAATCTTGGGCACTAAGCTTGTCAAGTTGTGGGATTCATTACAGCTAGTGGATAGTGTACTTGGTGCTCGACTTTTATTATGGTTGGCAAGTGAAAATGTCCAGTGACTTAACCTAATACTTTTATAACATTTAGGTTCCTACTATATGGTATTGGTACCTTGCTATATTTCATTTTCTTTTAGCTTTTGATCTTGTAGATTCATGTGTACCCTTTAACTGTAACTGCATGAATATCTGTTGGTGAATATTCTTCCCAATTATCAAGGGAATAGAAGCTAGTTGATGTATTACCTATTGAAAATGGCTATGGTACCGTTTAGGTTGAATCACTAGCTAAGAAATATGAGGAGAAATACAAGCAAGTTGCAGATGTAGCTTCAAAATTGACTGTAGAAGAGGCTACTTTACGTGATATTCAGGTATTGCAGATAACCGTCCAATCCATAAAACTTCTTCATGCATATGAATTTGTGTATTTGATACATAACTTTAACTTATTTATCTATAGGAGAGAAAACTGGAATTACAGAATGCATTAGTGAAGATGGAGCAAGGTGGAAGTATCGATGGTCTACTTCAGGTAGTTTTTTTACTGGGTTAAGTGATGTAAGGTCATACCAAGACACTCAATTTTTGAAGCAAATTTCCAGGTTCGGGCTGACCGCATACAATCTGATCTCGAGGAGTTAGCAAAAGCTCTCAATGAACGCTGCAAACATCATGGGATAAATGTCAAGATGGCCTCAATTGAGCTTCCGTTTGGTACTGATGATTTTAAACTGGCTTGCATATTCCTAAGTTACTAATTATTTTCCTAAATGTACGTCTCATTTTTAGCTAAAGGTTGGTCTCTACAAGCATTCACCGTATGCTATTTTACCAACCATTTTAAGTTTACAAAAGCTTAATTATGAATTCTATAAGAATAACAATTTCTTTTTTTCTTCTAACATGAGTCGCCAGTAAATCAATTAAGGACCATGGAACCATCATCTTTATAAAAATTCCCTCTCCCCCCCTCTCTCTCCCTTATTTGGAAAAAGTAGATATGATTATATTATCATGGAAGATGGATATATTTCTCAAGAATATTGAAACAAAGGAACAGCCAGAGTTTAGAGAATTCAAGCAAAATTTTAGTACGGTTGAAATAATATAAATGTTTAAATGTTTAACCCTCAACCCTCACAAGAGCATTAGAGTTTTGGTACAGTGGAAGAGACTTTAATATGGTATGAGAGTAACTTAGATTCAAATCCCACGCATTTTAAGTGGATTAAAAAAATCGTTCCGTGAATCCAGCCCTATGGCCAAAATGGGCCTCGACCACCGGGGTCATGTTGAAATAATATAAATATATATTTATATAACCCTCAAACCTTAGCGCAACTCTAGAGTTTTGGTGCAGCGGAACTTTAACAAGTACAATTGTGGAATCCAACTTGTTGTAACTGAGATCTGAGTTCCAAAAAATTTCAGTAATGCAATGAAATCATTAACTAAGAGGAGGATATCAATATGAAGGTACTAGGACAATGACTATGAAGGTACTAGGACAATGACCTGAAAGACGTCATTTGATTAGAATATGAATATCTTGTTGAATGGCAAGGGTTTCTTCAGATAAATATTGGTGCAATGGTGGAATCAAACTCTTAATAATTGAGAAAGTTGCACTAATGCAATGTAATCATTAGCTAAGAGGAGGATGGCAGTAGTAAGGTATGCATTCATAGGTGATTTGTACTAAAATTATTCTATATGGTACACAAACTATGTGCCTAATTTGGAGAGCCCCTTAAAGTTACTAGGATCGTAACCTGAAACATGGACATTACATTTGATTAAAAAATAAAGGAGGAGACGTGAAAGATTCTTTTGATTTCTTTGTTGGATCAAGGAATTGCAAATACAGGAGGCGATAGCTAAACATGCTGCAAGGTTATGCTTGAAAAAACAAAAAAACATTCTATTCATAAAGTGATTTCAGGCTTTATATACGATGAACTCAATCTTTTCTAATTATTATTTGCATGCGGTACCCTCAGGTTTTTCTTCTTTTTATTTCATTCCATATAAAGAACACATGTTCATGACATAGAGTTCCTCTCTGTTTGTTTATACTCAAGGTTGGCAACCTGGCATACAAGAAGGGGCCGTTGACTGGGATGAGGAATGGGATAAATTTGAAGATGAAGGTATGTCTAATTTTGCGTTATTCTTGAAGATGCTCTGTAATCTTGGTGCAGATCTCCATTTAAAATCTTCTGAGCTCTGTCAATAAGGTAGCTGAAATTCCTGATTTTTTTGTTGCATTCAACTCATCAAACAGTTTCCATTGTGACTTCTCACTTTGGGCCTTATCTTGTTTTTACAGTATAACAATATTTTTCCGTAAATATCTGTACAAGGCATATGACAAAAATACCACAAGTAGTGGTGAGCAGTATACGGTTTAAAACCAGAAACCGAACGGAACTGAGTTACGCTATTCGGTTCGGTTTTTGATACCGTTCATTTTACGGTTTGGATTTTGGAATAATTCAGTTTTACGGTTCCATTTTTGGCTTTGGAGATGTGAAACCGAACCGCGAACAACACTTGGTTTTTACAAGATTGTCACCGCGAACTATATATATAATCTCATTCTCCTTTGTCTTCTTCTAGTCTCCCCCACTCTACTTCTTTCTCTACGGGTCTCCATCACTCTCCCATCCTCTCTCTACATATATCTGAAGAAAAGTCTAAAGTTCTCTCTCTAACAATTGTGTCCCCCACCAGTCTAGCTTCAGTCCCCTAGATTTCCTCACCCTAATACTAATCCTCCTTTCAGAACCCTAGCCATGGTGTTGGTGGAGAAAGACCCACGGTCAGGACAACTCGGGCGATTGTCCCTCCTCTTCCTAAGACAAAGGCATTGTCAGTGTCAGCAAATCATCGAGAGTCTCTTTATCATCAAGAGATTTCATCATTATAGAAGATTACTACCTCTTCAGTTGCAACTTGGTTGTAATTTGGTTTAAATAAATAATTTTTTTAGATAAAGGACGGGATCAAGGATATCCCAACAAAAATTTATCATTAGGTTTGAAATAATGTGTTTTATAATTTATAATTATTAGTAACCTTATTTGTAGCATATACTACATTTATGAGTAGCCTTTTGTCTAAACAAAAGTTGTTAAACATTTGTTATAAAGTGTGTTGTAATTTCATTTATTGTTTTAGTAAACAATATATCTTTCAAATCTTCAATGCAATTACACTTCAATATATTATTTTTATTCAACCAAACCCAAGAAGAGGCCCGACAGGACATGCTACATGGAAAAAATGTTGTTTTAAAACTATTTGTTCGGAAAACTGATAATTTCCGGTCCATTAAGACTGACCCAGCCCAACTGCATTAATCAAACCAAAAAGACCGAAATTTCTAATGTCGTTTCGTTCAGTTCGGTTTTGGGAGTTTGCGGTTCAGTTCGGTTCGATTTTTTTCCTGGTTGTGGTCCACTGCATATTTGTAAAACTAGGGTTTTGTTTAACCGAATAGACTGAATGCTTAGTCTAACCACAAGAGAGATGATCAATAGTATCATTACAATTTATATTTATGAACATATGAGATAAATTATTTAAGATAGAAATAAGAGTTCCAATGGGTCGAATTTTAATAAATGTCAGGCAAATTGGGGTTGAGGAATGTATATCTTGGATAGCTATTCTCAAGGGAGCATAGTTACTTTGATCACGATACGTCCTGGGTGATGGTACAGGTTCAGGAATGGGGTATGCCACTTGTATTTATTTTCGGTACCAATGGGGGTAGGCTTAGTTGGTTCACTAATTTGGTTTACAGTACGCTTTAAAAATTAAAATACTAATTGGACTGGTGTTAGTTCTTATTTCAATATATAATTCAATAAGTCCATCGTATGGAAGAAAAAAACTTACATAAAACATAACATTGGAACTCATAACTTTATTTCAAGAAATAAGTTAGAAAATTTTACATCTTATATGGTTTTTAGGACCTTTGAGTTATCATCCTTATTTTCTAGGATTTAGAGAAAATATTGTGGTTAATGTGAAGTTCTCTTATTCCCAATGCTTCTACTTCACTTTGTTGTTTGTTTTTATGTATACCTATGATCTTCGGATTAGGTTAATATGTGTCCTAAGGGCACATGATAACAACATGCACATCGATAAATGTGCATTTTACACAGATACTCCCACCAACACATTAAATAAAGCAATTTTTCACTTAAAGTGTGCATTTATCAATGTAAAATGTACATTTATCAATGTGTTGGTGGGAGTACCTATGTAAAATGCACATTTACCGATGTTTTATTATGTGCCCTTACGGCACATTTTAACATAACCCATGATCTTTAATGCTTTGACAACTATTCTTTCTTAATGTAAATTCATAATGAACATTGGAAAAGTAAAATAGTCAATCATTAAAATTCAAGTTTGAAGTTTGAATTCATGGCTGCAACTATTTCACTTCCTACACACACAAAAAAACTCAACTTCAAAACAACACATCAAAAAACGTCATAGAAAGTGAAAAATTAGACACAAGGATTTGGAGCATGAAATTTGGTGATCCGGACCACGTAACAGAACGATCCGGATCAGAAGTGTACCGCGTATTGGTACGCTCGTACGAGAAGTTGGTATGACAAACAATTGGCACGGATACTTGAGCATCCTGCCTGCTATTGACCAACCTTGGGCCTAAGGCTAAGACGCTCTTTAGGAATAGGTGAACACTCAGAAGTTCCCTTCCTAAAAGTTCTTTGGGAAGTCAACTACCTCAATGTTCACTGTTGAAGTTCAATGTAGATACCATTGTGTTTCGTCAAGGTTCATTCTTCAGCTTCTCACCAAGATAGGCAATACAATACCTTTTCGGTAAGGGGGCTTCTATCCTGACATAGAGGTCGTAACAATAAAATTCAAGTACCTTATTGGATAAGCAATGTAGGCACTGTAGTACATAGTTTAGGTTGTTTAAAATCTGCTCATCCTCTGGGACCATAGCGACATTCCCCTGCAGGGACAAGTAAACCCCGTGTGAACCCGAGTTCCTATCAAACCAATGATAAGTGATACCCTTCATGAAATGTTCTGGCCTAGCATTTTTGTTCTGGCCAACTTTGGTCTTCTCCATCGAAAGGGGCAGACCAAGTGTTTTAGAGCTTTTCCTGGGTTCTTTTATAATGCAACGAGTTTATTCTAGTAGCTACTTTACATAATAATTTTGTACTGGATGGGTTGTATCGTTCCATGCTATTATACCCTCATTTTCTCAAAATGATTGATGGCCCTCATTTTTTGTTAATTGTAGCAGTATGAATACTTAATAGGGCCTGTACTCATCCTCACTTTATTTGTATTTCCAGGTTTTTCAATTGCAAAGGAACTTTCTGTTGACACAGAGAATGTTGCAGAACCTGCCCAAAAGTCTCCCTCAAGTTGGAGCGAAGAGGCTTCCCCTTTTGCAACATCCTCTCATGTCTATAGCAATTCTGGTGACCGATTTGCTGAGAATGGCTCAGCTTATGATCATAGTGAAGATGGATCAGCAAGGAGCCCTCCTGGTAGTCCCGGAAGAAATGCTTTTGGAAGTCCATCAAAAGAATTTCACTCCCCAATGCACGATCTATCACCCAATGCCAAAGATAGTCACAGGTAACATTGATGTAAATCCTTTTTATTTGTTGTGCTTTTCCTTCCGTTGTTTTAGTTTCCATGTTTCACATTAAGGGATGTTCTCAACAACAAAAGCAATGCCTTACAAACATTCGGAGTTAGTTAAATGATTTTTAATTAAAGATTCATGCTGAGATCCAACAATAGTGGTTAGTTGGCTCTTTTGGATGCCATACGCTGGAACTAGAAGATAGAAATTTTTGTATCACCCCAAGCTTCACTAAATGAATTATAGACTTTTCTGTTTAATTGGCATTCTTATATGAAGTAGATTATTAGTGTCGCTTCAAAATACACTAGGACATGTTGATGCCATGTCGTGTGCCCGTATTTGGCGTACTTTTCTCTATATTTGTGTCTGTGCAACATAGGGGAAAAGGAATGACATTTCCTGAAATAATCATTGATAAAATAAACTGATAATTTATTTTCTTCACTTTTGACTATCAGCTTATCATCTTTTTTTTTTCTGATTGCTTATAAAGTCTCATATTCTTCTAATTACTTCTGTAGTGATCATGGTGGAGCAGAATCCATCTTTCCCAAGGACAAGTTTGTTGATGATTCATGGGGTGCTGCTTTTGATGCTAACGATGATGTTGATTCAGTTTGGGGCTTTAATGCAAAGGTACACCAATTTTATGATATCATTCGTCTGAACCGTTATGATACATCTAGATTGAGAAGTGCCTTTTTTTTTTGTCTTATCTTTGCAACTCATTGCAGGTCTCTGATCATAATTCCTTTTATGATTCTGGAGAGTTTGGTCTAAATCCAATCAAGGTAGACTCCCCTTGTGCTTCCAGTGAGTTTGGAATGGAGAAGAAGAGCTCGTTCTTTGCGGATTCTGTACCAGGCTCTCCACTATTCAATTATGCCTCACCGAGATTTAGTGAAGGGTTCGACAGTCACTCTTTTGACACTTCTAGCAGATTTGATTCATTCAGTATGCGAGACAGTGGACTCTTCCAGCAGCGTGAAAGCCTTACCAGGTTTGATTCTATTTGCAGCACCAGCGATTTCGGTCACAGCCATGGATTTTCCTTTGATGATACAGAACCCTTCGGCTCAAGTGGACCATTCAAAACTACTGAAACTCCAAGGAAAAGTACTGATAACGGGACTGCTTTCTAGAGGTCATGCAACCGAGAACCCTTTGTTTGTTTGTCAGGTGGTTCAATTTTGTGTTCCCGCGTGGGCTTGGATTATGTGTGATATTTAGTTCTCTTGTATGCTTCTACGTGATGAAAGATTGAAAGTTCATTTTGTTTTAATGACTGGAAGACATCCATTGGATATTATTTTGATCGTGTACTTCTGTTTCATTTGTATATGAGCATGGGATAGAATTTCTCTCTTGGTCTGTGCTCAAAGAGTTAATAATGGATACGAGAGGGGAACATACGGACATTGTATATTTTGTGGTTATTGCTTTGTATGGGTACAAGAGAATAGTATGTCAAATATTGCCTACTTATTGGATGTGTATTCCCAAGTTTTTAATTATGAGCATCTCCAACCCCATTGTCTTGTTTTGTGTTGTGATTCCTATGTGGCATGAGACACAAGACAATGTCTTTCCTATGTGGCAAGATGATATTCACACAAGACAATGAGATAAAAAAGTGTTCTTCAATGCAAAAGTATTGAGAAGACAATAAAAAAATATTGTTTTCAACTTTCAAGACAACTCTTCCACTTCTTTATTTTTTTTTATAAATATTTATATTCATAATTGATGATGTGGAGACAAAGTCATTTGAAGTGCATTGTCTAGATCTAGACAACCAATTTCACATTGTCCTTGTCATGTCAACTTCATGATTTATTATACATTTGTATTGGAGAAGAATTTTTGAAATGAAAACTTGTCATTCCTATGTGGCAACCATTTTTTCTAAACTCACAATAGGGTTGGAGATGCTCTAAGGCCTCGTTTGGTTCGCGGAATCTCCCGGTTGGGAAAGGAAAGTGATTACTTTCCTATGTTTGGGTGTCCAAGGAATTGAGGAGGAAAGGAAAGTAATTCCCAATGGAAGGAAAATTAGGGGAAAAGTGATTACATCCATTTAAGGAAGGAATCACTTTCCCACATTGAAGTATTCACTTTCATTTCCAAATTTCTTGGCATTGCCAAACATCGGAAAGGAAAATCAATAGGAATTAAAGTTTCTCAAAAGGAAGGAAATGACAAGGAATTGATTTCCTTTCCCTTCCATTCCGCGAACCAAACGAGGCCTAATAGTTTTGGGCAATTGATAAAGGCACTGCATAATTTGATCGGGGCTAGCCCATTTGTAAGTTTGTGTTATTTACAAGTTTGCCATTGAAAAAATTTATTAGGGCTAGCCCACTCATAGTATAAAAGTCACTTTTTTTTTTCCTATTTTTTTCCTCTTCTTCTTCCTTAACCCATCCAAGAAGAAGAAGAAGAAGAAGAAGAAGAAGAAGAAGAAGAACAAAAATGTTAAACCCTAATATTGGTGGAAATCCTAATATTGTTATCCCTAATTTTTTTCTCATTTCCAATTTCGATGGCACCCAAAGGCTCCTCATAATATACGAACCATAATATGGGAGGAAACCCCAATATTGCTGTTCAACTATTGCAAACAAGGACTGTCCAATTTTCTGGCAGTCCTACAAACTGACTGGACTGCCAGAAAACTGGGCAGTCCTAAGTCACAGCATGTGAAACAAAGGACTGTCCATTTTTCTGGCAGTCCTTACAGTATGTAGGACTGTCCAGTTTTCTGGCAGTCCTGAATACAGTAAGGACTGCCAGAAAAATGGACAGTCCTTTGTTTCACATGTTGTGACTTAGGACTGCCCAGTTTTCTGGCAGTCCATTCAATTTGTAGGACTGCCAGAAAATTGGGCAGTCCTTTGCAATTACCACTAGAATCGGTACCACGTTGCAAAAAGCATCTGCATACAATTGGAATCATTGGGATCCTCCGTTGAATAATAATAGCTAGGCCTACTGGTTTTCTAGATCTATTGTTTTGTATTACAGTCCTGACACCATATTGATACTTCCATCGCATACTATTCACATTAGAAACTATTGTAGGTAAACATTAGAATTCCAGATTATTCTATAAAAAGGAGAAATTATATTATTTTTCCATAACACTGACCAAGAAAGCTAAATACCAACATCAGTTCCATATATATACCATCAAAAATATCTTACCTAATGGACATGCCAACCTATCCAATTATTTCCTTCAGCACCAAAGCACTATAAATTCTTACAAGAATCCATAGCCATAATCAAGATCCCATCAGGATCCCATCATTTTATGTTCAATAAACTGAATGGACTGTCCAATTTTCTGGCAGTCCATTCAGTTTGTAGGACTGCCAGAAAATTGGACAGTCCTTTATTTCACATGTCGTGACTTAGGACTGCCCAGTTTTCTGGCAGTCCATTCAGTTTGTAGGACTGCCAGAAAATTGGACAGTCCTTTGTTTCACATGTCGTGACTTAGGACTGCCCAGTTTTCTGGCAGTCCATTCAGTTTGTAGGACTACCAGAAAATTGGGCAGTCCTTTGTTTCACATGTCTTGACTTAGGACTGCCCAGTTTTCTGGCAGTCCATTCAGTTTGTAGGACTGCCAGAAAGTTGGACAGTCCTGGTCGACGCACAGTTTTTTCGTTCGTGCATACTTGTGTTTAATTTAAATGGATAATTTCCCACTCCGAATGTAGTTTAATTCAAATGGGCTACAGACAATTGAAATAAACAATGTAATGGATGCTTGAATTTTTTAATTTAATTTTTAGGATTTTGGAAACAAATAGAGAAAGAATTTGGGTGCCATCGATCTTCTTGAGAAAAAAATTTGGTAGAGAAGGGGAAGAAGAAGAGAAAATTTCTAGGGTGGAAGAAATTTCTAGGAATTTTCAAATTAACTTCTTGCTTGGAGATGGAGAAATGGTGGAGGAGAAGAGGAAGAAGAAGAAGAGAGGAGTTAGGGTTTAGGAAGAGAGAGAAAATTTTTTGCAAATGAGAGGGAAAATTTGGGTTTGGAGAAATTTTACTTTGGGACAGCCCTAGATAAAAAAAATGTACTGTCCTGAGTAAAATCCCAAAAAAATTGGGCTAGCCCCAATCCGGACTAGCCCCGATCAAAAAAGGCAGTGCCTTTATCAATTGCCTAGTTTTGTGGGGCTCTTTTCTGTTGGCAGGCATTAGTAATGTGAAGGGAAAGAAACTGCGCTCATATTTTCTACTAGAATTTTGCCATTGCAGTAGCTTTAGATTCTCCACAATTAGGGTTTTGATGCTCCAAACTGTATTTTTTTTGGTTGACGATCTAGCATTAAATTGCATTTCTAACCTTTTCGATGCTTGTAGCTTAAATTCTACACAATTTAGGTCTGATACTCGTAATAATTTTTTCCCCCTTATGGTTGATGATCTCGCATTAAATTGCCTTCTGAGAAATGGCTGGGAGCTTTTGGAAGGGGAAAGAACAAGTGTGTCTATTTTCTAGATGATTATGTACCATTCTGCTAAAATTTATGTTCTTGACCATCACGAAACGGATAGTCTCTGCATAGGAAACCCTTTGCAGAACGTAATTTGGTGCCTTTACATTCCTAGTTTGCAGCTACGGTTCAGAAAGGCGAGGTGCTAGTTCACCAGCAGGTGTTAAAAGTCTTACTTTACTACAGCCTTCTTTTACAAAGATCAATTTGTTGTGATTTGGATAAACTCAAATATTGATGTCCTTATCCATACACAAACACCTCTATCTTATTCCATCTATATACATTAACTAAAAAAGCTACCTACAGATTTTCTGGCTATCCATTTCTTCTTTTTCTATCTTATTTTACAACATGTTATCAACACGACCACTCGAGTGGTTTCAGGCCATCGAGAAAGATCAGATCAGAAAATCGGATTGAACAATCCGACCAGATTCATAGATTACTTCTTCTTTTTTTCCTTCTTTTAATTAAAGTTTTTGCTGTGATCTAAACCCCAAAACATGTTATATCTTTATTGTTCAATGGTATACGTGTGACATAATATGTTCTTGAATTTTTCCAAGATTCGTTTGGTTTGTACAGTTTTGCTTTAGTTCAGAAGAAAGTCAATTTTCATATATAAATTATAGTCATCCAAATCCTTGGATATCAATTTGCAATATTTTATGTCACAAACTTGCATCAGATTATTTGATTGATTGATATTGTCAAATGTGATACTTTCTATTTAAATTGCATGAACAATCAGTATGGAGCATGAACTCTTTTCAATCTCACCCTAACATGCTTATTGATTTATTTAACTCTATTGCCATAGATATTTGTTAAGCTGCCCTTATCTATTCTTATTTTTATTAAACTTAAATATCTATCGAAGTTTATTTTGAGATTTTATATTTTGATCAGAATTAATTGGATGGATCTTATCTGACCATATAGCATACATGGCGTTGATTTGAAAAGAGCAACAATGTATTATTTAAATTATATGTTATGTTAGCTATTAAATTATATGTAATACTCTTAAAGTCGAACATCCCAAAATCTCCGATAAAGGCTCTGGCTCTGTTTTGGATACTTCAATTTGCTTTCCTTTTTGACCCAGTAAATGTTTAGGTGTGAATACACAAAATAATTATGCGTATACTTTTGAACACTTTTTGTTTCATATCCAACCAGAAAAAAAGAGAAAATCTCCATAGTGCCAGTTTGATCGTCTAGAATGTGTTAGGATGGAGTGCACTTGGTTTTGAATGCTGGTATGTTCAAGATTCTTTGAATAATATAAAATAAAAGAAGTATGTTAGGTAACTATTTACGCATAGTAATGGGTGGAAGAAAAGACACTTTCCACATGAGAAAACAAATAAGGGAATCAAATATTGTTCACACCCACAGTTTAGTGGTATCATCGTTTCTTATGTGCCAAACCAGCTACTGAAGGTTTGCAAATATTCATTCTTGAGATGGTTCTTTGCATAATCTGTAGTATAATATAACTAACTTGTTATCGCATTATGTAACGCCTCAGTCCCAAAATACGAAGGATTATGATACGTAAACATGTCAGCTACGTATCAAGTGGACTTCAGCCCAGCTCGAATACGTATAAGTTGTCTAAAGTTCAAGTCTAATTATAACTAGTAAGTCCAACTATATCTCAATCCACAAAATAGTAACATGAATAGCGAACCAAGTGCACAATAGTTAATCAGACCATAATACACTGATTCTAGAATAGATAATGTATTAGAGTGGATCCCCAATAACACACATATCATGAACAAGCTAGAAGAAAGATGAAGCTTGTAAAATACTAGGCTATAATAGCAGCATGAGTCAATTTATGACAAAAATATAAATAAGGAAGGATATGATCACGATATCAACTAAATATACCTGATATCATGGAGAAACAACTACCAACTACCCTTCTATATTAGCAGCTCAGCAAAACCTGGAGAGATTACCAGGTCCTTAGGGAACATAGCAAGGTACATAATAACATGTCAAATGTAACAGTAAATAACATGCATAAAAAGACAAAAAAATAGACACAAAGGAATAACTAAGACACAAGAATACTAAGGTACAAGGAAGTAAGGCAGTGGCATGCCATACTATATGTAGCTAACAATAAGTCAGGTAAAACTTATAGACTGTAGTCAAGGCAAGCACTCCCAATCTATAATATCTCAATTGTAGTCAAGACAAGCATTTTCAATCGAGATGGTCAAGTAGCCAATTCTAGTATCAAGGTCAAGTCAATCTTGTAGACTGTAGCCAAGACAAGTGCTCCCACTCTATAGAATATCTCAAGTCAAGTCATACTCAAGTCAAGTCATGTCAAGGGAATAGCGTCATAGGACTAGACAACTTCATCATGAGACATGTGATCATAAAGACCAATATAACATGTAATGAAGGATATAATAGAAATTATATACGTGCACATAAAACAAAAAAATGGGAAAAAGCAACATATAACAACCAAGTATGAATCATAGGAAACATGTACCATATGACAAAATAAATAACATGATTAAAAGGAAAATATGTAAATACTGCACAATTCGGCAAGGTATACTTGTCTATCTCATGCAACTGTGCATACTGCGGTCCAACTCCGATACCCTTCGTCACTCCGTCACGTTCTCCTAGAATATATATCCACCAATCGATGACACATCTATGACATACAATATATGGACTTACCATGTATAGACCAATAATATTTATATACCATACTAGTCACATTAACTATTCGACTCAATATAACATTATAACTTTAAATCTACCCAATAAAGTAATATTTTTATATCATAAAAAATATTTTTATTCCTGGAAAAATATTTATAAATACTTTATAATAATATTAGTCTATTTAATTCATAGAAAAATAGGTATACAAGTCTCCTATTGATCAGACGTCAATAATCACCAACTTGTGTAATCGTTTCGTACCGGAAACAAATATTTTTAAACAAACAATAAATCTAGAAAATTATGTAAAATACATTCGAATATAGATTTTATGATAAAATAAACACAACAATTATTTTAGAATAGTTCCTTAGGGTTCCGAGTCCAAAAAGCCACATAGATTCTAGGTTTTTCGGTGATCCAACAACAATACGACGGACACAAATTTTATTAAAAATATAAAATCTCCACCAACTGGAACAAAAGTAAATGGGATAGAAAGAGTAGGATATCTAGTGTATTACCCAAAATATTTGAGTGGTTTGAGTGCTCCGCAAGTTGTCGAAAACTAACCCGCAAAATAATTAGTTCAGTCTGGACGCGTTCGTAAAACGGACGCTTCAGACAAACCGTACGGAACCACGTGGGTGGCCAATAGGAGATGGAAGTAGATATATAGGTCTTCGTGTTATCTTTGGTTTCGTGCAAAATGGATATCGAAAAGTAGATGAAATACATCGAGGAAGATGACCAACCTGCT
This sequence comes from Iris pallida, assembly GCA_029216955.1. NCBI lineage: Eukaryota > Viridiplantae > Streptophyta > Magnoliopsida > Asparagales > Iridaceae > Iris > Iris pallida. Next base: position 15,968,741 of record JANAVB010003400.1, on the reverse strand, counting down.
TAGTTCGCAATAAAATGTGCTGTTGGAATTGGCTGACTTGCAGGGCTATTTTGGAGTACTCGAAGGGTTGTGAATGTGTGGAGGGTTAATAGGATGGTAGATAATCATGTTAGATTCACAACGAACTCTCGTGGAGCTTTACATGAGGTCGGAAAGGGGTCGAAACTGCTAATACGCCACGAGGTGCTGCGATTGAATTGGCTGGAAGGGGGTTTCGAGTTTCGCAAGGGAGATGAGAGGGGGTGGCTGATTATTAGGGTTAAAAATATAAAGTTTGAGGCTTAGATATGTTAGGGTTTGATAGTGGAGGTTTGGTAAATTTTGGTAAGGTTTGGTGGTCCAACTTGCAAGATATATCAAGGTGAATCTTAAAAGATTTATTACGTTTCCTAATATGGAAACCAATATTGGAATTAAATCTAATGGGTTTGATCACTCATGGATGGACAAATATTAAATAATTCTAGTCTAAAATTATCCTGTTAGGTTAGGGAAACCTAGAATAGGCTCTACCAAAGCTCGTTGGAAAAGGTTTGGACCGATAGGATTTTTTGAGTCTAAATAGGCTCCGAAAGTCTAGTTAATGGGTCTTGTGTGTCATTTGAAAATAAATAGCACATGATAATTCAATTGAGTAACACACTATTGACATGTGTGTAGTAGGCTCAAAATAGGTCAAAACTATATATTGGGTCGAATAGTTTGGGTCGGAATTGAGTCTCAAATTGGAATAAGAAAATATATCGAATTTACAACGAATGCAAAAATGACCATTTTGACCCAAAAATTGTACATAAAAAATATAGTAAAATGAAGCATGTTTGAGTGGGATATGATATACCAAATGAAGATGGACTTGTCTAGAACACGAATATGGAACTTGTTTCGAGAAATTAGCTAACACTACACTTCAAAAATCAAAGCTACGACAAAGTGTATTTATAATCAAAATTTAAATATAAAATATACTTTAATAAATAAAAATCTCATTAATAAAAAAAACCCCAAAAATTAGGTGCTTAAAAATTAACAAGATTTCCCCCCAAAATTTTAGCTAGTGAATCTATCAATAAAATATACTTATCGTTAGTATCTTATTTTTGCAAGGTGATCATTAATTCAGAACATATTATAAGAGGATAGAATCATGTTGGTTTCATCAACAATGAGCCTTCTTATTAATGAATATTCTACTATTATATGAATGAACAGAACCTAGCTTTGTTATTATAGTTTTATTGTTCCTCTTCTTTCTTAATGTAAGGATACAACTCTATAGAAATAGACTGGTTTGTTTATATCCAATGAAATTCAATTGCCTTGAAAATTTGAGCCGTTAGTTAATTATCACATGCTAATTTCTTTTAAACCTAGCTTACCTCATCATGATTGTCTAGTTCTTCTGTTGTTCATACATTCAACCTAAACATTAGATTATGTAGTGAATGTCATATGCACTGCACAAATTTGTAATGTTATTTCCTATGAGATATTTGTTATCCAGTTGATATATACAAATTGGGTGTTATTTACACAAATTATTATTTGTAAATTTAGTATGAATAATTTGGCTTGCATATGTTTTGGAGCACTCAAATAGGTGCATGCATGACAGGTGTTGCGCTACATGTCCAAGGAAAACCAGTAGCCAGTGAATTAATTTTGCAGGTCGCAGTAGGTTATTGGCCCCCGCTATTTTGACAATGAATATATAGTTGACAATAATTTAAATTTTCTAAGAAAACAAAACAAAAGTTGTTGTCTAATTTCCTACAAAATATCATAGACTTGAAGTTCTATGTCTAATAACTTAAAAACCTACTTATGAATTATAGGACACATAAATAATACAAAAATTTCTTTCTCCTAGATGCCAAACCTTACCAAGTTGGAATTCTCTGCCTAGAAGTTAATGAAAATAATTATCTCGCTTGCAAGCTAGATGCTAAGCTTCACCTTAGCTTCCTTGACCTGGTACACACACTGAGTACTCCTACAAAAGAAAAGCCAATTAGTCCTGGAGACAAGGCTAAAGCGATAATTTTTTTGCGTCGACATCTTCATGCTGATTTGAAGAACGAGTATCTCACTATAGAAGATCTGAAAATTCTGTGGGAATCCCTGAAGGATAGATATAACCACCAGAAAGCAGTCATCCTCCAAACGATGAGGAATGAATGGATCAATCTTCGATTCCAGGATTTCAAGATAGTATCTGAATACAACTCAGCTATGTTCAATATTGCATCAAGGCTTGAGTTGTGTGAAGAATCAGTTACTTAGGAGCAAAAGATTGACAAATCCCTTTCAACATTTTATGCCACAAATATATTGTTGCAACAACAATATAGACAACCACACTATTCTAAGATTTCAGAACTCATCTCTGTTCTCCTATTTGCTGAGGAAAATAACAAGGTCCTCATAAAAATAATAATACTATGTCTATTCCTGAAGCAAATGCCAGTTATGGATATTCCAGAGGTAAAAGCAGAGGTAGAGGACATTATGAAAACTCTAGCAAAGGTGGTTACGGAAGAAGAAGGTATCGTGGTCACCCCAGCAGTGGTAGGTATAATGAACCATGGAAAAAACAGAAAAAAACTTATTCCAACCAAAGATCAAGAAAATGAGAATAATAGAGCATCAAGAGACATGCTTCAAATATGGACGCGAAGGTCATTGGTCCCGCACCTGTCCTGAATCCAAAGAAGTGGTGGCCAATTATCAGAAAACCCAGAAGGTTGAAACGAATGTCATCCTTGATATAGACAATAATGACCCCTTGATGAAGAATTTGAGGCACAAGAGAACGCCAACTTGACATCTGCAATTTTTTATAGGATGATCAGTATTAAGGGTAGAAATATTTTTGATTTTTTTAGATTATGTTGGTATTTATTTAGATCGATAGTTTTTTTGCATTTATGGTTTGAACATAAAACACCCAATGTCGATTGGATATTTATGTTCAATTTTTCTCCTCCGACTACTAATTTTTTTTAGAGATGTAAGAATTTATGAGCTATCATTATAATAAGATATAATTCTCGACGTTAGGGGGTGATAGATGGAAGATAAATGCATTATTCCAGAAGAACGTCGTGAATCATCGTTTTAAAAGAACGTTGTAAAGCATCGTTCCAAAAGAATTATAATGATGTACTTCCACTTTATCTAATATTGACTAAATTAGAAAATTATCCCTTATGTTTCACATTAAAGAATTATTAAATGTTTGCTCGATTATACTGCATAAATAGTTATATAAACTATGTATCTATCTTCTAATAGAAGTAAGTACCAAAAGAACCAAATAAAGACAACAAATGAATAAGTTCTATATTAAAAATGCGTAATACCTAAAGGTTCTAAAGATTCAGCTCTCCAGAAGAAGAGGCCGAATAATATAACATACCCTAATACACTTGAAGAAGCAGCTCCTGAAGAAGTATCCCTTGTAGAGAAAAAGTTCATGATGATCAGAAGAAGTCATGAACCAAATATCCAATTTCTCAAACTATATCACTCGATCGAGGAAATACCTCAGATTCCAGAAGAAACTAAGAAAGAGGTACCGGTGCCCAAGAAACCTATGTTCAAGAGAAATTTGGAATCATGAAAAATTTATCATAGATGACATTATCGAATAAAAATAAAAAAGGATAATAAGAATGAATGATAACACCAAACCACGAATATCCTTGAATGTAGAAAAGGATAAGGAAAAGATGTGACATCTCTCGCAAAACGTGGAGTGTTCAATCATATAGTAAAAAACCCAAAAGGAATGAACACGATAGGTTTTGAATGGGAGTTCGTTGTCACGCACCGATCCCCAGAGTCCTTTTGTCCTCACTTTGGACTCTGTGAAACCGTTCGTCCTCGGTTGGACGTAATACTGTGCAAGCCTAAGTTGCACTTGCACAAGACCAAGACCTGTACAATGACAAAATAGATAAGATAGATGTCACTACCACTTTTCTAGCTTGAGAGTATTTTGGTCATTTTTAAAATTTTGGAATTATTTTGGAAATTATTATTATTAATTATAATTATTAGAATTTTTAGTGATTTTTAGTATAATTGATTTGGTGCAAGTTTTGACTTTGACTAGTGTTGACTTAGAGACTGTCCTAGAGGCTAACCTAGGTCATGACTATTTGATTAGGTTATGGAAACCTAGCTTGACCTAACTTAGTGATAATTAACGAATTAGATTTATTCTGGGGAAATTAGGATTTGAATTGATTAGGGAATGGCTTGTGATTTCACAAGTCATGATTAGTGATTTTGGCCCATGGAAGCCCATAGATCAATATTGGAACCCTAACCCTAGCCCAATACACCCTTGGCCGGCCACTAAGGTCTCCCCCCCTTCTATTTAATGCTCCTAGAAATTAGGGCTAGCCTCCTTAGAAATATTTATAAAGTTTTAGAAAGAGGTTAGTCTCCATCTTCTTTAATTCATAGAAATTTCTATTTAATTCCTTTTCCACCCAAACCAATTGCATTAGGTTCTAATTTTTCTATTCTTGCTGTTTATGTAAGAATATTTTAGAGTTTGGACAATTTGGAGAAGTTTGGCTATCAAGAGGAACACCCCACTTTGGAGTTTTATTGAGAATTTGACACCTATAGGTAACTCCTTCAAAACCTATTGTAATTGTTGTTATTATTGCATTTTAACCTAGATCTAGGTATCCCCTAGCTAACCCTAGATTTTTGTAGGATTTTGTGTCCTATTCGTGTCCCATTTGGACACGTATCAGTCCATGTGTTTGAGTGTTTGATGAAATGCCCCAAAGGGCATTTCGATTTATTTTTAGGAAACTATTTGAATATAAAATTAGGTTTTAACCTTGCTTATAGGTTTCTAGTGTCCTGGTAGGATTTTCGTGTCGCGTCGTGTCGAATTGTGGACACGAATACACGGGCATACGTACGCGCGCGGGGACTGTAGCTCCCCTGCTACTCGGGGCCTTTTGTGCGCAGGACACGACACTTCGACACGTGAAATTTGACACACACTACGGGGCACTGACTGACACCACATGTGTCAAGTCCGAGGGCCTCTCGTGTCGTGTCGGACACGCACAAAGCTGTGCATTGGGTTTACACTGTATCGGCTACAGCCGATTTCCAGCACTGATACACGTGTCGTATCGCACACACGCGTGTCATGGACACGTATCAGGGTGTCCCCGACCTAGCCTTAGTCCCCCTCGACACTGGGACACGATCACGAGATCTGTGTCGTGTCGTGTCGTGTGCACGAGCACTGGAACCACGTGCACGAGGATTGTCCAGTTTTGTACTGTTTTCGTGTTTTAAACTGTTTGGACACGTTTGTGTCCACTTGGGTGGACACAAACACACTGATGGACACGTACACTATTAATGTTTTCATTATCAACCATTAGATTTGCATTTTAGCTTGGTTTCGATGTCAATTTCACATTTACCCAATAAATTCTGAAACCTATAATATCAGTCCTGTTTCTGTGTTTTCTAGTTTTAAAATATAAATTTTGGCAACTGTTTTAACTTAGTCTAATGCTTCTAATTACATATTTTAAATCCTAATGTAGTATACATACATGTGTTCTACCTATGTGTCAAATCTGGGATGGTTTGGAATTGTTTTGGGGCTCAAATCTGGGAGTTTAGTTAAAGACTGAAAACTGAGAATTGGGGGTTGACTGTTTTGAACTGAGATGCAATATTGGTTTTTTTTTCTGAGCATGGACTGAACTGTTAGCATACTGTTTCCCTCTTTCCCTTTTCATTCACTCACTCTCTTGACACACACATTAGCCACTGTTTCACTGTCTAGTTCTGGACTGTACACCACACTGTCCTCATGACAGTTCACCCATTCACTCTATCATTTCACACACCATGTATACTCCACTATAATACTCACTGTTCCAGGTTATTACAGTTTATTCAATATTTTCCTGTTTTCCAGGATATCACACTCTTGACACTCTCATGTTAAACCCTCATGTGACACACACACACACACACACACACACACACACACACACACACACACACACACTCTCTTGTATCCTCACTTGACACCACACTCACATGTCTATGTCTAACACACACACACACTTGAACACACATGCCCTCTTGCACACACATGTCTATTCCTGCACACACACATACTCTCATGTTTTCATTCACTAACACACACACTCTCATGCCTACACACACTCTTGTACTCTCTCACACACACTTGGACACATACATGTGTCCCCCTTTCTCTCTATATATATATATATATATATATATATATATATATATATATATAAGTGTGTTCTATTATATATATTAGATATATATGTATGTGTGGTATACACATAGGAGCCTATGTGTTAATATGTGTATTCTATATTAGATTGTGTAGTATAGCAATATGTGTATTATATATTAGATATATATTGTTGTGTGTGTGTATAAAAAAAAATATATATATTGTTGTGTAGATTGTGATATGGTTGGTGTATAGGCATGATATAGCCTATGGCCTAAGTGTGTTTCTGCTTGACTAGTGAGCCTAGATTGGGCTTGTATAGCCTTGTAATTGTGTGTGTTAACTAGTGTGGGCTTGATAGGACCTAGAATGGCTTGTTTGACCTAGTGGGACTTGGTTAGACCTAGTTGACCATAGTTGACTTAGGTTTGACTTTAGGGTTGACCAGAGTTGACCAAGAGTTGACTTTGGTCTAGATTGACCTAGATTCATGTAGAATGCATTGTAGTGCATCTTATTACTATTCTGGACTTGTTGTGACTTATACTGTTCTAAATAGGAGCCAGAAACCACTCCTCGGACAGTACTTTCATCTTGGATATTCAGATAGCAGGCGAATACATTCTCTGATCTTTTCATACCTGTCTGGACTATATTCTTGCTCTAGATTACTCTACTTGATGCTGACACGTATCTTCACGGATTGGTACTATATGGATCCTTTCCTGAGATGTTATCCCTCTACGGGTGCATCGGGTATTTCATGTTCATGTGCTTTATCATGTGCATCAGGTACTCCTTGTACTCGTACTAGTTCATGTATTTACATGTTCTCATGTGCTTTTATGTACTATCATGTGCCTCATGTACTACTCATTACATGAGTTCACGTATCTTAGTTGTATTCATGTGCCTATAACGTAACTTGAATGGATCCTTGTGTATTGATTGGGGCGGGGTGAGTAGAATTGGTTATGTGAACACTATCCCCAGTAGGTATTCATGTACTTCTTAGTTGTATTCATGTGCTCCTAAGCCGTTTACATAACCATATTGTACTCTAAATCATGTAGCCACTTACAGTCTTTACTATCATGTATTTACTTTCAATTACAAAATATCTCTTATTTACTCGTACATCCTTTTCAGCACTTCCTGTATTTTACTCTATTGCATAATTTATACTCCTAACCTGTTATGAACTATTTTGAGAGATATGTGCTCGTTCCCGTCCTGATTGGACCTGTTGACAATTTTACAGAGGACGAGGAGGAGGCCTGCTTAGATACTTTCTATGGGACAACCTTAGAGGACACTTGCGATCCGGACTTCCAGTCGGATCCCTTAGCAGTAGAGACTGTTGCTCCATAGATGTCTTTATCTTATTTTATAGTATTGGAGATGGAGTTGTATATATTTGGATCTGTATTATGTCTCGATGTTAGTGGAGTTTATCTAGACACTTAGCTCTCTCTTTATTTGTATTTCCTGTGGATTTGGATTCTTGCATCTTTTATATCATTCTTTCTTATCGTATTCTACCTTAGCTGTGATTTAGATATATTCTGTTATGTCACCCCCATTCGGGAAGTATAACTGTTATTACCTTAAACTGTTAGATGTTGTGACCTAGGACACTATTCTACCGCCGACACTGCGGCGTAGGCTGGATGTACCCACGTCTCATGCCCTTACTCTAGGGTACGGGTCGTGACACGTTTTTAGTGGTGGCCCATGCAGGTCTAGGTTGGAAATGTAGTGGTATTCGAACTAGAATATCGCTGCAGCCTGCAGTAGGAATTAGTATAATTTTGAAGGTACTCAATCACACTAGGAAAAATTCTTTATCAGATTCCGTATATCTATTTTGCTGCTTATCGTCTTCCTTAGAATTTTAAACTGTCCTCCTTTGATATTTCGATTCATTCTCAGTAATTGCTTCTTATTTGATCTGTGTCTCCGGGATGGTTGAGACGAGATCGCATCGCCCTGGACTGGGAGACGCTGGAGAGGGGTCTAGCACCTCTCGACCTTAGCAGCAGCCAGCTCCCGGTGCCATAGGGCCAGTGCAGCCCTCAGGAGTCGGTGTTTCTGCCACCTTTGGGGGAGCACCTCCACCAGTCAGGAGGTCGAGAATTGTGATTCCTGAGATCCTTCCATCGTAGCAGCCTCCGCCTACGGGGATGGTAGATGCTGTACATCTTTTCTCCTTCGTGGAGAGGATTCTGGAGTCCCACCAGCAGCAGCAGATGAGACAGACTACCGATTTCCGTCAGGAGATCGATGAGGCACACCAGCTGGTTCGCACTACAGTCGAGATGATTACTGCTCAGGGGGCCCAGCAGCAGCCCCGTCGGAGGGAGAAGGACATACAGGACTTCCAAAAGATGCACCATCGGGAGTTCTTCGGCACAAAGGGCATCCATATTGCAGACGACTGGATAGAGCATATCGAGGAGATCTTCCGACTGGCGGAGATACCAGATCGACTCCAGATCGAGGCGACGGGCAGCCAGATGTAGGACTTAGCCCGTGCGTGGTATCAGGCAGATCCCAGGATAGGAGTTGAGGGCCAGACTTGGGCCCAGTTCAAGGTGCTGTTTAAGGAGCAGTTCTTTCCTGATGTGGCCTTGGGAGGTAACGAGGCACAGGTCGAGGGTCTGGTTCAGGGGAACCAGACAGTAGCTGAGTATGCTGGAGAGTTTTGTAGACTGGCCCATTTCATAGATGACTTGACTGAGAAGACGAAGGCGAGAAAGTTTCGCGGGGGCTTGATTAGAGAGGTTCGGTCGCTGACTAAGAGCGACCGGAACGCTACATTTGTTGAGATATTTTTTGGGGCTATGGCGGCGAAAGACGACCTAGGGCTGAAGCAGAAGAGGGGTCGTGACTTCCAGGGTGGCAGCAGCAGTCAGGGGCAGGCCAAGAGGCCTCACTTCCAGCAGCACTTTCAGTAGCAGAGGCCAGTTCAGTAGTATCAGCAGCAGGGTCGTGCACCTTTTCAGCAGGTGCAGCAGCAACAGAGGCATCAGCAGTAGGTACCCCGTCAGCAGCAGGTAGTCGTTTGTGCCTTCTGCAAGAAGATGGGGCATATGATCCATGAGTGTAGGAAGAAGCCAGGCAAGTGCCTACTTTATGGTGCGGGAGATCACCAGTTGAGGGATTGCCCTGGGGCTTTTGGGCGAGGAGCTCAGGGAGGTAGAGCCAAGGCTCCAGCAGGCCAGTAGAGGGGACCAGCCCAGCAGACCCAGCAGCAGATGTTCCAGCAGCACCAGCAACAGGCACGAGGTGGTCAGCAGGGGCGAGCTTTCGCCATGGCAGCTGAGGATGCCAAGGCCATCGGAGAGCTGATAGTAGGTTCGGTTCTTCTCGACTCCCTTCCAGCATTTGCACTCTTTGATTCTGGGGCTTCCCACAGCTTTGTGTCAGTATCGTATGCTATTAGACACAGTCTGGTTTCTGAACCATTGCCTAGGACCTGCAAGATCACGACCGGGGGTGGGATCATCCTCGTGAGTGATGTTTGCAGAGGGCGGAGCATCATATTGGGAGGCCAAGAGTTGGGAGTGAGTCTACTCGTCATGCCACTACCGAATTACGATATTGTATTAGGTATGGATTGGCTGAGTAGACACCACGCCCGCATCGATTGCCGAGGAGGTAGAGTTTTGTTTGGGGTGCCAGGAGAGCCAGAGTTTGAGTACACCCGGCGGCAGGCAGAGCAGGACGACGGAGTCTTCTGTGGAGCTTCAGTTGAGGAGCAGGTGGCTCCGTATCCCTTGATCGTAGAGTTTATGGACGTATTCCCAGAGGAGTTGCCAGGGCTTCCACCGGACAGGGATGTAGAGTTCTCGATAGACTTGGTTTCCGGCGCAGAACCGATTTTTCAGCATGTCTATCGAGTGAACAACAGTGAATTGGTGGAGCTGAAGAAGCAGGTGGATGAGCTGCAGGACAAGGGCTTCATTCGATCGAGTTCTTCACCTTGGGGTGCACCGGTACTCTTTATACCCAAGAAGGATGGGTCGGTACGGATGTGTATCGACTACAGGGTACTTAACAACCTGACGATCAAGAACAGATACCCACTGCCGCAGATCGATGATCTCTTTGATCAGTTGAGCGGAGTTCGGGTGTTCTCCAAGATTGATTTGAGGTCAGGTTATCACCAGGTGAAGGTGAAGGGGGAGGATATTCCCAAGACCGCTTTCAGGACGCGGTACGGACAGTTTGAGTTTTTGGTTATACCGTTTGGGCTGACCAATGCACCAGCAGTGTTTATGAACCTTATGAACAAGGTGTTCCACCAGTACTTGGACAAGTTCGTGGTGGTATTCATTGATGATATCCTGGTGTATTCGAAGACAGAGGAGGAGCACGAGGAGCACTTGAGAGTGGTGCTGGAGACACTCAGGAGGGAGAGATTATACGGCAAGCTTTCGAAGTACGAGTTTTTCCTAGACAGAGTTGACTTCTTGGGTCATATGGTGATTGGAGATGGTATCTCAGTGGACCCGAAGAAGATTACAACAGTTGAGGCTTGGACAGCGCCGACTTCAGTGGCAGAGATCAGGAGTTTCCTGGGGCTGGCAGGATATTATAGGAGATTTGTGCAGGATTTCTTCCGGGTTGCAGAGCCGTTGACTCGGTTGACCCGGAAGGATGCTGAGTATGTTTGGTCAGAGGAGTGTCAGGCAGCTTTTGATGAGTTGAAGAAGCGGCTTACGACAGCTCCGATTCTGACATTGCCTTCAGGATCGGGTAGATTCACTATTTATAGTGATGCTTCAGGGAAGGGGCTGTGTTGTGTCTTGTAGCAGCATGGAAAGGTGATTGCCTATGCTTCCAGGCAGTTACGTCCCCATGAGAAGAACTACCCTACCCATGACCTGGAGCTGGCAGCGGTGATTTTTGCTTTGAAGTTGTGGAAGCACTATCTGTATGGCGAGAGGGTGAAGATTTTCACAGATCACAAGAGCTTGAAGTATGTGTTTACACAGAAAGAGCTCAACATGAGGCAGCACAGATGGCTAGAGTTGATGAAAGACTTTGACATCTCACTTCAGTATCACCCGGGGAAGGCCAACGTGGTTGCTGATGCCTTGAGTAGGTATCCGACAGCCATGTGTTTGACTATGGATCGACACTTGCTTGCAGACTTGGAGAGCCTTAGAATTGAGGTGATTGTGCCCGGAGTGCAGATGCAGTTATGGGGCCTTCAGATACAGTCGGACTTGATGGAGAGGATCAAGGTGACGCAGTTCGAGGATGTGGCTCTGCGGTGTATCCGAGAGCAGGTTCGTGCAGGATTGGTGGATGGCAAGTTTTTACTTGCAGAGGATGGTGCCTTGAGGCACGGTTCCTGGTTATGTGTGCCTAGCGGGGAGCTCAGGGAGCAGATCTTACAGGAGGCTCATAGATCACAGTACTCTATACATCATGGTGCCAACAAGATATACAGGAATCTGCAAGAGCATGTCTGGTGGCACGGGATGAAGTGGAAGGTGTCCCACTTCGTAGCTAGATGCTTGGTCTGTCAGCAGATCAAGGCAGAGAGGCAGAGGCCCGGAGGATTATTGCAGCCGTTGCCCATTCCAGAGTGGAAGTGGGAACATATCACCATGGATTTCGTATCTGGGTTGCCGCATACACCAGGAGGGAAAGACGCGATTTGGGTCATTGTTGACAGGTTGACCAAATCGACCCACTTCTTGCCATTCAAGGTGGGTACGTCTACAGAGAGGCTTGCGGAGTTGTATATGAGACAGATAGTCAGGATTTACGGAGTTCCCATCAGCATTGTCTCAGATCGGGATAGTCGCTTTACTTTCTATTTCTGGAGGAGTCTGCAGACTAGTTTGGGCACTCAGCTCAAGTTTAGGACTGCATACAACCCCCAGACGGACGGACAGTCAGAGAGGACTATTCAGAAGCTTGAGGACATGCTGCGGACGTGCGTCCTGGATTTTGGAGGTTCCTGGGAGGATCATCTATATTTGGTGGAGTTTGCTTACAACAACAGTTATCAGGCCAGCATTGAGATGTCACCTTTTGAGGCTCTGTACGGGCGTAGGTGTCGTACACCCTTATCTTGGGATGATGTTGGAGAGCGAGCTTTACTGGGACCAGAGATGGTTGTTGATGCAGCCGAGAAGGTGAAGCTCATCAGGGACAGACTTCGCGTGGCGCAGGACAGACATCGGCACTGGGCCGATAGCCACCGGAGGCCGTTGGAGTTTGAGGTACAAATTTAGAGATAGGATTCGAAGTATGTTGTATTTTATTTTGTTTGATTGATCGTGTTTGATTTTTAGTAACTTGAGACCTTGTTTGTGATTCGGTTGGAGACATGGTTTTTCTGTGGATATCTCCGACTCGTGGTATGATACGTTTTGGTAGAGGTGGGAAGCTTAGCCCGCGCTTCATCGGCCCTTTTGTTAGCGGGAGAGTCGGTGACGTGGCATACAGGCTAGACTTGCCACCTGCACTAGTGGGAGTTCACAACATATTCCACGTATCACAGTTGAGACGGTACGTGGCGGACCCTAGCCATGTGTTGGATCATTCGGAGATTGAGGTTGGACCTACTTTCAGTTATCCAGAGCAGCCTGTGGAGATTCTGGATCGTCGGGAGAAGGTACTGAGGAACCAGGTGATACCCTTGGTACGCGTCGCATGGAGGCATCATTCTCCAGGAGAGTCTACCTGGGAGCGGTAGGATGAGATGCGCGAGCGGTACCCCTATCTTTTTGGACCTTGAGGTATACTTTTCTATCCTTCTCAACAGTTTAGTTTCGCTTTTAATTTCGAGGACGAAATTATTTTAAGGAGGGTAGATTTGTCACTACCATTTTTTTAGCTTGAGGGTATTTTGGTCATTTTTAAAATTTTAGAATTATTTTGGGAATTATTATTATTAATTATAATTATTAGAATTTTTAGTGATTTTTAGTATAATTGATTTGGTGCTAGTTTTGACTTTGACTAGTGTTGACTTAGGAGACTGTCCTAGAGGCTAACCTAGGTCATGACTATTTGATTAGGTTATGGAAACCTAGCTTGACCTAAGTTAGTGATAATTAACGAATTAGATTTATTCTGGGGAAATTAGGATTTGAATTGATTAGGGAATGGCTTGTGATTTCACAAGTCACGATTAGTAATTTTGGCCCATGGAAGCCCATAGATCAATATTGGAACCCTAACTCTAGCCTAATACACCCTTGGCCGGCCACTAAGGTCTCCCCCCCTCTATTTAATGCTCCTAGAAATTAGGGCTAGCCTCCTTAGAAATATTTGTAAAGTTTTAGAAAGAGGTTAGTCTCCATCTTCTTTAATTCATAGAAATTTCTATTTAATTCCTTTTCCACCCAAACCAATTGCATTAGGTTCTAATTTTTTTGTTCTTACTGTTTATGTAAGAATATTTCAGAGTTTGGACAATTTGGAGAAGTTTGGCTATCAAGAGGAACACCCCACTTTGGAGTTTTATTAAGGATTTGACACCTATAGGTAACTCCTTCAAAACCTATTGTAATTGATGTTATTATTGCATTCTAACCTAGATATAGGTGTCCCCTAGCTAACCCTAGATTTTTGTAGGATTTCGTGTCCTATTCGTGTCCCATTTGGACACGTATCAGTCCACGTGTTTGAGTGTTTGATGAAATGCCCCAAAGAGCATTTCGATTTATTTTTAGGAAACTATTTGAATAGAAAATTAGGTTTTAACCTTGCTTATAGGTTTCTAGTGTCCTGGTAGGATTTTTGTGTCACATCGTGTCGGATTGTGGACACGAACACACGGGCACACGCGCGCGCGCGGGAGGACTGTAGCTCCCCTGCTACTCGGGGCCTTTTGCGCGCAGGACACGACACTACGACATGTAAAATTTGACACACACTATGGGACACTGACTGACACCACGTGTGTCAAGTCCTAGGGCCTCTCGTATCGTGTCGGATACGCACGAAGCCGTGCATTGGGTTTACACTATATCGGCTACAGCCGATTTCCAGCACTGATACGCGTGTCGTATCTCACACACGCGTGTCGTGGACACGTATAAGGGTGTCCCCGACCTAGCCTTAGTCCCCTTCGACACTGGGACACGATCACGAGATCTGTGTCGTGTCGTGTCGTGTGCACGAGCACTGGAACCACGTGCACGAGGATTGTCCAATTTTGTACTATTTTTTTGTTTTAAACGGTTTAGACACGTTTGTGTCCACTTGGGTGGACACAAACACACTGATGGACACGTACACTATTAGTGTTTTTATTATCAACTATTAGATTTGCATTTTAGCTTGGTTTCGATGTCAATTTCACATTTACCCAATAAATTCTGAAACCTATAATATCAGTCCTGTTTCTGTGTTTTCCAGTTTTAAAATATAAATTTTGGCAACTGTTTTTACTTAGTCTAATGCTTCTAATTACATATTTTAAATCCTAATGTAGTATACATACATGTGTTCTACCTATGTGTCAAATCTGGGATGGTTTGGAATTGTTTTGGGGCTCAAATCTGGGAGTTTAGTTAAAGACTGAAAACTGAGAATTGGGGGTTGACTGTTTTGAACTGAGATGCAATATTGGTTTTTTTTTTCTTCTGAGCATGGACTGAACTGTTAGCATACTGTATCCCTCTTTCCTTTTTTATTCACTCACTCTCTTGACACACACATTAGCCATTGTTTCACTGTCCAGTTCTGGACTGTACACCACACTGTCCTCATGACAGTTCACCCATTCACTCTATCATTTCACACACCATGTATACTCCAATATAACATTCACTGTTCCAGGTTATTACAGTTTATTCAATGTTTTCCTGTTTTCCAGGATATCACACTCTTGACACTCTCATGTTACACCCTCATGTGACACTCACACACACACACACACACACACACACACACTCTTGTATCCTCACTTGACACCACACTCACATGTCTATGTCTAAACACACACACACACACTTGAACACACATGCCCTCTTGCACACACATGTCTATTCCTGCACACACACATACTCTCATGTTTTCATTCACTAACACACACACTCTCATGCCTACACACACTCTTGCACTCTCTCACACACACTTGGACACATACATGTGTCCCCCTTTCTCTATACATATATATATATATATATGTATTGAGATATATATATATATAGGTATCCTATATATATGAGTGTGTTCTATTATATATATTAGATATATATGTATGTGTGGTATACACATAGGAGCCTATGTGTTAATATGTGTATTCTATATTAGATTGTGTAGTATAGCAATATGTGTATTATATATTAGATATATATATTGTTTTGTAGATTGTGATATGGTTGGTGTATAGGCATGATATAGCCTAGGGCCTAAGTGTGTGTCTGCTTGACTAGTGAGCCTAGATTGGGCTTGTATAGTCTTGTAATTGTGTGTGTTAACTAGTGTAGGCTTGATAGGACCTAGAATGGCTTGTTTGACCTAGTGGGACTTGGTTAGACCTAGTTGACCATAGTTGACTTAGGTTTGACTTTAGGGTTGACCAGAGTTGACTTTGGTCTAGATTGACCTAGATTCATGTAGAATGCATTGTAGTGCATCTTATTACTATTCTGGACTTGTTGTGACTTGTACTATTCTAAATAGGAGCCAGACACCACTCCTCGGACAGTACTTTCATCTTGGACATTCAGATAGCAGGCGAGTACATTCTCTGATCTTTTCATACCTGTCAGGACTATATTCTTGCTCTAGATTACTCTACTTGATGGTGACATGTATCTTCACGGATTAGTACTATATGGATCCTTTCCTGAGATGTCATCCCTCTACGGGTGCATCGGATATTTCATGTTCATGTGCTTTATCACGTGCATCAGGTACTCCTTGTACTCGTACTAGTTCATGTATTTATATGTTCTCATATGCTTTCATGTACTATCATGTGCCTCATGTACTACTCATTACATGAGTTCACGTATCTTAGCTGTATTCATGTGCCTATAACGTAACTTGAATGGATCCTTGTGTATTGATTGGGGCGGGGTGAGTAGAATTGGTTATGTGAACACTCCCCAGTAGGTATTCATGTGTTTCTTAGTTGTATTCATGTGCTCCTAAGCCGTTTACATAACCATATTAAACTCTAAATCACGTAGCCACTTACAGTCTTTACTATCATGTATTTACTTTCAGTTACAAATTATCTCCTGTTTACTCGTACTTCTTTTTCAGTACTTCCTGTATTTTATTCTATTGCATGATTTATACTCCTAACCTGTTATGAACTGTTTTGAGAGATATGTGCTCGTTTCCGTCCTGATTGGACCTGTTGACAATTTTATAGAGGACGAGGAGGAGGCCTGCTTAGATACTTTATATGGGACAGCCTTAGAGGACACTTGCGATCTGGACTTCCAGTCGGATCCCTTTGCAGTAGAGACTGTTGCTCCATAGATGTCTTTATCTTATTTTATAGCATTGGAGATGGAGTTGTATATATTTGCATCTGTATTATGTCCGGATGTTAGTGGAGTTTATCTAGACACTTAGCTCTCTCTCTATTTGTATTTCCTGTGGATTTGGATTCTTGCATCTTTTATATCATTCTATCTTATCGTATTCTACCTTTGCTGTGATTGAGATATATTCTGTTATGTCACCCCCATTCGGGGAGTATAACTGTTATTACCTTAAACTGTTAGATGTTGTGACCTAGGACAGCGTTCTACCGTCGACACTGCGGCGTAGGCTGGACGTACCCACGTCTCGTGCCCTTACTCTAGGGTGCGGGTCGTGACAATAGACACTAACACAGTAGAACATAATTACAAAAATTGAAGCAACAACGGACATATTGCAGAATATGAATTGAACATAATGATAGCAGAAATAAATTATCTTCATTGATATCTTTTGAACAGATTACAAAGTTCTCATTGTCTCTCTAATACACGCCATACTTGGCTTACAATCTCTCAGAAACTTTATAGATTACAATGAT
This sequence comes from Iris pallida, assembly GCA_029216955.1. Classification (NCBI taxonomy): domain Eukaryota; kingdom Viridiplantae; phylum Streptophyta; class Magnoliopsida; order Asparagales; family Iridaceae; genus Iris; species Iris pallida. The sequence continues at coordinate 15,951,459 of JANAVB010003400.1, read as the reverse complement.
CCTATTTCATACATTATATCCATTTATATACAAAGCCAACTCTTACAACAGATGACCGTCTTTGGACAAAAAATCCATCTCTATGCATCTCTTATGATTTCTGGCTCCTGAGGAGGCGGCTCGGGCCATCGCTTAGGACTATCCATTTCGATGCATCTTGCACTTGCATGCAAACTGGTGGTGGGTTAGTACATCAATGTACTGGTGATGTAAACAAAGGTTACATCGTCTGAAATGGTTACTAATTTATTTAGTGAGAAAACATTTTATATGATATGATCTTGCTACTTTTTTCTATGTTCATATCATGCAGATCAGAGTCAGATTACATCTTTTGAAAACACTTTTGAAAAACCATAATACATTTCTATTCATTTCGAGCATACAAGGGACTATTTAATTCATGTGAAGTGCACATCGTGTTTTATGAGCCATAATAATTCCTCTTGTTCAAATAACTCTTAGGGTTAATTGCAAGCACAATATCATATTAATTCTTTTAATAGGACATAACATTTCTTGGCAATAGTCATGTTCAGGAAAATTAAGCAACAGATATATCACTTTTCAGTGATTCTTACCATAGTCGACGGTCCATCCCCGCACAAGACAAGTATTAGAATAAACATGATATAACCAATATTGTTCCTATTCGTCTCTACATTGTTAACTTTTAACAAAATCATTATCGATACATGCAAACTCGATTGGCAGCTGTGACTCTCTAGTTCAGCTCTACACCAATCAATACCTATTTATATAATGGTCTATAGGTCATTTTTCATGGTTAGTCGCTGTGACACTTTGGTTCAGCTCGTCGCTAGTGGACACAGACAGAACACCCCCCTGATCGCGAGGTCTCTTTTAGTTCAGGGTGTCTAAATAATCTCTCCTAGGCCGATCGGTTTCTAGTGCCCCAGAAACCGTCGAAAGATCTAATTTTCTTGTGCACAAGTTGTCCGAAACCAATACATGAATGCAACATATATCAAATAAACTATTTGAGGCAATATTTTATCGATAATCAAACATTTCATCTATTCTCTCTCTCTTTAACAACAGAGCTACCACTCTGTTGTCTCTTTTTTATTTATCTCAGAGCTGAAGCTCCCACACAGAGCCGAAGCTCCTACATATTTTATTCTATTACAACATGAACAAGTCTGTCTGTACATGTCTAACATTCAGAACATACTTAAGGGACATGTAATCGTTCATTTCTTTGAAACATGATAACAATTCTGTACATATTTAGAATATCAATCTAACTTTGACAGTATATGTTACGACCCGCTCCCGGATAATCGAGTATGAGTTCGTAGCCAAGTCCAGCCTACGCCGCGGTATCGACGTTAGAGCGCTGTCTAGTACACTAACATTCTTCACAGATATAAGAGATCATAAATACAAATCATACTCAGCAATAACATAAACCAAGGAAATAGTGTATGAGAGATAATGAAATAATAATATCCAAATCCATTAACAAAGAGACTAAATTCCAAAATAATAATATGGTCTATCCTAGAACAAATTCGGTCCAACTAAGAAAGTAAAACTAAAGCATAATAAAAGGTAAACGTAGATCCCTCCAGAGATCGATCAAGGCTCCTGAGTCTTGGTACCAACAACGTTAGCACTACCCTCTGATGGTCTATAATAGGAAGAGTAGAGATACTCGTCCTCACCTATAACAACAATCCAGTCAGGAAAGGAGCAAAGTACAATCATATTGCATTTAATATTGTTAGCACAAATAAGCTAGAAACAATGATAGACAGTAACGTTAAAAAGCATATAAAGAACTAGCAATATATGAACTAGACATGGAAAGCAATAATCATGAACGAGCAAGCTAATGGAAAAGAAACATGAAGATAAAGAACTGAACTAAGATCATGAACAATATGGAAATGACTGTGTGTGTGAAATACCTTTCGATACGTGAATAGCTGGGCTAATACGGTACATTATACGATGGCTATCCACATTTTTGATACGGCTAACCAATACGTAAAGTGTATGACTTAGCTATCCACATTAAACATTATTTGGGTTTGTTCGCGCACCTAACCAATAAGCCTAACGTGTCACCATCGTGTCTCAACGGGATATCAAAATATGTCTCAATAAAATATCAAATAAAGAAACAATAAAGGAAACGTTGTAATGAACTAAAACATAATGTAATACTGTACTTGTCTGAACCCTTGAACAAACCGTAGTTACAAGTAGAGGATGAAGGGAATGCCGATCTAGAAGCTGTCAACCCATATCGTATATCGTACCACGAACCGTGCACGAAAACCACAAGTCAATTCTAATATTCTAACTCTAAAATTATGGAATAGGTAGCTAATGGGTTTTCTTATCTAATACTAATTAATTCTAGAATAATTCACTTAAAAACCTAATTTACCCTATAATAATCTAAGTTATAACATAAACAAGGAAGTTTGGCCATAAAAAGTTATATTTTCAATTTTGAAAATCATGGCACGCAAATCGAGACGTGCCGTTGACTATCTAGTCAAACATCATGAACTCAAGATTTGGAAACTTGGTAGATTTCAACGCCACGAGTGCACTGGAATCGACCGTGCCGCAAAATCACGCTTTTGTCAAAAGATATCGCCGTTATGGCTAACCATGACTAAAACGGTGATTTACCGATCAAATCTGAGTTCATCTTGATAAATAAAATAGGAAACTAACGTCTAAAATTCTGGGAAAATTGTATGTCGAAGATCATCGTGTTACCGTCCCAAAACTTCAAATGGATCACGAATCGGAGTTCGGGATCTCAAAAATCGTACGACGTGTCATGTTTTGGACAAACAACACTAAAATAATTCTCCAAAAATTCAGAATCAAAATATGATAAAATAAAATATAAATTTTGAAAGCTTACCTCAATACCAATCCAATAAAAAAAATGACGTACGAATCTGAGGTCGGGACTGTCCGCAATCGCCTCGAGAAATCGGGGTTCTCCAAAGAATCAAAAACTCAAAAGCAGCCACAAAATAATAGGGTTTTCATTTCTGTTTAGTACATGTATAGAAAGAGAGAGAGAGAGGGAGCCGACTCAGAGGCGGTGGGCGCACGGCTTGACACGTGTCAGCCATTCGTGCAGCCCGCTCTAATTGCCAACGGCTAGATGGCTGAGTTGCTTGGCTATAGTCAGCTAAGCCGACTCTAATTAGGAAATTTCCTAATTTAAAAGCCAGTTAGCGCTGTCTCACTGACCGATGGGCATGCCCGCTCAGCCTGAGCGGCCGAAAGGTGGACCCCCTCTTGCTGACTGGGTATTTATTTAGAAAATTAATTTAAAAATGAATATAAGGTCAAATAAACTCAAATTAAATCCTAAAAATTCCTAAAAAATTGTAGAAAAATTATAGAAAATATTTCTATCACTCTAGAACCCAAATAAAATACTTGGTCACAAAATAACCCTAATTGATCCTATAATAATATCCTAGAAGCCTTTAAAATATGTAAACATTAATAAATAAATACCTAAAAATTCCCAAAAATTGTGAAAAATATGAAATAGCTATATAATGCTAATAGAACCTCTCTAGAGGCCATGACCATAAGATGGTCCTGAATCACCTATGGGCTTAGTCACGACTCCTATGATCGTAGGAAGGTAATCGTAACATAACCAAATAAAATAAAATAAATCCCTAAATTCCTAATCGGGGCAGATGCCACAATATACGAATTTAGAATATGAACGCAATCTCTTTTCGCTTCTTATTAGCATGGCAAGGTACTATTGAGCAAGACAACATTCATTTCTTATAGCAGGAAATATTCTTATTGCTTAGCATGCATATTATCTCTTTTCTTGTTCTTAGCATACCAACATGTGAATTCTCTTACAAGCTACTAATTTGATGTACTACATTCTCAATGATTATCATCTTGTTACTAACCCAAGCATTCATTCAAAAACATATATTCTTATTAGGCGTGAAAAAAATCAAAAAAATGAGACTTCGTCCACTCACCTAGATTAATCGTCTTTGTGAAGGCTTCCTCTAGAGCCAGCACTGATTTTTTTTCATCTATTGCCTTCGCAGAGCGGGGCCCTACATAATTACCCACCGAAAAAAGTTTTATCCTTGAAACTTGAGGAGAAACTTACGATATCCGTAGCAGCGATAGTCCTCATCCTTCGCCATCATCAATCCATAAAAATCACGGTTCAAATTGTATCAAAGCTCATGTTTAATAAAATATCTCAATCTCAATTGATCAATCAGTAAAACATATGCCGACATCATAAAAATATTTATGAACTTATTGTAGGGAACATTCATCTCATAACGATATCCAGGAACAAAAGGACTTTGATCAAGGAGACATATTCTAATTATAGCGAATCAACAATTGGCTAGAGGATCGTGTTGTTCTGATAGCATCATGTCATGTCCCGATCCCGCAGAGTCCTTTTGTCCTCGCTTGGGACTTTGTGGAAACATTCGTCCTCAGTTGGGCGTAATGTCGTACAAACCTAAGTTGCCTTTGCACAAGGCCAAGACCAGTACGAAGACAAAATAGACAATAATACGGTAGAACATAATTGCAAAAATTGAAGCAACAAAGGACATATTATAGAATATGAATTAAACACAATGATAGCAGAAACAAATTTTCTTTATTGATATCTTTTGAACAGATTGCAAAGTTCTCATTGTCTCTCTAATACATGCCATACTTGGCTTACAATCTCTCATAAACTTTATATATTACAATGATCCCATTCCATACATTACATCACTTTATATACAAAACCAACTCTTGCAACAGATGACCATTTTTTGAACAAAACCCATCTCTTTGTATCTCTTCTGATTTCTAGCTTCTGAGGATAAGGCTCTTGCTATCGCTTCTGACTATCCATCTCAATGCATCTTGTACCTACATACAAACTGGTGGTGGGTCAGTATCACTCCCCAGAACCAGAATACTGGAGAGCGAAGGACAGACATAGCCAGCAACGTACGTTAAAAGTATAACACACCTCGTAATACGGTCACGGCTGTCTAGATGCATGGGAGTTTATCTACAATCCATTAGCCTCTTATGGTCAAGAACAAGCCTAGTGTCTCAATCTCAAACAAGTAAATAAATGTTACAAATGTTAGATCATCAGACATACAAAAGTAAGGCGTTCCAAATATTACATATTCAGATGATCATAAAGCTAGTCATACAAAATGCGAAGACTAGCAAGAGTTAAGTCATACATGATCAACCCTAAGATTTTGTCAATCATGTTACAGCCTTTAGGCAGACAAAAATAAAGTTTCAACACAAGCTAACAATTGCTCGGCGGCTAAACACCTCAAAAAAATAATTTACAATAGAGTGGGAGAGTAAAATAAGAAAATTCGCTCATTGCCACGGTTACTCTAGTGTTTACCATTTGGCTGGAAGGCAGGTAGATCCTAAGGTGCTACTCCAAAATCTGGCCATACAAAACCAGTTGGATCAGAACCCAGAAAGAGTAAGTACCACAAGGGAGGCACCACTTATGAACTAAAACCAGCATATAAAGAATAGAAGAACTGATAAAAGAACATAATTAAATAATATAAAAGACATGCTTAAAGGGACATACTAGCTTGCATTAAGAAAATAAGGGGTGGAATATAATTTCCATGTTAATTACGAGACAATAATTCAGGCACGGCCAATCAAGTCCTACATCTTGTTATCATTAGCTAACTAGGGTTATTACAGGCCTAGTTACTAATAAGATACAGTTGAGATGTGTAGAAGCATAAAAATTTTAGCAGTCTTGACAACCATGCGCCCAAGCCAGAGAAGTCATATGCGCCCAAGTCACTAGAGCAAGCTATGCGCCCATGCGCCCACTCTCGACTCCTCTAGAAGGGGACGCATAGCCCTGTTTCATGCTATACGCCCAAGTTAGGACATCCCCCGACTCGGTCAAACCTACGATCAATCGTGCACCAGAGCATACGGCCATGTCAGTCTCCATGAGCAGTCGTACACCGAAGCATGAGGCCACGTCAACCCCACAATAAACCCACGATCACGCAGTCTGCATGTGCCTACACTCTATTTGTCACTACCATATTTATGGTATGAGGGTATTTTTATCATTTTTGGGGTATTTTAAATTTATTAGAATTAATTAGAATTTATGGGAATTTTTAGGAATTATTTTAGAATTGTTTGGACTAGATTGATTTTGGCTAGTTTGGACCCATGTAGATCAACCTAGGAGCTAACCCTAGTTAGTTTGAGCTTGGTTAGAATTTGTGACTCTAGTCTAACCTAGCCTAATCTATGGTTAGGTCATTAGAACCTATTTAGCTATAGAAATTAGAAAGCCATAAGCCATGACTTATGACTTAGAGTCTTTATTAATCAAATAAACCATAGCTCATGTAACTTGGCCCAAGCCTAAACTACCAAAACCCTAACCCTAAGTATAGTGGCCGGCCACCTAATGTTATTGGGATTCCCCCACAATAAAACCCCTCCTAAAATCTAGGGCTAGCCTCCCTTCCTTAGGAAATTTATTTCAAGAAGAAAGAGGTGAGCTCCTATCTTTAGAAATTCATAATAAATCCATTTTAGGTCCTTTTTCCCCCAAACTAGTTGCATTAGATCCTAATATTAATGTTCTTGCTTTTGGTATTGATTGTTTGTAGGAAGGAAATAATTTGTGAGTTTTTGGTGGTTGAAGAAATCATTCCATTTGGGGATTTTTCACCCATTGTTCATCAATAGGTAACTTTTCCATTTCTCTATAGATTTTCATTTTGTCTTCACCAATAGGAAGCCCTAAGGGTCCCCTAAGATTCTGGATAGGATTCGTGTCGGGTGTCTTGGGTTTTGTGTCCGTTTTGGACACGTGTCTGTGTCCCTACGCAGGTGTTTGTGAAAATGCCACAAAGGGGCTGTTGGTGTTATTTTCAATTTGTTTTTGAATAGGAAATTTAGTTTCATGCTTGCTTATGCATTTTTGATCTCCTGTGTTGATTATCGTGTCAATTTGTGTTGGATTCGTGGAGTGGACACGTGCCGCACACGACCGCGCGCACCGCTACAGTGCTCCCCTGCCTATCGGGGTCTATAGCGGACACGACACGCATTGTTTGGACACGAGACTTGACACGTGGCATGGGGCTATGACTGAAACCCCGTGTGTCAAGCCCCATGTGTCCCCGTGTCGTGTCTAGGAAGGAATCGACTGTGCACGTATTTTGTACTGTCTGTGCACACGAGTTATTTGGCCACTGACACGGCTCTGGTTCGCAGACACGGCGACACGAGGACACTGTGCAGACACATAGACATGGACACCTAGACCTATACTAGGTGGGGACACGAGCACGTGGCCTAACACGTGCTGTGTCGTGTGCACGACACGCGTGCACACGTGCACGAGGAACAGTTCACTGTACACTATTTTGTAAACTGTTTTGAATGGACACGTTTGTGTCCACTTGGGTGGACACAAACCACTCGAGTGACACATACACAAAGTGTATCCATGTTACCAACCACTGTTTTAGCTTTTAGATTAATTTTTGATGATTAATTCCCCCTTAAACCTATGTTAACTGATACTCAAATTCCCTGTTATATTTCTAGTATTCTAAATTGAGTTTTATCATTAATTTAATCCATTACATGCTGTTAATTACATGTATTGAAACCCTAATGTGGTACCCCTATATATTTTCTAAGTGTGTGTCAAAAGGTGGATGAGTTGGTGTTAGTTTGGTTCTATTTTCTATGGATGCCAATATGGAACTGAAAATGAGTGTGGGAAAGGTTTTGAACCATTCTTGGTGTTCATTGAATCATGAGGTGATAACAGTGTTGTCTAAAACCTGTGAATTCATTAGGACTGTTTTACTGATTGAAGCGTTCTTCGAAAACTGAGTTTTGATGTATAAAACCTGAGAATATTGACATGTAAACTGAACTAGTATTTTAAGCTACTGTTTTGTAGATGTTCTAATGTTTTGACCCCTACATGTTATAACCTATGTTAATTTAGCTTTAATCCAAAAGGTTGATAACCTGGAAATGAGTGTCTTTTACTGTATAAGTGCATTCCTGGGAATTTGCATTTGGGTTGGCCTTATGGCTGAACTGTGGACAATAACTCATTTTATTGTTTTTTCCTTGAGTTGTTTTGGTGTTTTCCCATGTTGAAGAAATCTGTGAATGTTAATATGTTATCCCCTCTCTCTTCACTATTGAAATTTTTGCACATTGTCTCACCACACACACACACCCACACACAGCCTTCATGTTCCTATCACTCACCTACACATCTATTTCTGTTTTCTGTCATACTTCAGTCCATACCCTATACTCACACACACATGTCTCCACTGTTCACCCTACACACACACACAGGCCTCTCTTTGTATAACATATGTGTATATATATTATCTATATGAATATCTATATATGTGGTGTGTGCAATGTTTTATGTATAATGTGTATACATATGTACTATATGTAATGTATATCTATAGGTATAGTACTTAGCCTAGATATATGTATATATAAATATGTGGTGTCCTAATGTACTTTACTATGGGCTATGTAAGGTGTTAAATCAATAGGTGATGATAATGTAGACTTGTAAATGTATTCTAGAAATAGCTATTAGTTATGTTGTGATAGCTAGTTTAGGCTTGCATAGCCTTGTTAGGGTTGTGCTAGCTAGTGTAGACTAATAGCCTAGTTTAGACTCAATTAGACTTGGTTGACCTAGTTTGACTTCTAGGGTTGACCAGAGTTGACCAAGAGTTGACTTTGGTCGAGATTGACCTAGAATCATGTAGAATGCATAGTAGGACTGCATTACACTATTCTGGACTTGTTGTGACTTGTGCTGTTCTGATTAGGAGCCAGACACCACTCCTCGGACGGTACTTTTTATATTGGACACTCAGATACAGGCGAGTACATTCTCTGATCATTTCATATCATGTTTAGAATTATTTCTTGCAGTAGATTACTTTACTTGTACTGTCACGATGGTCACACGGATTGGTACTATATGGATCCCTTCTTGAGATGTTATCCTTAGGGAGCATCGGGTACTTCATGTTCTGTGCGTTTCACTTAGATGGCGTATCACTATGCTTCACTGGTTCTTTGATCACTTGCGACATATACTCTTATGATCGTAGAGTCTCCTAGAATCTCTTATCCCATTCACTGGGTATCCTAGAATCTTCTAGAATTACCCATTTATGGGCGTCCATGTATCACCCTTCGGGGGCCTTGCATGGAATCATAACATAACCTGGCTGGATCCTTGTGTATTGATTGGGGGTACGGGGGAGTAGAAATGGACATGTGAATAATACCCAAGTAGTATCTTATCAGAATCTCTTCCATAGTGTCTTATCAGAATCTCCTATGCCATTTACATGTCTATGTTGTACTCTGACTCACTAGTCACATGATAGTTCTCTATTTATAGTAGATATTTCTATTACAGCTTTCTCTCTCTGTTTACATACTGCATTTCTTCAGTACTTGTATCTTACTTTACTGCATGATTATATCTTCTAACCTGCTATGAACTGTTGAGATGTATTGTACTCGCTCCTGTCCTGACTGGACCTGTTGAAAATATTACAGAGGACGAGGAGGAGGCTTGCCTGGACACTTACTACGGGGCAGCCTTAGATGACACCTGCGAGCTGGACCCTCAGGAGGACCCAGCTCTAGCTGAGGATATCACCCCGACTGCCTAGACTAGATTAGTTAGGCTGATTATCTTACTTTATGCAGTCTTGAGACATATTTTAGCTAGACTTTATTTGGAGTTCAGGGTTGTATATATTCTTTCATTATGTATCTGAGACCATGTACTTCTGGATATTGCTGGGATTATCTTAGACTATTTTTCATTTATTTATTTCCTTGAGTTCTATTTCATATCGTGCTATCTCTTCCTTAGTTGTGATTGAGTTTTACTGCTATGTCACCCCCATTCGGGGAGTATAACTATTTAGATATATATATTGTTAGATGTATGTTGACCTAGGACAGCGCTCTACCGTCGACACTGCGGCGTAGGCTGGGCGTTGTTACGTTTTCGTACCCTCACAGTGGGTGCGGGTCGTGACACTATGCGCCCAAAGCAGGACTATGCGCCCATATAAAAATTAGTATATTTTCTTATGTGGGCGCATAACATCATTCCAGCACGGGAACAACTATAAAAGGGGTCTCATACCTCTTCAAAGGACAGAACGGAGAGCATTTTCAAGAGCCAAATTACTGTACTTTTTGCCAGTGAGTCGAGAGTTAGCAACTTTCTTAGGTTTTCTCTCACTTTTGTAATCGGAGTGTCAACGAAGTAAAGGAGCAACTGCCGCTCGATCTCCATCGTCCCATTCCCCAGAATTCTTTTTGTACCCGGAGATCCTCAGCGCAGGGTCTCTCAGGCGTACTCGATTTGTGGTGCCATGTGCCAGTAAGAAAAGACAGTGTTTATTCTTCTTTTTTGTGTGTGTCCACAAAAATGGCGACTCTACTAGGGACTACCTTTTCCTCTGACGAGAAGGTGGTGACTCAATCCGATACCGACAAAGTGGGGAGCACTCAGAAGATATTGATCATAAAGTTCGATCAACAGGTGTTCGAAGAGATGCTCTCGAGGGACGGCTCTACTCCCTCAAAATCAGTGAAGCCAAACAAGTCTCGCAAGACTTGGCTTCCGAAGGCTCGTGGTGCATATCCTGCCGGTGTCATAGAAGACATGCAACTGAAGGACTCTGCCACGTGGGCACATAGAGCTCTTCTGTGGGCGCATGGCTCTGCCATAGAAGCTTCACAAATGAAGAAGGTGCATACCGTTTTGGGCTCTACTAGCCCAGCGACTTCTTTCTTGTGCAACCAACAACAGAGTTTTTATCGCTCGAGACTTGGCAAAGAAAAATACTACGATGCCAAGAATCAAAGTGTTCGACACTCTGGACAAACTCAGTGAGGCTCATAAACGAAGAAGACAAAACTAGAAGAAAATAGTGCTGCTTCACCAATCATGCGCCCAAAGCTATACGCCTAAGAGGGTGTGTGGGCACATAACTCTGGCCAGAAGACTTCTGTCTTCGACAGATTATGCACCCAGGGTCATGCTCCTAAGACTATGCGCCCAAGCTATACTGACCCATACTATGTGCCCACATCGAGGAAGCTTAGGCATGCTGCCGAGACTTCTGGGAAGCATGCGCCCAAAGGCAGACTCCAGGTTCTATGCGTCCACAGTAAAAAGACAGGCCCCAACGCGTATATCACGGGGCTGTCTTCAAGGTCATCACAGAACTTAGGTGTGGGGTTGCCCTTCATGTGAACTAAGTCCGGATGCGCCAACTCTCCTTACAAACCCATATGCAAAGCTCGACGATGTATGTGACATGGGTTTTAAGGCAAAACTCCCTTCCGCTGACTTACGCGACATGATAAATCATAAGCGTAAAGCGAGGGAGGATACATTAATTTATGGCGTACATCTGTGCACCAATATTATCATTAACTGTTGCTGCTACAAAGCAGCGAGAGTGCCTCAGAGGCAGTCCGTGTTTCAACGACTGCATCGCTCTGACGATAAAAAGCTGCTGTGTGTTTCATCCAATATGGCTTTATGGGGTCCCCCTTACGGGAGCCCCAATCAAAGAAGGTGGACCACGAACCCAACTTTTTCTTTCAGTTCCGTGAACAGAAGAAGAAGAAGTCTGCCAACAGATAGCCAGCAAGCTGTAACATCTGAAGGAGTCTATATGGGTACTCGATCAAGGACGAGATTTCGTATAGATGACGAGGACTCCCAAGCTGGAGGTGATGATCCTTCAGCTAGGGGTAGTATTCTCTCAGAGTCTGAAGCAGATGACCTTCATACCGGGGGTAGCCTTCCAGGTGACGATGATTTCTCCGAGTCTAACGGTGACTATCTTCCTCTCCTACATGAAGACGAGGGACTTTTCAACTCAGAGATATACAGTATCAACACCAGTTGTACTATTTCCTCTGTTCATCCTCGCATGTTATCCACATACATGGCGGATGGAGAGAGACCCGAAGAAGCCAGTGATCTGACCAACAAACGGCTAGAGGGTCTTGAAACAGTATTTGCTAAGATCACTGATATGCTTACCAGTATCATGTCGGTCCAAGCTGCTGGGGCTGTTCCTCCACCTCAACAAAACGTCTCAGCACACGTTAGTCCGGCTCATAGCAACAACTCTCCTTCACTACAGAAGGAGTATCATTCCGTTGCCCCTCCTCCAAATCTTACAAATACTGGGGGTGGTCCTTCACCAACGATGTCTGACAACCGTACAGCAACCGTTTCTCAATACCGGCTCAATCAACAGGATGCAATTGATTCTCTTGTTGCCCATCTCGATACCATCTCACACAAAGACGAGCTTCAGAAGATGGGAATATCTCATCCTTATCCTCCTGAATGGGAGAACGCTACTTGCCCTCCTAATTACAAGCTACTGACGCTAAATTTATTTGACGAGATGACTTCTCCTCGCCAACACATGACATACTTCAACACGCAGACTCTACACTTACCCAGGGATGATTCGTTCTTGTCAAAGCTATTTATTAGCACCTTACAGGGGGTAGCTTTTGAATTGTTCTGCAGTCTGCCTGATGGTTGTATCAATTCCTTTAAAGACTTGGAGAGGTTATTCCTCAACAGGTTTTAAGAGAGTGGCATACATGTTAGTATGTCCACCCTCATCGAGACCAAGCAAAGGAGGACTGAGTCTGTTATTGCTTTCATCGAATGCTTCAGGCGACTAGCATTGAAGATGCCCTTCGGTATACCAGACTCAGAACTTATGGATACCTGTCGACATAACTTCCTTCCTACAGTAAAGTTCTGTCTGGATATACATAAGTATGATACATGGCCCACTTTCAATGGGGTTGCTGATGCTGCTAAAAATGGTGTCCTTTTAAGGGCATTGAAGCCTACTACGGAGATTCGATACTTTATCAATCTCAGCCCTCCAAGGATGACAGCAACGAAGCTGACGTTGAAGCTGAAGTGAGTTCATCCTCTAGTGATGGTCCTCTGATTATCCGAGTCAAAGGACGTACTACTCCAAAAAGTACTCCAAAGCCTCTCATAATCTGGATTAAAAAGAAGAATCCTGATAAGGTAAAACCATTGACCATCACTCTCCGCAAAATACCTCGGGTGGAACTTGCTGAAGTCCGTCCTCCCAATCCTGAAGAGTTACCCTATGTGGTAAACTTGGCCAAGGCTGTGGCTTCTGTTCCAGACAATGATCCTCTTAATGAGTATATCAATACTCAAAATAATGTACCTTCAGTAGATGATGTAATCCCTGAAGAAGAACTTGCGTATTTTCTAAGTAAAGGTTTATCTTTGAATTACTCCGATGTCTACCAATCTGTAAACCAGTATGTAGATACGATATACGCTCTAGAGCACGACATAGGACCATACCTCTGCATGTCGGTCACGATGCCTTATCTGCGGGAAAAAGTCTGGCCAGAAGATATCCACTACTTCATCGTTCCAACTAGAAAGAAGGGTGAAGAACTAATCATCTTCGGTCGAATAATTGATGAAATAAAGTTCGTTCTGGACTCTACTTCTCCGAATCACAATACCGAAGCTGACTATAATTCTGAAAAAATACAATTTTACCAATAGTTGGCAGACCAAGAATATCATCCAGAACATGGAATATGATATAAAAAGTGACCAGGGGCTAAACTACGATCAGGGACGATGATTGCCAATACGTCAATTTGCTCCTCCCGGCAAACCCGAGAACTATTATCAACAAAATGGTGTTGGTTTGGGTTACGTCACTCCTCTAACAACTCCTGAAGGATCAGACGTCGAAGCAGATTGTTGTTCTCATTCTTCTGGTTCCTGTCTCTGGGATTCAGACTCCAGTATTGGAGACATGTTCAAAGGAACTTTGTCCGTCAACATGGTGTCAGTTGACCAAATTGTAAATGATGTCCAATCAATCGGGCTTGAAAATGGGCTCAAAAGATGGATACTAGGTAGGAGTTACATTTCGAACAACGTGAACCACCTACCGAAGACGAAGTCGTCCAAGTTAATTTAGGCGATGAATCATCTCTTAAACCAATCTTCATCAGCAAAAGTCCGTCTGGGGAAGAACGACAATCTTTCATACAGCTTATAAGAGAATACATTGACGTCTTTGCATGTAGCTATGAAGACATGCCAGGCTTGGACCCTAAAGTTGCTATGTACCGTCTAAATATCTTGTCTAAAGCTAAGCCAGTGAAGCAGCAGCAACGGCAATTTCGACCAGATATCATGGAGGCCATCGAGAGTGAAGTCAAGAAGCTTATTGCAAGTGGATTCATTCGCAAAGAACAACACCTTGACTGGGTCGCTAATATTGTTCTAGTCATGAAAAAGAACGGTAAAGTTAGAGTCTGTATCGATTATCGTGATTTGAACTCTGCATGCCCAAAAGTTGAGTTCCCTCTAGCGATCACCGACGTAATGATCGACAATACTTGCGGCTTCGAGCGGATGTCCTTCATGGATGGGTTCTCAGGCTACAACCAGATCAAGATGTTCCCCAACGAAAAGAAACACACATCTTTTCGAACACCGTTGGAGGTATACTGCTATACGGTGATGCCCTTCGGATTGAAAAATGCAGGGACGACATACCAGCGAGCTATGAACACAATTTTTTGTGATCATTTGCACAAAATAGTGGAATGCTATGTAGACGATTTCACAGTTAAAAGTTGTCTCAAGGACAACCACCTCCAAGACTTAAGAATGGTGTTCGAACTAATGCGTGTACACCAACTCAAGATGAATCCAACCAAGTCTTTTCTGGGAGTCTCCAGCGGCAAGTTCCTTGGTTTTGTTATCACTTCAAAGGGCATACATCTTGGCCCGGAGAAAGTGAAAGCTATCCTCGATATGCATCCCCTAAGAAATCTCAAAGAGCTACACGGACTTCAAGGAAGGCTAGTGTGAGACTCGTCTCACAGTATTAGTATTTATATACGGATAAGTATTTTGCAGTATATTTCATATTTTCTTCGTTTCCGGAATGCTTTAAAAAATTTCCAAAACTATAGGTTTTTCTAATAGTGCCATGTTGTAGGAAATTCAATTCTATGTAATTTTGACTTTTAAAAATCTAAATTTTGATTTAAAATAAAGTTTTTATGGCCGAAACAGGTTTTGGCAAAAATCTAGATTTTGTTGCTGTTTGAAAAATCGGAATACCGACGGTATACCGAAGTATACCGACGGTATGCCGATTTTTGCACCAGAAACTTTATGTCTTTAGGCCGGTATACCGCCGGTATGCCGCCGTATACTGCCGGTATGCCGTTTTATTCTGTTTTAGTCTGTTTTTGCCCGTTTCTGCCCGTTTTTGTCCGTTTTTGATATCTTCTTCGACTATAATAATTTCTTAACATGATTAGATGATCTTGCATAGTTAGAGAATAATTGTACACCCTATATATACTTGACACTAGCACATGTTCAATCATTTTTCTATAAAATGTACTTAGCTTTAATTATTGTTTTCCATATGTCATGATATGTATTTTGATAGATTCTTTCTTACAAGCTATGATAATTGTTGCCATGCCTTCTTGCTTACTAAATAGTGGCCCATCATGGCGCACTCATGATACACGTCCTTCTTGCTTACACGATAGTGGCCTGTCATGGCGCACTCTTGATTCTAGTACATGTCTAGCTCCTTGATAGTAGCTCATCGTAGCGCACTCTTGTCTTGATATTGTCATGTCTTGTTGTGGCTTGTTGTAGTGCATAATCTTGCTTGTCTTGTCCAGTCTTGCATGTCTCATGTCTAGGATGGATTCTGCGGAATGCCACACCCAGAATCCAACAACTAGCTTGACACTTAGATCATTGAGGATTTTCTAGTTACCTGTTGCCCCTTTGGTCTTGGTCTTATATATATACATGGGATTTGGAGCTATCTGTCATGATGAGCACTCTTTCAGCACACCGTCGAGTGGGGCACCTTCTTAGGACACATGTATCTTACTGTCGTGTGTCTGCTATACTTGTTTTCTTTTGGCTTGGATCATTCAGGTAGTAGCAGACAGGTAACTGGACTTAGATTTCTTAAACTTGTATGTGTTAGTAATTAGGATTGTGGCAACCCTAGTTAGCTAAAGTATCAAGCTGTACTCATTGCTTGGCCATGATTGATGGATGGAGTCCATTCCTGTCTAGTCTAGTCTTGTTCCAGTTTATCTTATTGCAGTACTTAGCTTTCCTGTCATTCCTTACATGCTATTTTTCCTACTACATGCTCGGCTTCACCATATGCTCACATGTCCAGTTTATTCTATGTATTCACTTACTATCCTTCTTACATGTTCCAGTTTTCTTTCGCAAATACTGTGGCACCAATTTACTATTCTAGTCTTATTTTCTACTTTATCTTAGAGATGTTATAATCTGTATGCTGGTTTTAGTTCATAGTTTGGCTTCCTTTGTGGTACTTGCTATTGGGGTTCTGACCCCACTGGTTTTGCATTGACCAGATTTAGTTGAGGAGCCCGAGGATCTTCTGGACCTTCTACTCGATGGTGACCACCCGGAGCACCAGGGGACTTGAGTGGGTGTTCTTTCTCTTATCCACTCTTTTTCTGTACATATTTTTTTAAGGCGTTTAGCCACCGAGCACGTGTTTAGCTCGTGTTTTGGACTTGACATTTGGCCTACGGGCTTAGACATGATGTTATATTTCTAGACTGCAGCTAGAGCTGATCATGTATTACTTAATCTTGCTAGTTCTTCATTTTGTACTACTAGCTTCATGATCATCTATATATTATTGTTTGGGACACTTTACTGTCTTATATGCATGATGATCATATTCTTTTACCTTACTTCTTGTCTGAGACTGAGATATCTAGGATTGTGTGACCTAGGATTGACTGTTGGTTTGTAGCAGTGACCCCCATCTATACAGCTTATACGTTGTTTCAGAATACTGGAGTACTTTGGTATATGTAGCTGGCCTGGTCTGTCCCTATTTGCCAGTATTCTAGTTCTGGGGCGTGACATAGGTTTTAGTGGTAGCCCATGCAGG
Source organism: Iris pallida (assembly GCA_029216955.1). Lineage (NCBI taxonomy): Eukaryota > Viridiplantae > Streptophyta > Magnoliopsida > Asparagales > Iridaceae > Iris > Iris pallida. Next base: position 15,934,291 of record JANAVB010003400.1, on the reverse strand, counting down.
TCTGATTTATCAGATATGTGGAGGTTGCTGGTAGTTATCTCAGTCACAAATTCTTCTCCATTGATATCCTTCGTTTTACTCTCTACCTTTGATATTTGACCCGATATTTGCTTTGATCGTTAATCTTTTCTGTTCCCTCGACCTGATCCTTGTGTCCTTATACTTTTAGGGGCACTATCCCTGGTCCTTCCGATCAGATTATTCATATTCCAACTATGGTGGGTCAGCTTTCGCCAGTTTTTCTAGTTCAGAAGGAGCATCCTCAGCATTCGGGAGCAGAGTCTAGAGTGGACCGAAGGGCAGAGTCGCCAGTTCCTCATGTTCAGCCAGTAGTACCAGTTCAGCCAGGGTAGCCATAGGATGTTGTTCGAGCACTGGTGGATGTTTTGAGTGGTTTTATGGCATCGCAGCAGCGCTAGAGCGATATTTTTAGCCACTCTGTCCAGACGGCTTTGGAGAGGGGTGGTGCTCAGGTCTACAATTCTGTGAGCAGCTTCAGGTGTCTCCATCCCCCGTACTTCTATGGTACAGAGGATGCTATTACGTCTTATGTGTGGCTTCAGGATACTGAGGCTATTCTGGAGACGGCAGGGATCCCGGCTAGGGAGCGTGTGGCAGTTGTCAGGTTGCAGCTCTTGGATTTGGCCCGCGACTGGTGGGCGGTTCATGAGGTGTCTCTTATGGCACCGATAGCTTGGGCCGATTTTAGGAGAGGTTTCAGACTCGCTATTTTGATGCAGTGTTGCGTAATGATCTACATCAGAGGTTCATTGGCTTGCGGCAGATGAGCAGGACCGTCGACGGCTATGCGGCAGAGTTTAGCAGGCTCAGTCGATTTTCCCCTTCCTTAGTGGCGACCGAGTTGGACCGGACGAGGAGGTTCCAGCAAGGACTTCATCTGGAGATTATACTGACAGTTGAGCAGCATGAGTTCCAGACTTTTGATGCAGTGATGAGGGCGACGAGGAGGCATGAGTACACCTCGCAGAGGATCGTTGATAGAGTCGGAGGTCAGAAGAGGTCTCACATTCAGAGGGGATCTTCTCTCCAGTCGTCAGCACCAGCACCAGCAGTTAGGACATTGGAGATTGGATCACCTAGAAGAGCAGTTCCAGCAGCTTTCTTTCAGCAGCCATCTCAGATGCAACCTCAGCAACAGAGGTCGTCTTCATCTATTGGATGTTCTCATTGCGGAAAGCATGGGCACGTTCTTTCTGAGTGTCGTAGGGCACATGGGTTGTGTTTGGTCTGTGGAGCTTCAGACCTTATGATGGGATCTTGTCCACGGAGGGCTAGTTCTTCCTCAGTACATCCAATTCCATCGGCTACCCCGGTAGTCCAGCAGTATAAGGCTCAAGTGCCGGTTCAGCATCAGCAGACTCAGAGGCCTTTACCAGCGCAGTCCCGGACATTCCAACAGCAGAGGCCTCAGCAGTATGTACAGGTCCAGGCCCAGAGGCAGCAGGGCCAGCAGCCGATTAAAGCAGCAGTTCCGAGGCATGGACAGGCAGAGTTTAGTATGTTAGAGCAGGTTTTGGTCGAGGATGGTCATGTGGTAGGTATTATCCTATTCTTCTTCCAAACTTATTTATTTCTTTGAGTTACGTATATTTGGCGAGCTTCTCGTCTTACTCTTCTATTTTTCTATCTCGAGATACATGATATTTATCACGTGTCTCGACTACGAAGATATGTCCTGGATAGAGTCATGTCTTAGATTAAGTCATTGGTACCGACTTACTTTGAGATTTGACCCTTATCTATTTTCGAGTCAGTGTAGGCCAGCGAGGACGATTCCTACTCAACTGACTCAGGAGACATATTTATTCATATGCCTCCAGCCCTTCTTGATTGTGGTTGTGTTATTGCTTACGCATTTACTTATATTACTGTTGTCTTTATCTTACCAACATGCCATGCTTTGTTTTGATTGTCATGATTTTTCAGCTTTTTGGTTTGGTTTTTAGCTTTAGGAAATTCCTAGGACGGAATTTATTTTTAAGTTGTGGAGAGTTGTGAGACTCGTCTCACAGTATAAGTATTTATATACAGATACGTATTTTGTAGTGTATTTCGTATTTTCCTGGTTTTCGGAATGCTTTAAAATTTTCCCAAAACTATAGGTTTTTCTCCTTGATCGGCATACCGCCAGTATACCGGTGTATACCGACGGCATACCGTCCAGACAGATTTTTTACACTTTAGATATTTTCGATTTAAGATATTTTCATGAATAGTGTTTCAGATATTTTCATGAACAGTGTTTCAGATATTTTCGTGAATAGTATTTAGATATTTTCGTAAATAGTATAGATGCACCCTATTATCTAATGGATACTTGGTTTTGTTTGGATGGCCACGATTGACTTAGATTTTGACATGGATCATGATCCAACGACTAAGATTAATTCCCCCTTCTATATATACCATTTTACTTTTTTTTCTCCTCTCTTTTCATTCTCTTCACTCTCTCTTCATTTCTTCTTCCCTTTTCTTTCCTTGGAGCTTGCCAAGAGCTTGGCCTTGAGGTCTAGAGTGTGGTTTCTATCCCTCTTGGTGGTGGAGTAGAAGATTAGGCTTGGAGCTTAACCTAGGCAAGTACATCTTGCCAAATTCTTAAACAATAGTATTTTGTTATCATTTTTGTTTTCCTTGGTATTAAATGCTTAGAATTTTCCTAAACTCATTTTGTTAAATATGTTTTCCTTATGATTCTCGTATATATGCATGTTTCCAAAATTTGCTTAAGCAAGGTTTTGATTTTCTGTTAAAACCCAATATTGACTTAGAAGAAAACATGGTATCAAGTGTGATACTAGTGTTAGCATCATGGATATTGGTCATATATACATATATGAGGTCCTTACCTAGCTAGTATACATGGATTTTGAGTTTGGTGGCAATCGGCACCCATTTCGGTGTCCCGAGAACCTCTATTTGGAGTATTTTGAGGTATTGATCTATCAAATCTTTGAATTTGTGAAATCTAATAGTGCCATGTTGTAGGGAATTCAATTCTATGCAATTTTGACTTTTGAAAAATTTGAATTTCGATTTAAAATGAAGTTTTTATGGCCGAAACATGTTTTGGCAAAAATCTGGATTTTGTTGCTGTTTGAAAAATTGGAATACCGATGGTATGCCGATTTTTGCACCAGAAACTTTCTATCTTTAGGCCGATATACCTTCGGTATGCCGCCGTATACCGCCGGTATGCCGTTTTAGTCTGTTTTTGCCCGTTTCTGCCCGTTTTATCCGTTTTTGATATATTCTTCGACTATAATGATTTCTTAACTTGAATAGATGATCTTGCATAGTTAGAGAATGATTGTACACCCTATATACACTTGATACTAGTACATGTTCAATCATTTTTCTATGAAATGTACTTAGCTTTAATTATTGTTTCCCACATACCATGATATGTCTTTTGATAGATTCTTTCTTACAAGCTATGATAATTGTTGTCATGCCTTCTTGCTTACTAGATAGTGGCCCATCGTGGTGCACTCATGATACACGTCCTTCTTGCTTACATGATAGTGGCCTGTCATGGCGCACTCTTGATTCTAGTACTTGTCTAGCTCCTTGATAGTGGCTCGTCGTAGCGCACTTTTGTCTTGATATTGTCATGTCTTGTTGTGGCTTGTTGTAGTGCACAATCTTTCTTATCTTGTCCAGTCTTGCATGTCTCATGTATAGGATGGATTATGCGGAATGCCACACCCAGAATCCAACAAAAAAATGTTAAGGACTAAACAACTAGCTTGACACTTAGATCATTGAGGATTTTCCAGTTATCTGTTTCCCTTTGGTCTTGGTCTTATATATATATACATGAGATTTGGAGCTATCTGTCATGATGAGCACTCTTCCAGCACACCGTCGAGTGGGGTACCTCCTTAGGACACATGTATCTTACTGCAGTGTGTCTGCTATACTTATCTTCTTTTGGCTTGGATCATTCAGGAAGTAGCAGGCAGGTAACTAGATTTCTCAAACTTGCATGTGTTAGTAATTAGGATTATGGCAACCCTAGTTAGCTAAAGTATCAAGCCGTACTCATTGCTTGGCCGTGATCGATGGATGGAGTCCATTCCTGTCTACTCTAGTCTTGTTCCAGTTTATCTTATTGCAGTACTTAGCTTTCCTGTCATTAATTCCTTACATGCTATTCTTCCTACTACATGCTTGGCTTCACCATATGCTCACATGTCCAGTTTATTCTTTGTATTCATTTACTATCCTTCTTGCATGTTCCAGTTTTCTTTCGTAAACACTGTGGTACCAATTTACTATTCTAGTCTCGTTTACTGCTTTATCTTAGAGATGTTATAATCTTCATGCTGGTTTTAGTTCATAGTTTGGCTTCCTTTGTGGTACTTTCTATTGGGGTTCTGACCCCACTGGTTTTGCATTGACCAGATTTAGTTGAGGAGCTCGAGGATCTTCCAGACCTTCCACTCGATGGTGGCCACCCGGAGCACCAGGGGACTTAAGTGGGTATTCTTTCTCTTACCCACACTTTTTCTGTACATATTCTTTTGAGGCGTTTAGCCACCGAGCACGTGTTTAGCTCATGTTTTGGACTTGACATTTGGCCCACGGGCTTAGACATGTTGTTATATTTTTAGACTGCAGCTAGAGCTGATCATGTATTACTTAGTCTTGTTAATTCTTCAATTTGTATTACTAGCTTCATGATTATCTATATATTATAGTTTGGGATGCTTTACTGTCTTATATGTATAATGATCATATTCTTGTACCTTACTTCTTGTCTAAGACTGAGATATCTAGGATTATGTGACCTAGGATTGACTGTTGGTTTGTAGCAGTGACCCCCATCTATACAGCTTATACGTTGTTTCGGAGTACTGGAGTACTTTGGTATACGTAGATGGCCTGGTCCGTCCCTACTTGCCAGTATTCTGGTTCTGGACGTGACAGCTATCCTACATCAAACGATTCATTTAAAACCTTTCTGGAAGGTGTCAACCATTTACGCTGCTCATGAAGAAAGGCGTATCTTTCATCTGGACTGAATAATATCAACGCGCATTTGATGATATCAAGAAGTATCTCACAAGCCCTCCAGTATTGGTGGCTCTAATAATGGGGAAGCCCTTCTTACTATATATCTGCGCTATGGACCACTCCCTTGGTGCTCTATTATCTCAGAAGAATGAAGGCGGCCATGAACATACAATCTACTACCTTAGCCGCACAATGGTGGATGCCGAGCATAGATACACACCTGTGGAAAAGGAATGTCTTGCACTGGTATTTGCAATCCAGAAGACACGCCACTATGTGTCTGGGCAGACTATCCACATCATATCTAAAGTCAATCCTCTCAGAATACTCATGACTAAACCGGGTTCTCTTAATTCCCGTTTAGCTACATGGGCAATGCTGTTGACTCCATACGATATGTTGTTCGTTCCTCAGAAGGCAGTAAAAGGCCAAGCGTTAGCTGATTTCCTAGCAGCTCATCCAGTGCCAGAATCTTCCAAAATCTATGATGAAATCTCCGATGAAGTAGTGGAGTCTAACACCGCAACTGAGGAAATTCCCATTTGGCGAATGTTCTTTGACGGTGCATCAAGAACATGACCTAAAGAAAATATTATGGCTGGAGTAAGCATCGTGCTTGTGTCACCCGACCATCTGGTTATACATCACACATATTCTCTCGTGGAACCCTGCACCAACAACGTGGCCGAATATAATTCCCTATTGATCGGCCTTCAACTGGCAAAACAACTGGGAGTTGACTATCTAGAAGCTTACGACGATTCTAAGCCAATAGTTAGTCAGGTCCGAGGGGATTATGAAGTTCGTTACGAAGATCTCATCCCATATCACAAAGCGACAATCGAATTGGCTTCTACTTTTGTTGGATTCTTCATCGAGCATGTGCCTCGACTACAGAATATAGAAGCAGATGCTTTAGCCGGTCTTGCTGCTTTCCTGACCGTCTCTACCAATACTCAGCAGTCGATCACAGTGTCTGGTCGAGAACTATTCTGTGTGAAAGATACCTTACATATTCATCACAGTTACGCAACGAAAACAAACGACAACATTAAAGACTGGAGATTTCCTTTCATAGACTACGCCATCTATGGAATCCTCCCTGAAGACCCAAAGGAAGCAGTATCTGTCCAAAGGCAAGTCCTCAGATTTTAGTATGATACAACTACCAAAATGTTATACCGACGCTCTTACGATGGGCTACTGTTACGATGTTTATCAGACACAGAGGCTAAACATACACTTCGTGAGGCTCACGATGGAGTTTGTCGTGCACATCAACCAGGCCCCAAATTAAAAGATTGCCTCAGACGAATGGGTTATTATTGGCCCACGATGATAGCAGATGCTGTTGAATATGCAAAGAAGTGTAGGTCTTGTCAGTTTCACGTCGACTTCATTCATCAACCTTCGGAGTTTCTACACTCGACGGCAGCATCTTGGCCTTTTGAAGCCTGGGGTATGGACGACATTGGCCCAATCAACCCGCCATCTTCCAGATGACATCGGTTCATCCTAGCTATAACCGATTACTTCTCCAAATGGGCGAAAGCTATACCACTCACCGAAGTGAAGACGTCGAACGTCATCAGTTTCATCAAATATTTCGTTATCTATCGCTTCGGCCTATCTCGCAGGATCATCCATGATAATGGTCCACAATTTACGAGCTATGCATTCTATCGGTTCTGCGATAAGAATCGAATCCAGAATGTAGCCTCTACTGCCTACAATCCAGCAGCTAATAGGTTAGCAGAAGCCTTCAATAAAATCAGCATTAAACTTCTTAAGAAGTTCGTATCTTCAAACAAGCGCAATTGGAATGAGAAGCTCGGTAAATGTCTCTGGGCCTATCGTACAACGGTCTGGACTCCAACAGGCAGTACGCCATTCTCTCTGGTTTATGGGAGCGAATCAGTTCTTCCCATAAAAATCTAGATTCCCTCTCTTCGAGTAGCCATAGCCAGTGAGTTGACTACCGAAGAAAGTTACCGTCTGCGACTACAGGAGCTCGAAGCGCTAGATGAAAAATGCTTATTAGCTTAGCAGCGTATTGAGCTATACCAAGCTCACCTTTCTAGAGCCTTTAATAAAAATGTGAAGGAAAGAATCTTCTAAGTTGGTGATCTAGTCTAGCAGTGAGAAGACCAATGGTCATGACACACAAGACAAAAGGAAAATTCCAGCCTAAATGGGAAGGTCCTTTCGTTATAGAATCAGTGTATTCTAACGGTGCGTATCGACTAACCAAGCCTGATGGTGACTTGCTCATGATGCCGATCAACGACAAATTCCTGAAGAAATACTATGTGTAACCTTCATGAACAACATTTATATATACCCTATTTTAATCATGTAAATATACAGTACAATATTTATTTGATTCAAAAAATCATCTAACTATTATCCGTATTTCAAGAGTCTTGAATACGCCATGGATAATAGGTCCTCTAAAAAGATTTTACAGTGGAATTATTTCCGTTTTTGACTCTGCCCAAACTCGGTCTGACGAAAACAAGTCACGTTCCTATCACCTCTGAATTGTTTTCCGATAATTATTTCCCCAGTGGGATAATTAAGAAACATTTTGCCACATCCATATAACCTCTGAGCAAAGCATTCATCAAGGATAATCACATCCATATTACCTCTGAATTATCCACTCCTACATAATGTTATATATCCTTCCACGTCTATATTACCTCTGGTCAGATATAGAACATTCTCTGCTATTACGTCCAGATTACCTCTATTAGCAACTTCTTTCAACTTATCATCTATATTCAAGAACCCTGAATATAAAATGGATAATAGGACCATATCAAATTCTCCAGCGGAATACCCACCAGAAATATCCTTACTATGTCCATATTACCTCTAGTTCTGGTATTTCACAAAACTCCATTCATGAATTTTGAAAGCCAACAGATTCTTTATTAAAACGTCTATCAGAAGACGGAGAAAAAGATACCAGAGTCTTGACGGCTAAAAGAAACAGTTACAAACAAAAAAAATCTAAGGGATACACAATCGATTGATACTATCCCTTATAGCCGCAATTTCTGCTTCGGACTTCGCAGTAGCACGGCGGCGCGCCTCTTCTTGACGAGCAGCCTCATCCTGGAAGGGGATCAGATTCATGTGCTCTCCCTCCAACTTCACCAGCTGTTCTTTTAAGTGGTCGGAAGTTGTGGCGGTCATTGCAGCCTGAGCCAAATAGTCCTCCTGTTCAGACGTCGTTGTCCTCAAGCTGGCCTTCAGTTGAGCAATCTCACTTTGGATCCGTGCAATGTGATTATATTTCTCAGTAATCTGTGCAGCCAGCTTATTCTTCGAAGCAGCACGTGCCTCACTCGTAGCGTTGAACTACTCATACTGATCAGCCAACTCACTAATCTCTTGAGCGAGGCATCCTTCCTTGCTTGGAAAGTAGCCTCCTCCTCTGTGAGAGCCGTGATCAGATCCTCGTCTTCTGCAAGGAATAGCGAAGTTGGGCTTCATTGTTTGGCATCCTGGAATCTGGCCACCTGACCCTCCAGATCATTAAGAACCCTCCTTAGAGCATTCGCCCACTCTTCATAGTCGGCGATGCTCTCAAGGGCCGCCACTTGGCATTCAGCAACAGCCTTCACAGGGCCAAAGGCGACGTTCCGATCCAGAACTCCAGGAAGCTTTACTTTCAGGACAAAATAGAAAGCTTTCACGACTTCCTTGGCCATCACGTCGTCTTCAGTGGAGGTCGTCGGGGAGGATGCTTGATGAGGTTCTTCCGCTCCAGGAAGAGATGCCTGACAAGAAGTCGAACCTGACAAGAAATAATATATGTATCAGTAACCAAAAATGGGGAATGCAAAAGAGTTGTAATTTCGTACCTTCGGTATGCTTAGCGCCAACTTGGGCTAAGTCATCGGTCTTGGCTTTATGGAAAATCGAAAGCAGGCCCAGGCTGTTCAAGAAGAACAATATCAAGGCCTCGAGCAGCATCAGGCTTGGTATCTTCTACGGCCCCAGCTGGACCGGGAGCAGATTCAGCAACAGCCCCCTCAGTAGGCTGTTCAACCTCTCCTTCTGCAGCCGATGCCAGTTCACTAACAGCTCCCTCTGTACCAGCAAATTTAGAAGAGTCGGGGACAACCTTTCTTTCTCCCCCAATGCCTTGGGCTATCTTTATGAGTGGTTCATTCTCCTTGTCTACAAGGGAATATACAATGGCAGTCAGCCTCACGAGCAGCACGCAAAATTGAAGTCAAAAAATTTCTTCCGAAGAGAGGCGCAAAGATAACGTACCCAGAGAAGGATGAGCAGATTGGACTTGATTTTCATTCAAGTCCTTCATTATAGCTCCTATCGCAGACATATCCCCCAAAGAAATGTCATATGAGGGACTGGTTTTCTGATTGCCAACGAAACGCCCCAATAGGAAGGCTAGTAGTGAGTGCTTCCTCATCTACTAGGGTGTCCCCTGTGCGGCCACTACCAGACGGAGGCGACACTCTGAAGAATTCATAGTTCTGCAGAAAACTCAAAGCCTTCCTGCAAACAGGTACCCCTGTAACGGTCCAATCCGTATCTTTGAATATCGAAAGAAAGGCATCTTCTGCCAAAGAGTCTGCCATCAGCCCGGCATTCATCAATCTGGGACAATGCAGCACCAGCCATTCCATCAGATAATAAAAGGGGAACTCAGTCCTAGTAAAATTCTTTCTGCCATCGGGTGTCATCGCGTTCACAACGAAGTATCGCAAATCCCGTTGGATGGAGCAGACTATTGCTGGAAGCAGAGCAAGTTGACATCCAAATGCCATCTTTACAACCGAAAGTATTATACCCTGGCTTATTCTTTCAATAGACCCTGAACCACCAAGGACTACACAATCACGAAGCCATGTCATTAGGAAAGTGGCTAGTACCGCCTTTTCTGACAGCTTGAATTCGGCCTGCCTGAAGAAATGATAAACCGGGAAGTTCCCCTCAGGATCATCATTATCTTCGGCATCTACAGCCCCATGATCTGCCATCAACTGCTCTATCTCAGATTTCGTCGAGGGCTTGCGAGACGAGAAAGAGACTGGGTCGTTTCCTTCTTCTCTGGTGAAGATGTAGTTGGTCCAGGCCCTCGTATGGGGAAAGGACCCCTCAGTCTTACCCTTCTTCGTGATCTGGTGACAAATGAAAAGGTGACAGAGTAACTCTTTGTACACCTCCATTATCTCGGAGTTCTCCCTCTCCAAATCCAGGAGCTCCGTATCACAGGGGACGTATTCTGCGTATGGTTCCGTCCCCCAGGGAAGGTTGGATATCACCTGCATCTCGTAAAGAGCCAGACCCATCTTCCCACCCGAAGTAAAGAAGGTACACGTGTGATGGTTGTATAACTCCGCCAAAGAGACAAACATTGGCCAATTAACCTTAATGCCATATTGGGTGGCTCTAACGACATAAAAAAGAACGACAGCTTTTAGGGTGGCCTCGTAAGTCGAGAGCACCCATCCAGTAAGGTCGCTCCAGAACGGGACAGAATATCTCCAACCTTCCATCCGTAGCTTCCCTCCAGGATACGACTCCTTCTTTGACAACATCAAGTTGGAAAGAGTCTCAGCAGCGTAAGGTGAAGATCAGTCGGGACATCGTTCATTATGACCCCAGGATGCAGCTCCCTCATGGAGTAGGACGTGGAGCCCTTGACACACTTGAAAGTGTCATTCTTCTGGTCACCAGAGTTGAATTGGATCCTGCCAGAAATAACCCCATATAGTTCAGGGGTCAGGTCCTATTTCATTTGCCTCTGCACAGTCAGATCAGTAAACGCTGACAGTGGGTATTGGCGCTTCATCGATGGCAACCATATTCTTTGGTTATTTAACTTAACTACCAGAAGGTCTTCTAGACATATCGTCTCGTTATCCTCGAATCCCATACTGTCACCGAATAGGAAGTACGGCTTCTTGTAACAACGTGTCCCTCCGAGCAAGAGCTTCTCGTTGTTAATCATCTGCTTCAGAAAGGTCTTGTCCTGTTCAAGTATGGCGATCGTCCGTTTCGTAGGCTGGTCATGACTGATCTTGGACTGAACCTTTCTGACCATGTTGGTTATGAGGCTTGGACGGAGGACTTGGCAAGCAGAGCCGAAAGGGATTCCACCAAGTTTCGGGACAAACATGTTAACTACAAGGACAGAAGAGAAAGTCAGACTCAGAATCTGCAAAAAAAAAAACTAAGTGCTGGAGGAATCCTATGCGCCCAAAAAGCATATGGGCACATAAACATACAACCAGCATGTGGGCACATAACATGCAGCAGCATGTGGGCGCATAACATGTAGCAGCATGTGGGCGCATAACATGTAGTAGCATGTGGACGCATAAACACACCACAGTATGGCGCATGCTTCTGTGGGCGCATATGAATGCTCACAGAAACATGTTGCCTTGGGCATATGCGCCCAGGCAGAAGAAAAGTCTGAGCATCGCAAATTAACGCTCAAGACTTTATTTTGAGGCGTAGCCTCACCCAGGATCGGGTCCTGGGCTAGCGAGGACGCTGTCGCAGGAGGAGAGCCACTCGGTGCAGCTTCCTTGCCTTCACAGATCTCTTGGCGGCCTTGGGAGACATGGTTCGTGCAGAGAAGAGATGAAAAGTCTTTTGAAAGTTTTGAAGGAAAAGAGAGTAATGAATCTTCTCTCTCTTCAAGGACTATTTATAGGCATGGGCCAAACACTATGCGCCCACTACTCCTATGGGCCTATACACCCACTACGACTTATGCGCTCACATAAAGACCCAGTCTCTTGCATATTATGCGACTCCTACTTGCTGACATAAACAACGCATGAAGGATGGACCTCTTCAAATTCTACTCCGATGAATCTGTCAGTTCAGATTTTCGAAAAAGATCTCAACAGCCATCTCTCTGACAGTCTGGCCAAACTCTATGCGCCCAAAGGGAGGGCTATGCTATGCGCCCACTTCATCACGATAAGACGGTCCATGCTTCTTTCAAAGTATTTTGAACTCATTCAATTATCGAAAACTTTGAAGGGGTCCTTGTAGAAGCATAAAAATTTCAGCAGTCTTGACAACCATCCGCCTAAGCCAGAGAAGTCGTATGCTCCTAAGTCACCAAAGCAAGCTATGCGCCCAAGTCACCAGAGCAAGCTATGCGCCCAAGTCACCAGAGCAAGCTATGTGCCCAAGTCACTAGAGCAAGCTATGCGCCCATGCGCACACTCTAGACTCCTCCAGAAGGGGGCGTATAGCCCTGTTTCATGCTATGCGCCCAAGTCAGGACAGCCCCCGACTCGGTCAAACCCACGATCAATCGTGCACCAGACCATACGGCTACGTCATTCTCCACGAGCAGTCGTGCACCGAAGCATGCGGCCACGTCAACCCCACAATCAATCCACGATCACGCAGTCTGCATGCGCCTACACTCTATGCGCCCAAAGCAGGACTATGCGCCCACATGAAAATTAGTATATTTTCTCATGTGGGCGCATAACATCATTCCAGTACGGAAATAACTATAAAAAGGGGTCTCATACCTCTTCAAAGGACAGAACGGAGAGCATTTTCAAGAGCCAAATTGTTGCACTTCTTGCCAGTGAGCCGAGAGTTAGCAATTTTCTTAAGTTTTCACCCACTTTTGTAATCGGAGTGTCAACGGAGTAATGGAGCAACTGCCGCTCGATCTCCATCGTCCTATTCCCCAGAATTCTTTTTGTACTCGGGGATCCTCAGTGCAAGATCTCTCATGCATACTCGATTTGTGGTGCCTTGTGCCAATAAGAAAAGACAGTATTTTTCTTCTTTTTTGTGTGTGTCCATAAGATGTTCCTGCAATCACAAGCCCTGCAGACTATTCAGGTTATCCAAGCGAAGTTACAAGAGTTTATCAAGAATTTAGATAATTATTATGTGACTTATAGTGCAACACATGACAGTGTGCTGGAAATGTGCCATACTCGATGGTAGGCTACAAATCCACAGGTGTGGTCGGGATAACGAGATCGCATGTAACTTGGAAATCTCTCTATATGAACTACTTGATCAATCTAGTCGTTAATCTAGTCAGATTCATTATGAATCCCTGACCGTGGTAACTAGGAATCCATGTCCTAGACATGATATAAGATAGGACAGGTAGCTTATATAGGCACAATCAGGAAAATCAACCACGAAATCAAGATACGAGTTATACTTAGCAAGTCAGGATTGATTGTCGCAACAGCGATCAAGATTACACATGTCATGTTAGGTTTACATGTCCCTTGTCAGGAGTGCGCCTTGACGGGCCACTATCAAGACTATCAAGACAGGTTCATGTTATCATGTTCAAGTTCGAGTTCAAGTTCAATATTAACAAGTTACCAAGTCAGGTCGTCGCATGTTTGGCCAAGTACAGGACACATGCAAGATCAAAAATATTTATATTAAGCAATACGGGGAACTAGCATAGAAATACGCATGACGGAGATACGCGCGGCAAGGGATTCCATGCAGGAAGGCACATAGGAAGTGCGCAGGAAGCGCACGCATGAACGGTGCACAAGAAGCGCAGCGTAGAGCACGCGCAGGAAAGGTGCACAGGAAGCGCAGAACAGAGCGTGCGCAGGAAAGGTACGCAGGAAGCGCAGAACAGAGCGCACGCTGGAAAGGTGATCTGGAAGCACAGAGCACGCGCATGAAAGCTGTTTATATTCTCCAAATCAGCACCGAAGTGCATAGGGAAACCATGAACTTCAAATACCCATAACTCCCTCAAAACAACTCGGAATCAAGACTTTCAAAGGTCAAAACTGGGTAGAATGAAATTTTCTACAACATAGAACCTAGATATTTCAGAAATAACAAACTTTAAGAGATTAAAACCAAGAAAAATAAGAAAAATCTTAAAACTATATCTATAAAAATGTAACCATCAAAACCAAAAACTTCAAGTGCTAAAGGTGCTTAGAATCATAAAATAAAGAGAATAGAACAAACAAAAATAGAGATCCATCATGTTCTCCATGGAGCAAGTTGTACTTGCCTTGGGTTGGTGGGAGGAGTAAATGAAGAAGAAGATGAAGAAGTAAATAAAATTAATGGAGGAGGGAGAGAGATGAGTTGGTTTTTATGTCAACCCTCTCATCTCAACCCAAACCAAACCAAACCAAGCCAAGCCAAGTTGAACTAAGGTGAACCAATCCAAAGGCAAGATTAAACCAAGACTAGGCTAAGCAAGACAAGTCAAAAAATGGGTCACCTGACAAATGTCAGAAATTCATACACGTATACTAAAAATACGTATAACAAAAAACAGGAGTGACAACTCTATCCACCTTAAAAGAATTTTATCCTCAAAATTTAATCAAGAGGCTAGAGGTGTCGGACAAGCTATACTAACTACAGGCAACCTATGACTAGCAGTTAATCAAGCAATCATCCATACAAGCAAGGAATTAAAAGCATAAGGCATAAGGAAGATATTACACCTTACGAGTCAAACAGATGTGGATATTGTGATCGAATATCATCCTCAAGTTCCCAGGTTGACTCACCCAAAGAGTGATGACCCCAAGCAATATGGACTAAACTAATAGTCATGTTCTTGAGTATCTTCTCCCTTCGGTCCAATATGGATACAGGCCTTTCCTAATACGAAAGTTTGGTACCAACACCCCATTCAGAATGATCAAGTATATGGCTCGGATCCGAGATATACCATCGTAATTGGGATATATGGAATACGTCATGTACCTCACATAACGACGGTGGAAGAATGAGACGATATGACACATCACCTACTCGCTCGAGAATATTAAACAACCCTATATACCTAGGACTAAGCTTTTCCCGTACGCCGAATCGAATGTCAGCACGAGTAGGCGAGATCCTAAGGAATATGTGGTCGCCAATAGAAAACTTAAGAGGATGTCGATGAGAATCGGCCCAATGGCGCTGACGATCTTGTGCAACCCGAAGATGATCTCTAACTTGTCTGACCACCTCGATAGTCTGAGTAACCATTTCTGGACCAAGCATCTGCCTCTCGCTGACATCGTCCTAGACTAAAGGTGATATGCACTTCCTGCCATATAGTACCTCAAATGGTGCCATCTGGATACTGGCATAGAAATTGTTATTATAGGAGAACTCTACTAGATGCAGGTGATCTTCCTACGAACCATCGAAGTTAAATGTACAGGATCGTAACATATCCTCAAGAGTTTGAATCGTACGCTCCGACTGACCATCTGTCTGCGGATGATAAGCTGAACTAAACTTGAGACGAGTTTCCAAACTCTCTTGAAGACTCCACCAAAAGTGTAACGTAAATCTCGAATCCCTGTTGGATATGATACTGATTGGCACTCCATGCAATATGACTATCTGCCTGAAGTACATCTATGCTAGCTGAACTTCGACTGACCAATTTTGAAAAGAAAAAAATGAGCTACCTTAGTGAGTTGATAAACTATAACCCATATGGCATCTCTTCCAGCTGGGGATTTAGGTAACCTAGTTACAAAATCCATGGTAATATGCTCTCATTTCCATTCTGGAATCAGTAAAGGTTGAAGAAGTCCAGCTGGCCTATAATGTTCAGCTTTAACTTGCTGACAAACTAAACAACAAGAGACAAAATGGGCTATCTTCCTCTTTATGCCATTCTATCAGAAATACTGACGAATATCACGATACATCTTCGTACGACCAGGATGAATTGAATACTGTGAACTATGAGCCTTCGTCATAATCTTTTGCCTGATGTCACCACTGGGTACACAAAGACGCCTTCCATGTCGGAGTGTGCCATCTTCGTAAATGTATAACTCTGCTCTCTGTCCTGCTTCACATTCTGTCTTGAGCCGCTGAAGCTTGGAATCCGTTGATTGAGCTGTCTTAATTCTCTCAACTATACCGGACTGAACTTGTATACTGGCCATTAATTCCATGTTGATAGGAAGAACTATCTCTATTCCCATCTTCTGAATACCCGCTAATAACTCTGGCTGTGCTGTTAGAAAATAAGCTCCTGCTCTTCTACTCAATGCATCTTCAACTACGTTGGCCTTCCCAGGATGATACTGCAGGTTGATGTCGTAATCCACTAGTAACTCTAGCCATCATTCTCTGAAGCATGTTGAAATCCTTCAAGTTAAACGCATACTTAAGACTCTTGTGGTCGGTAAATTTTTTTACCCGATCTCCATATAAGTAATGCCTCTAAAGCTTGAGTGCAAAAACCACCGCTGCTAACTCAAAGTCATGGACTGGGTAATTCTTCTCGTGATCACGAAGCTGACGTGACGTATAAGCTACCATATTGCCATGTTGTATTAGGACACATCCTAATCCCTTACATGAAGCGTCACAATAAACTGAAAATCCTTCAATCCCATCTAGAAGTGTGAGAATGGGTGCCTTCATCAATCTTTGCTTCAAATTCTTGAATGAACTCTGACACTCTGTTGTCCAAGCAAACTGCACATCCTTACGGGTCAACTACGTCAGGGGTGCTAAAATTCGAGTGAAGTTTGATACAAATTGCCGGTAATTGCCCGTAAATCCTAGAAAACTGTAAACCTCTGTGACGGTGTTAGGTACTGGCCATGTCTCTATAGCTACTATCTTCTGGGGATCCACTTCTACTCCACCTCTGGTGATGATATGACCTAAGTACGAAATGCGATCAAGCCAAAATTTGTACTTGCTGAACTTCGTATACAATTGGTGCTCTCTAAAAATCTGAAGGACTACCCGAAGATGTTGCTCACGCTCTACTTTATTCTTCCTATAGACTAAGATGTCGTCTACAAGTACGATCATGAACTGATCCAAATAGGGCATGAATATGCGATTCATGAGATCCATGAATACTGCTGGCATATTTGTCACTTCGAATGGCATAATGAGAAACTTAGCATAATAAGAAACTCCCAATGTCCATATCTAGATCTGAGTGCCGTCTTCGGAATGTAATGCTCTCTGACTCTGATCTAATGGTACCCCGACCGCAAGTCAATCTTCGAGAATACTATTGCCCTACTGAGTTGATCGAATAAATTATCTATCCTTGGTAGGGGATATCTGTTCTTGATTGTTACAGAATTCAAGGTACGATAATCAACACATAATCATGATGTACCATCCTTCTTTTTTACAAGAAGCATCGGGGCTCCCCAACGCGATCTACTAGCACGAATGAATTCTTTGGTTCTAAGTTCTTCAATCATCTTATACATGATCTCCAATTCTGATGGTGTCATTCTATAGACTCTCTCTGATACTGGTACCATCCCTGGAATCAAATCAAAGGTGAACTCTAGCTCTCCCTCTCTATCGGCATGCCTGGAAGCTCTTCGAGAAATACGTCAGGAAATTCTTCTACTACTCTGGGAAACTGAACTACTTCTGCTACTGTCATCCGCAAGATTAGTGGAGAACTACTTCGCCTCTGGAAAACAAAAACTCTTCTTCGTCGGGAATACCAAAAATAATCCTGCCAACATGGCAGTCTATTCTTGCATACTGATCCTTCAACCAATCCATTCCTAGGACCACATCATAACCGGCCATCAAAAATTCTATTGATATAGCAGGAAACTCTCTATCGCTAACTACAATTCGACACGAGAAAAAGACTCTAACTACTCCCGCAAGACCGTTACCAGTAAGGATGTTGAGTCTTACTGATAGTGACTCAAGCTCCAATCCTATTCGTGTTACAAATCGTGCTGACATAAATGAATATGATGTACCCGAATCAAATAATATTGATGCTGGAAAAGAGTTCACAAGAATGGTACCTTCTACCACGTCACCTGATGCCAATTCTTCTGCCACGATTAGAGCCATAGCTTGATCCTGTCCTCTTGGTACTGGTCCTCTTTGCTGGTGACCTCTCTGCCTGTTCTGAATCTGAGCTTGGGCCTGAGCATACTGTTGAACCTGAGGCGGTAACGGTCTCGGAGGATTGGACTGCTGCTACTATTGCACTGGTGCTGGTGCCCTAATCGATGGACTGGTTAGGGTTGACGAAGATGAACTGGCTCATTGCGGATAGGACCATATCATGTGGTCCGGTGCCCTACAAGCCAAGCACAACCCCTATGCTCTACGACACTCTGAAACCACGTACCCAGGCTTTCCACAATGAGAGCAGCCCATTGTAAAAAAATGCTTCTGCTTCTGTTGCTGAGGGTACGTCAGAGTCGAGTACAGAATCGATGAAACTGTGGTCGCCCTCCTAGGAGCTCCAATGGTTATTGCCCTAGCTGTCAATGCTGGTGCTTACGACTGAGATAACTGTCCATGGGGCCTCTTCCGTCCTCCAGTTCGATCTACTATCCTCTGTGATGTATATTCATGCCTCCTAGCAGCTCGTAAAATAGCATCGAATGCCTAGTGCTCAAACTGTTCCACTGCTAGAATAATCTCTAGGTGGAGTCCCTGCTGGAATTGATGTGCTCGATCCAATTCGGTCGCCACCAAGGTGAGAGCAAACCGACTAAGCCTAGAAAACTAGGCCGCATATCCATCAACCGTCCATCCCATCTGTTTGAGATTGCTAAACCTTGTCTGCAAATCATACCAAGCTACTACATCAAAGTACTTCGTCTAAAATTTGTCACTGAATACCGTCTATAAGACAGGCGCCACCAAACCAACTACTTGCTTCGTCCACCATCTGCGGGCTAAGTCCAATAACTGCAGACATACAATGACCACCTTCTCTTCCTCTGGAATCCGAGCTACCTCCAGAATAACCTCTATATTCTGAAGCCAAGCGTCAGTAGCAATAGCATCTTCACAGCCATCAAAGGAAGGAAGGTTCAGACGCTTGAAGCTGTTGGCTGTTATTTCCTTAATAACCAACTCTGCCCATACCTACTTGTACTGTCTGCTGCAGGGTATCACTTCGACGATCTTGTGATGCTAGTAAATCCCGGATGAGTCCCATCAGGGATCTATTATCAATATCTGCAAGCTGGGTTGGATGAACTGGCGGCTCTTGTTCCCCAGAATGCACGACTTGGGATGCTGTCCTTGAGTGCTGGATTTGGTCCCCAGGTTGCTGCTAGTTTACTGGAGGTGCTCCACCCGGCTGATCGGTAGGACCAGGAACAATGCCACTAAAGAAAATGACATGGAGAACTATAAGGAAGGACCAAGATAGATCAAGGATAAAGCACCTTATCAGGTCAAGATTCAGGAAGATTAGAAAGCACGAGTAGAGATCAAAGGCGAATGCCGATTGAGACATCTATTTAGTAAAACCCTCACACATCTTGATTTACAAGACCTGCATAGGCCACCACTTAAACTGTGTCATGCCCCAGAACTAGAATACTGGAGAGCGGGGGACAGACACAGCCAGCTACTTACGTTGAAGTGTAACCCACCTCGCAATATGGTCACAGCTGTCTAGATGCATGAGGATTTATCTACAATCCATCAGTCTCTTATGGTCAAGAATAAGCCTAATGTCTCAATCTCAAGCAAGCAAATAAATGTTACAAGATGTTAGATCATCAGACATACAAAAGTAAGGTGTCCCAAATATTACATTTTCAGATGATCATGAAGCTAGTCATACAAAATGCGAAGACTATCAACACTTAAGTTATACATGATCAACCCTAGAATTTTGTCAATCATGTTACAGCCTTTAGACAGACAGAAATTAAGTTTCAACATGAACTAACACTTGCTCGGCGACTAAACGCATCAAAAGAATAATTTACAATAGAGTGGGAGAACAAAATAAGAAAACCCACTCGTTGCCAAGGTTACTTCTAGTGTTCACTATCTGGTTGGAAGTTAGGTAGATCCTCGAGTGCTACCCCAAAATCTAGCCATACAAAACCAACTGGATCAAAACCCAGAAAGAGCAAGTACCACAAGGGAGGCTCCACTTATAAACTAAAATTAGCATATAAAAAATATGAGAACTGATAAAAGAACATAATTAAATAATATAAAAGACATGCTTAAAGGGACATACTAGCTTGCATTAGTTAAACAAGGGGTGAAATATAATTTCCATGTTAATCATGAGATAATAATTCAGGCATGGCTAATCAAGTCCTACGGCTTGCTATCATTAGCTAACTAAGGTTATCACAAGCCTAGTTACTAACAAAATGCAGTTGAGATGTTCCCGTAGTCACAAGCCCTGCAGACTATCCAGGTTATCCAGGCGAGGTTACAAGAGTTTATCAAGAATTAAGAGAATTATTAGGTGACTTAGAGTGCAACACATAACATTATGCTGGAAATGCGTCCTACTCGACGGTAGGCTATAAGTCAACAGGTGTGTCCGGGATAAGGGGATCGCCTGTAACTGGAAAATCTCTCTATATGAACTACTTGATCAATCTAGTCGTTAACCTAGTCAGGTTCATTATGAATTCCTAACCGTGGTAACCAGGAATCTATGTCCTAGACATGATGCAAGACAGGACATGTAGCTTGTACAGGCACAATCAGAAAAATCAACCACGGAGTCAAGGCAAGAGTTACACTTAGCAAGTCAGGGTTGGTTGTCGTAACAGCGATCAAGATTACACATGTCATGTCAGGTTTACTTGTTGTAGCTTGTACAGGCACAATCAGAAAAATCAACCACGGAGTCAAGGCAAGAGTTACACTTAGCAAGTCAGGGTTGGTTGTCGTAACAGCGATCAAGATTACATATGTCATGTCAGGTTTACTTGTCACTTATCAGGAGTACTTGTCAGGAGTGCGCCTTGACGAGCCACTATCAAGATTATCAAGGCAGGTTTATGTTATCATGTTCAAGTTCAATATTAATAAGTTACCAAGTCGGATCGTCGCAAGTTAGGCCAAGTATAGGACACATGCAAGATCAAAAACATTTACATTAAGCAATACGGGAAAGTAGCATGGAAATACGCATGACAGAGATATGCACGAAAAGGGATGGCGCACAGGAAGGTGCACAGAAAAGTGCACAGGGAAAATGTGCAGGGAAAATGCGCAGTAAGTGCAGCACAGAGCGCGCACAAAAAAGGTACGCAGGAAGCACAGAACAGAGCGCACGCTGGAAAGCTGTACAGGAAGCGCAAAACAGAGTGCACGCAGGAAAGGTGTGCATGAAGCGCAGAGCGCGCAGAAAAGCTGTTCATCTTCCCCAAATCAGCACCGAAGTGCATAGGGAACCCATGAACTTTAAATACCCATAACTCCCTCAAAACAAGTCAGAATCAAGATTTTCAAAGGTCAAAACTGGGTAGAATAAAATTCCCTACAACATAGAACCAAGAGATTTCGGAAATGACAAACTTTAGGAGATCAAAACCAACAAAAATAAAAAAATCTTAAAACTTAGATCTACAAAAATGTAACCATCATAACCAAAAACTTCAAGTGCTAAAGATGCTTAGAATCATGTAAGAAAGAGAATAGAATAAAGAAAAATGGAGATCAATCATGTTCTCCATAGAGCAAGTTTTACTTGCCTTGGGTTGGTGGGTAGAGTAAATAATGAAGAAGATGAAGAAGTAAATAAAATTAATGGAGGAGAGAGAGAGAGGAGATGGTTTTTATATCAACCCTCTCATCTCAACCTAAACCAAACCAAACCAAGGCAAGCCAAGTCAAGTTGAACCAAGGTGAACCAATCCAAAGGCAAGATTAAACGAAGACTAGGCTAAGAAAGACAAGTCAAAATATGGGTCACCTGAAAAATGTCAGAAATTCGTACACGTATACTAAAAATACGTATAATAGAAAACAGGAGTGACAGTTAGTACATCAACGTACTGGTGATGTGAACAAAGGCTACATTGTCTGAAACAATCACTAATTCATTTAATGAGAAAATATTTCATATGATATAATCTTGCTACTTTTTTCTATGTCAATTTCATGCAGATCAGTGTCATATTATATCTTTTGAAAACACTTTTGAAAAGCCATAATTCATTTCTATTCATCACGAGCATATAAGGACTATTCAATTCATATGAAGTACACATCGTATTTTATGAGCCATAATAATTCCTCTTGTTCAAGCAACCCTTAGGGTTAATTGCAACCACGATATCATATCATTTCTTTTAATGAGACATAATATTTCTTGGCAACAATCATGATTAGAAATACTAATAATAGTTATATCACTTTTTAGTGATTCTTACCATAGCCGACGGTTCATCCCTATACAAGACAAGGATAAGAATAAACATGATATAACCAATATTGTTCCTGTTCGTCTCTACATTGTTAACTCTTAAAAAAATTATTATCGACACATGCAAACTCGGTTGGCAGTTGTGACTCTCCGGTTCAGCTCTGCACCAATCAACACCTATCTATATGATGGTCTATGGGTTATTTCTCATGGTTAGCCGCTGTGACTCTTTGGTTCAGCTCATCGCTAGTGGACATAGATACAACATCCTCCCGATCGCGAGGTCTCTTTTACCTCAGGGTGTCTAAACAATCTCTTCTAGGTCGATCGGTTTCTAGTGCCCCAGGAATCGTCGAGAGATCTAATTTTCTTGTGCATAAGTTGTCTGAGACCAATTCATGAATGCAACATCTATCAAATAAACTCTCTGAGGCAACATTTTATCGATAAGCAAACATTTCATCTATTCTTTATCTCTTTTACAACAGACCTTTGACTCTGCCTTCTCTCTTTAATTTATTTTAGAGCCGAAGCTCCTACATAACTCAGAGCCGAAGCTCCTACATATTTCATTCCATTGCAACATGTATAAGTCCGTCTGTACATGTCTAACATTCAGACCATACTTAAGGGACATGCAATCGTTTATCTCTTTGAAACATGATAACAGTTCTGTACAAATTTAGCATATTAATCTACCTTTGACAATATACGAATTCAGAACATGAAAGCAATCTCTTCTCTCTTCTTATTAGCATGGTAAGGTACTATTGAGCAAGACATCATTCATTTCTTATTAGCAGGCAACAGTCTTATTGCTTAGCATGCATATTATCTCTTAACTTGTTTTTAGCATAGCAACAAGTGAATTCTCTTACAAGCATACTGATTTAATGTACTATCATTCTCAATAATTACCATCTTGTTATTAACCCAAGCATTCATTCAAAAACATAGATTTTTATTAGGCATGAAAGAATTAAAAAATGAGTCTTCGTCCACTCACCCAGATTAATCATCTTCATGAAGGCTTCCTCTAGAGCCAGCACCGATTTCTCTGTTCATCTAGTGCCTTTGCGGAGCAGGGTACTACATTTATAACAAATAGAGATCCAAATGCATAGAGCAATATTAGCTCAAAGATTCTTGAAATAATAATGAATATAATATAAATAAATATATTCTTCGATCATGATAACCTAGACGATAAGGTATATCCTTGAAGGATTTAAAATTACCATACTATCCTCGAAGGATTTACAAATAAGCTATATATGGATTAAACTATCTGGAAGAATGTGATTGGCTCATTACGTTTATGAAGAAATCCCTAGACAGATTCATTAAAATGGTCGTCTATAAAGTACCTCCTGAAAAGAAAATCTCCTGAAGAGATCGAAATCTTTCAAAGTGATCGAAATCTTTCAAAGAGATCTCATAAAAGATAAACACCATAAGAGATCTCAGATAATCTCTAGAAGAATAAACCTCCAGAAGAGACCTACTATAATCTTCTAAAGAGATAATCTTTCATTGAGAAAATCTCCTGAAAAGATATAATATTAGTTATCATTTACTCAATAAACTATAATGTCCAGGTCAATAGGATTCGTTATGATTGAAAGAATAAAATAACATATATTGGGTCCTGAAATACCATATTTAAAGAATATAAAATTCTTTATTGTTATTCACTCAGCCCAATATTTTATGTAAACCTGCTGATATGCATCCACACATGGACACATGAATGACATACTTGATTTAATTCATTTTTTGTTATGATGAGATATATAAATGCATGATATTTTTCTAATCCTCCTTAAGAGGATATCACAAACAAGGTATTTCTTTTCTAAACAATGTTGCAGGTATTTTCAATGTAATAGAACAAATACTACGACAATCTCCTCAAATCATTCTTACAATTAATGGAGAAAACAAGAGAATGTGTAGGGCTATGTTTTCAATAGTTCAACATATCAGGGGGAGTTGCGAGCTTTCATGAATCACAAATAAAGCCTACAACCTCTTCACACGGATATGAGTATAAATGTATAAACAAATAAAGTGTTGGGGATAGATGTAAATTTTAAATTGTATTGGGGGTTAATTTTTTATTATTTTGAATTGATATAAGAACAAGAATGTAATATTTTTTTTGAGGAGGAGCATCCTGTATATGCTAATGGTGATATCTTGAAGCATGTCTTTGCGCATTGTACTCTTTTTCTTTGTTGAGGTTTTTTTCTACTGGATTTTTTCCCTTCAAAAGATTTTTAACGAGGCAATGTAAGTCGCACCCACTTTATTCCTGAAGAATATCTATGGATTTTTTCCTAAAGTGTGGGTCTTCTTTAGAAAAGTTTTTAATGAGTCAATAATTAAAGTGGGCATCCAATGGAATGTTGTGATTTGGATACACCTAAATATGGATGCCCTTATCCATACCCACAACAACCTCTATCCTATTCCCTCTATATATGTTATCAATGAGAAAAACTACGTATAATTTTTTTGGCTATCCATTTCTTCTCTTTCTATCTTATTTTGCAACAAATTAATCAATATAAACAAATATACATCCAAATTGTGTGCATTTTTATTGCTTAAATGATGGTCAACATAATTCACACGACTAGCTTAAGCAGTCCCATCTAAACTATCTCCGCACGACTAGTAGGCTAGCTGGCAAGCCAGGTCAGATGATAGGAAGAACTGAGATTTATTCTGTTGAGCAGTAGGTTAGTTATTTTATCTTTTGTATATTTATTATATATTTTTCTAGAGGTAATCATGATGCCATTATGGCCAAAAATCTACTCTCGAAATTCTAAATATTATCAGAGCATTAGTTTTTCCTCCAAGGATTTTTTTTTAAAATGAGACCTTTAAATTCCTCTAAATTCTACATAGTATCATAGGCTTATATTCTTATCCTAGAATTTTCTTCAAACTTTATGGCTACTTCTTTGGCGGATTCTCACTGCCATATCTTCAACAGCTATTTCAGACATAATATTTTGGTATTTTTGCTAGTCGGAGTCCTGACTTTCTTTTGGGCTTCCATGATATGGGAAGCATGGTTCTTTCTCATATATTGGTCGATTTGTGAGATTTTTAGTATCCAGATCCCGTAGTAGTTTAGTTCCTTTTAATGTTTCTTCTCTTTCCAAGTTCTGACGAACTTGAGATATTCTCTTTTGGGGTTTTTTGCCCTCTAAAGTCCAACATACTTTAAAATTTTCTTTCGGAATTTCTTGTTTTGGAGCTTCGAGCTACCTGATCTATTTTTATCGAGATTTCTCCTTTTGAAGTCCCATCATACTTGATGTTTTCTTCCATGAATATTTTAGTTGTGAAGACTTAAAGGTCCTCTATGATCTCTTCAAAAAAAAATTTGATCTTGAAACTCCAACTCTCATTCAACTTTTTGGGGATATCTTCGTTTGCGAAGTCCCTTCTTTCTATGATTCTTTTTGAGATTTCTTCCGTCTCTAGAATCTAAGGAAACAATAACTGTTATTTTTATACAAATATTTTTTTGTTTATTATATTTTTGTATTCTTGTATTTTTATACAGATATCTGTCTGGGTTTCAAGATTTTTTTTGGAATTTGTGCCTTAAGTATCATACATGTGTATTGTTCATGGGATAATCGGTTGATTTTAAATTAAAGTGACCTATGTAATAGATGTTGTTTTATGGTTTTCTTAATTAAACAAACTAACTTGTGGACCACCCTAACCTTGTAAAGACCCACAGCTACACCATGACCCTGCATAGGACCCGCATGTTGATCGGGATAGCTGGAACATGAGTTCTTAACCTTTTTCTATGCCTACAGTATACCAACCGTATACTGCCAATATACTCTATGTGTGTTTTATTTTTTGGGCTCAAATCAGGTTGCTGACTTGGTTGTGCAATTGTCTATGGGATAGTTGTGCTTTCCTTGGATGGTCGTGATTGGCTTGGGGCTTTGGATACATGAAATGGCACCATTCTTTGACTCGTGTCCCAAGGACAGTGTTATGCCCCAATATAGGAATATGAATAACGAATGCATGACATGACCATTTATGGAACAAGACACAACTCTATAATCCATTAATTAGGTCATACCGCCGACTAGAAGTTCTATATCATATTTTACAACACAAGAAGCAATAGAAGAACATTATATGAAAGAGCAAAAAAGCGTCCATGTTCTATATCATATATGATCAACTAGCTAGTACTCAAAATAATGAACTAGCAGAGTGGCAAATACTTGGTCATAATCTAGTTGTAGTCTAGCAAAATATAATCATGCTGTCTGAAGATGGGAACGAACTCCTAATATAAACGATCTAACATGTTATCATGGATAAAAGCCCAAAAGAATAATTAACTACAAAATAATAAAATAATAGGTAGAGAAGAAAGCCCTACTCATGTTCTCGAGCCTGCACACTCCTCGTACGATATACTGGAGTAGAAAGTAGGTGGATCCTTTGGCTTTGCTACAAGATTTAGCAAAGAAAAACAAGTGGGGTTAACACAAGTAGAAAGTACAAAAAGGAATGCTCAAAATATAGGATGAAAACCGAAATAAGAAAATACATAACAAACTATAAAATGGCATAAGAGGATTCTGCCAGGTACATGTGTTACAGAGACCAAGGCTGACAAAGGTGCAAAAAGTAAAGTGCATAATATAAGTCGATCAACGTATCAATAACGTGTGTTCATCAACCATGCCAAGCAGTTACATTCATAGAACTAGCTTGTATGAGTCAGATCATAATGCCCTGTAGAAGCATAAAAAATATGGGGTTATACGGATTCCAAATTGCCGCATAGGTACTTTGGGCCAAACAGGTCCGCATAAAGGAAAGCCGCATGACTGTTCGATGACATATGCGACCCGTTGACAATCAACTGCAGAAGGAAGATATGCGGCCAAGAAAAGCAATTCGCTAGATAAAGCTGACAAGTCCTGACAAAACTGACAAAAATGACAGCTCTGACACTTCGACAAAAAGATAAGACGTGAGACGTCGCCCAAAAGCAGGGTTCGTACGCCTCATGCGGCCAGAAGGAGTGTCATCTAAGCCGCATGAACCTTATGTGGCTCAGACATATGCGGCCCCAAAGTCTCCAAACTTCATGCAGCCAAGAGTAACTGTGATCCAAGCCGCATGAGCTTTATGCGGCCAAAATACAGAATCTATGCGACTTAAATCCTCCAGCTATGTCTGGGCTAAGGAAGTCTGCGACCTAAGCCGCATGAGTCTCATGCGGCCCCACATGGTCGAAAACTGAGAGATCTATGCGGCTAACAAAATGATCCCTGCGACAGGACACGTGGTAATCTGACAAAGTCCTAAACTGCCCAGATTTGCTGTAATAAAATTTCAATAAATCGACAGATGGCAGCCAAAGAGCGGTTCTTCGTGTGCCAATTAGCCATGTAGTCGTAGGCCGTCTATGCGGCTCAACATACATCCTATTACAAATAACAGGGTGCCACACCCCTGCAAAAGGCTGGCAACCTTCAAGAAAGCAACTTCTTCAAGATCTAAAGACTACGTCAGATAGTCCACGGAGTAAGGCAGAGTTGATAGCACTTTTCCGAGCCTCCACCGTCACCCTCCAGAATCAAAACTAAACAGTTGTACTTAGATTGTTTCCTAGGATTTCTTTCTAGGATTTTCTTTGTACAAGCGAGTTTGCAATCAATTTCAGTATTCTGTAATACCTGTTTTTGTTTTTTTATGGCAAATACGATGGCAACTCTTCTGGGGACGTCCTTCTCCTCTGATGAGAAGCTGGTGACGCAATCTGACGCATGCAAGATCGGCTCTACGCAGCAAATGCTTGTGGTTCATTTCGACCAACAAAATTTTGAAGAAATGCTCTCTGAAAGGAGCACCAGCCCGTCCCAGAAGCGAGCCAACTCAAAGAGGACTCGCAGGACGTCGGCGCTCAAAACTGTTACCCCCGACCAAGTTCTCGAAGAAGCTCCTTCTGCAGCCCAAAACGGTGACCAAAACTCTCTGACGACTTTGTTTTCGACCGCAGAGGACCCCACTGTCCCCAAATCTAGCAGAGAAAAACACTACGATGCTGAGTTTTTGGGGACACAAGAGAAATCCATGCGGACAAAGAAGAAGCCGTATAGAGGAGATCGACAGTCTGTCCATGCGGCAGCCGACTCTGGCTGCAGGCAGAAAATTTATGCGACAGCCAACTCTGGCCGCAGGAAGATGGTCCATGCGGCAGCCAGCTCTAGCCGCAAGAAGATGGTCCATGCGGCAGCCAATCCTGGCCTCAGACAGGATGTCTCATGCGGCTCTGTCAGAAGCTCTATATTCGACCGCCTCTCATGCGGGCCCGACGCCATGCGGCCCGCTGAGGATGTAGGATTTATCAATCTGGACTCTCTTTACTATGCACCTTCGGGCGCTAAGTTCAAAAAGTCTAGGGCAGTACGGTCCCAACCAGCCCAGTCAACTGTCCAAGTTGCTAACTGTCAGCGGTCCCCATTGACTGTTACACGGGCTCCTGACAAAAAGTTGTACAGAACTACCCGCGTCCAGTCCCCCAGGGCTAACGGACAGGGTGCGTCTTTAAAGTCTCCCTCTAAAGATCTAGAGCAAGTGCTTTTACTAGCCACGGATCAGGGAGCAAACATGATGCCTAAGCACCCGTGCGCTCGAGATACCCGAGTTCACAAGTTTGGTGCAAAGGTAGAGCAGCTTCCTATCGACTTACGTGACGTGATTACTCACAAACGTAAGACGACAGCGTCGGCATACAATTAGTCCCTCTCGGGGCGTCGTTGCACCCAAGTCATCATCAACTACTGTTGCAACAAATTAGCAGCACCTGAAGATCGGCAGTCAGTTTTCCAACGACTGCAGCAGCCAGCACTTGTCCGACAACAACTCAAGAAACATGTGCAAATTCCAGAAGATGAGGGATTTCCTCTCGCTTCCTATAATTCTGCTCAGAAGGTTCGCAAGGGAGGAAAGAAGACAGGCTCTTCTAGCCCGGCGATCTCGGCCAGTATTGCGAGGAGACCCTCATCTGGGGGGTTCCCATCGACAACCACATGGGGTGTCTATTTAGGCACTCGATCCAAAAAGAAGCTTTCGGCACCCGGAGGTGCACCTTCGACTTCCTTGATAGTAGATAAAGATGGGGTTAGCAGTCCCCTCAATGTATACGACAACCCGGGGTATCAAGAGCACATACAGGGGTAGAGGTCCCCCAGAACTGTGTAACAGACTTGGATTTCCCTGAGGGCCACCACCCTTACCAAGTCGATGCGGCTTCCTACATCGGGGGTAGCACCCTTTCCAAGTCAGAGGAAGATAATATTCCGACATTCTCTGACGATTTCTCTAAACAAGGGTACGACACAGAAAGTACCTCCGCCACAATCTCTTCCACCTCTACCCACGTGAGGACAGTCTTTATGGCTGACGATCATCATGAAGCACCTTCTGACCGACAACGACTAGAAGTGCTGGAAGCCAAGCTCCTATCCTTAGTCAAATTTATGGACGAGATCAAAGCCGTCTTGCCAACTCAACCAACGAGGACGCCCGGACAAACAAGCCTGGGACCCACAGTCAATGCGGACTCCAACATGACCGCCCCGCCTTTGGATGATGATCCCTTAGCAGCATCCGTTCCTTCAGCTGTAGATGAAGCCTAGGAGGCAAGGATGGAAGTCCAGGAGCTTCGAGCGATGTTTAATGCCCGAGATTCCTCTCGGGACCTCAGAATACGGCAGCCATATCCCGTTTCATGGAGAGACGTGCCTTTTCCTCCATGGTACAAGCCGTTCTATATCGATTCCTATGACGGGAAGACCTCTGCTAGTCGGTACATGACTTACTTTGAAGTCATGACTGACCACTTGCCGCATAGTGACGCCATCCTTACACGATTATTCATCGGAGCATTGGAGGGGATCGCGTTCGACTGGTACCGCAACCTTCCCGACAACTGCATTCATTCTTTTGACGACTTCAAATACATGTTCATGGAAAGATTTTATGAAGTGGGGCATGATGTAACGATGTCATCTCTCATGGACGTCGTTCAGGGAGAAAGGGAGCTAACAAGGAACTACATCGAGCGGTTCCGTCAAACCGCAATGAGATTACCCCAAGGCAATTCCGAGAGCTCCTTGATTGAAATCTGCCAGAAGAAGCTACTTCCTGCAATTAGCCTCTGGATGGGTGACGATCAGTTCAGGGATTGGACGACCTTCATCATAAGTGCTACCAACGTAGAAGCAAAACTGAAGAAGGCTCGCCAGCAGGGATTACACATCCCAGACGGAGAAGATTAGGGCAGACGTCCTGGTTCTACCTCCAGTAACAACAATAGTAGCGCCACCACCAACCAGGATAATAAGGGCAAATAGGCCATGGTCACTGATGCGACTCCGAAGCCCGAACAAAAATAGGCGGAAGGTCCGTGGCCCAAGGTTACTTACTCATTTGAAGATAGTCATGTCAAACCTATCTTCGATATGCTCTTGTAAGGGGGTAGGATCCAGCTCCCTCCACCAAGGTGCGAACCCCGAGCGACAGAAATGTAGGACCCAAAGTATTATCACTTCCACCGCTATGTCCATCATGCCACTCATGATTGCTTCCAATTGAAGCGGTACATTCAGAGTCTTACCGTGGCGGCAAATATGGTGTCTACTCAGTTCGACAATTTTCCTCCAATAAGTACTTCAGACGGGACCATACCTGTCCCTCGGATAATGATGGAGGTTACTAATCTTCCACCTGTCCGGAGCCAAACATCTGGATTGGTACCCCTCACCACATCACGAGGAGAGATCATGTGGGTGCATCCAGACTTGGTGCCCAAAGTTACCCAGGGGGTGTCATCTCCTACCAACAAGAAGAAGGGCAGGAAGTCTAGATCCTGCCATACAATTTCAGTCGAAGCTGAAGAAGCTGCAGTCATTGTTACCCGGTCTGGAGCACAAGTCCAACCTGCACGGGATAGTTCAGCCGAAGATCCTCAGCCGGCAACGTTGCCTCCCTCTGATGTTCCAAGGCCATCTCAGCCTCCACTGGCGGATAAGTCCAAAACAAAGGAAACCCGCTTCGACAGGCCACTCCACAATGATGTACCTCAGGGACTGGAGAGACCTTACAACTTTGACATATTAGCACAATTGGCTAATACGCCAGCAAAGTTGTCATTATACAAGCTCCTAAGGCTCTCCAAGGATCTTCGTGTCGCATTAAGTGAAGCACTCCAAAATGCTGACGCCTACTTAGCCCAGGTCAAGCCTCCAGGGGAAGACCTGCCAGCAGATCCACCGGGCAGCGATATCACAGATGCAATGCCCAACATCGTAATTACTACACAGGACATGTTGATCAAGTCTAATTGTATGATCGTCCCTTATACTACACTGGATACATAGGCAACATCAAAGTGGATCGGATGCATATCGACCCTGGCTCGTCAATAAGCATTATCCCGAAAAGCCTGGTCCAACTTCTTGGCATCCCTATGCATCGGCTAGCAGCAACCAACACTGCCATCTGCGATTTTAACTCGGAAAGAAACTATCCCCTAGGGAAGATCCGGTTGAAGTGCCAGATTGGTGACCTGAAGACGGAAGTTACCTGTTACGTTATAGATGCAGACACCTCCTACAACATCCTCCTGGGACGTCCGTGGATACATGACTATATGATCGTGCCATCTACCCTTTACTAGTGTTTCAAGTATGTCAGTAAGCACGGTTCCGTAAAAACTGAATTCGCCGATATCGATCCCTTCAAAGGGGTTGAATCTTATTATTCTTCAGAGGCTTGTCTATATGATGAATCCTGGAAACATATAGCTGACGAACTGGAGGTCATCACAGGGCCAGAAGAACCCTTGAGAATCTGTCTCCAGGCTCACAAACCGGGCAAGACCGCACCCCTCGTCGCAACCTTGCACAAAGAGGTGCTCGGTTCTCTTGCCTCACCTATGCAGTTGGAACCCATGGTCATCCGTCTCCTGAGATCCAGCCAGGAGCCAAAACCTGTCGTAGGGCCAATGGTGATCCGACTACCGAAATCCAATCAAAGGCAACAAGAAGATGCAAGGCCCTCTGTAACACCGATGGTAATCCGATTACCAAAATCTACTCCAAAGCGACTGGAAGACACAAAGTCCCCTGCTGAACCGATTGTCATCCGTCTTCCCAAGATGAGCCAGCAGCAAAGTGTCAATCCAACGGGCAAGTCAATACCTCAAGCGAAACCTTTGGTGGTCAAGTTGCCCAAGACAGTATTCCGACCTCCAAGCTCGTAGGAGGTAGCCAAGGAGGACGAAGAACTCGCCAAATACTTGGTTACACAGGTGGATAGCCCCTCTCCTGATGATGTAATCCCTGTGGATAAAATTCTTTATTTCATCAATAAGAGGCTGCCATTAGACTATTCTGTGTATGATAAGCCTAATCCGACGTATGCCGCACGGGACTGTCTAGACGTTAGCCTGCACACACGGGTGACAACCGTCCATACCCCAAATCGACTTGCTCCTATAAAAGACGCTTACTTTCCGGTCCCAGACAGAAGAGGATGGGATCACACAATCATCTTTGGCAGAAAATAAGGTCCTCAATCTTTCACGCCACAAGAGTCCGACCTCGGACCTGACGCTGGAAGACTACCGCTGGAAGACTACCGCTCTATTTAAAATCTAATCAAATAAAATCTAGTCCCAATTTAGATTACAACAAATAAATTTAGAATATCTTTTAATAAATAAAAAATAATTTCAATTAATTTAAAATACTTTAAAATAATTCCAAATAAAATTTTCTAAAACCAAAGTTTTACAAAATATACATGAATTTATTTTCATGTACGTCGCACGCAAATAATACAAATTATTTACATAAATATTACTTTTGAAATTAGTACTACTTGTATATCAAATAAAAAGTATTTCGATAATAAAAATAAGTTTGGCAAATTCGGGACAACATATTTATACTCGGACAAATATAGAAAATATTTATCTTGTATTATATCGAAACAAAATAGTTATTTCTATATTTATAAAAATCTAATAATAAAACTTTTGTATAAAAATAATTAAATACTTCGTATACACATATTCGTACTCGTCGTACAAATACCAAAATAAAAATAAATAAATATATTATGAAATTTAGGGGGTTTACAATCTATCCAACTTACAAGAATTTTGTCCTCAAAATTAAGAAATAACTAGGGTATGCAGGGTTGAGAAGGTAGATGGATTTTCATATTACGATAGCACGATAAAGATGGAACGACGTTTAACGAAAGTAGTTAATTTTGAATAACTAGAAAAATAAAATAAAATAGTTTAGAATGTAGATCATTGAGCACCTCTGGTGGGAGGGTGGGGGTTGGAATAGAGTGTATGCGTGTGCAGCAAAAATAATCAACAATTAAAAATTAAGCAGCTAATGGCAGGTAAATGACAGTAAATAAAATAAGGTAAAGTAAGAGATAAGAGAATCAAACTTAATGACACAACGATATATACTGATTTTTCTCTAAGAGGACTAGTCTAGTATCGAGTACTCATGTTCGATGTTAATCCACTATGGAATAAGCTAAATGAGAGCTTTTAGTCTCTTACAACACCGTGCTTGGTGACGAGCGCACGACCGACTCCACAACTTGATTTCTGAATGACGCCTCTGATACAACTCTTCAGTACCAAAACTCTAGAATGAACAGAACTTGTACTGGCTTTGGCTAAGAGTGGTATAGGCTTGATTTGAAAGTATTGATCATAGAAAATAGTTGAGATAAGATAGAGAAGAGAATGAATGAGTTAATTAGAAATGGAAAAGTTTTTATCTATTTCTAGTATTTTTGTAGACTGAATTCGGGCAGAGTTCTAATACAGAAATCTTACATTTGAACGTTGGATGGATATATCAAGGGAATGGTTAAAACTACTATGACCAAACTCGAGTTCTGGCTGAGTTCGGACAGAGTTTTGTCAGAACGGTTTTGGGCCAGATAGTTGGGTTTTGGGCTATTTTGGTATATGGACTTTTTGATATAGATTTATGGATAGGTAGGCTAAAAATATTGTGGACTGAGAATAGCTAAACCAGTACCGATTCTGATCAATCTTACATATATTTCCTAAAATCAAAAAAGAAAAAAATACAGAAGAAATAGGAAAAACCAATAGTCCTTTGATGACGCCTTCTTCCTTGTATTTGAGCAGACTTGAAGACATTTTTTCCCTTGACGGCGGTCGTCCAAAGATAAACAGATTTGGAAATCTGAATACCTTTTAGGCGCTTCGGCTCCGAACCCCTAGGGGGCGTTGCCCTCTCGACCCCCATCCGCTGATCGGGCAGCAGAACCCCCGAGTACGAGGCCCCGGATAGGTCGTTGGATAGTTCAGAGAAATTTTCTTATATAACGTCATCTTTAGCCCATCATTAATTTTTTATTGCATATATCTTGTTTTGATCATGCTTACTATATGATACACGCACAATAATATGATATAGTGAACATTAGGACAATACTAAGTTTAGGTATCAACATGATAGTGATTACATGGATATTAGTGACATCATAATGTTAAACTTAAGCAATTAGCCATATTAAAAATTATGATACAATCATTGGGCTAACATAGAAGATGATTGCATATATGACATCCCAATCAGTGTCTAAATTCAATAACCATTACCAATAAAATATTTAACTTTTAAATAGGTAATAACTTTCTAAATCTTTCAATAGTGCTTACTAGTCCTTGAAGGTTTTAACATAGGCTATATATAATGATACCCCTTAATCGCAAAAATAACCACCAAATAATGCAATTGGCGTATGGGATTTATACGTAGTACTACCCATATATCTATCTTCCTTAAAGCGCGAGAATTTGTCTTTCCGAAATAGGTGAAGGCGTAAGATAATAAGAGTTCAAGGAGGACGTAATCGAATAAAAATATGGGGTTTAAAGGCCATTGGATAGTTTGAAAGAGAGTTGTCAAGGCAGTCATGGATGAGATCCTATTTTGGTAGATTCCTATTTGCAGGCTCGTATCAGTACAGTTATGTAACCGATACGATATGGTATAGGTCTAATAAGCTAAGTCAACTATATTCCGATCCTCGTAGAATAGTTATTTGAAGAGCAAACCAAGTGAACTATGGTTGATCATACCATAATACACTGATTCTAATTTGACAAGATGTTAGTGGGCATCCCCAATAAAATATATGTCCTGAATAAGCTTGATAAAAGAATAAACTTGCAAAAATAGGCTATAATAGCAACATCAGTTAAGATAGTACAAAAATATAAGTATGCGAGATTATGATTGAAAAAAAGCACAAGTAGTTCAAGTTCATTAAAATCTAAGACTTGTCCGGTGTTTGGGCCTCTACAGTTGTTCTATTGTTTTCTTGTCTAAGGCTTTGTTTGACCAAATAGTAGGGGTAGGCATACAGGTCCAAGATGTTATCCCAATGATTGTATCATATTTTTGAATATGGCTAATTGATTAAGTTTAATATAATGATGTCATTAATATTCATATAATCACTATCATGTTGCTACTTAAACTTAGCATTGTCCGACTGTTCACTAAATATTATCTTATTTGCTTTTATATACTGCTTTGTTCATCTAATATATACTTGCAGGCAAGTAGTAAGCATGATCAACCAGGACATATGCAATGAAGAATTAATGATGGACTAAAGACGACGTTATACAAGAAGATTCTCTAAACCGCCCTACGAACTATCCCGGTCCTTACACTCGGGGGTTTTACTGCCTGATCAGTGGAGAGTGGTCAAAGGGGCAGTGCCCCCCGTGGGGGTTCAGGGACGAAGCCCCCGAAAGGTATTCAGATTTTCAGATATATTTATCTTTGGACAACTGCAGTCAAGAAAAAACGCGTCTTTAAATTTGCTCGAATGTAAGGAACAATACGTCTTCAAAGAACTATTGATCTTTTTAATTTATTATGTATTTAAGAAAAAAATATGTAAGATTGATCGGATCAGTACTGGCATAGCTACTCTCAGTCCACAAAAATCACAGCCTTTCTATCCACAAATATATATCCAAGTTCACATTACAGATTAGCCCAAAACCAACCATTTGGCCCAAATAGTTCTTTCAAAACTCAGGAAAACCTCAGCCCGATTTTGACTCGAGTTTGGCCCGAGTTCGGTTAGGACAGTTTTAACAAATTTTTGAATTCCCTTGATACTTGCATGAAATGTTCGAATACGAGATTTCTGCATCAGAACTCTGCCCGAACTCGGTCTACAAAAATACTATAAATAGAGAGAAACTTTCACATTTCCAAATCACTCATTCATTCAATCTTCTCTTCTCTATTCATTTCTAAGTATTTTCTATGAGCTATACTTTCAAATCAAGCCTATACTACTCTTAACCAAGCCAGTACAATTTTTGATTAATCTAGAGTTTGGTGCTGAAGAGTTGTATCGGAGGCTGTATTCCAAAAACGTTCAAGTTTTCAAATTGCCATCTGGAGTCGGTCGTGCACTCGTCGCCAAGCACGGTGTTGTTGAAGTTGGTCGTGCACTTGTCCCCAAGCACAATGATCTAAGAGTTGCAAGCAGTCAGTTAAATCTTGTGTCATAGTGGATTAACATCGAATGGGAGTACTCGAGACTGGACTAGTCCTCTCAGAGGAAACCAGCATATATCGTTGTGTCATTGAGTTTGATCTTCTTAGCTCTTACTTTACTGTAAGTTATTTATTGTTATATTAGTTGCTCTTACTTGCTATGGTTATAATTTTTAATTGGTGATATTTTTGTTGCACATGTACACACTCTATTCACCCTCCCTCTAGAGGTGCTCAACAGTCCTATATAGGACCCGCGGTTCTGACCTGGCCCAAAATGTATATTGGTCAAATGGGACGGTTCCTAAATTTTTATAAGTAAATTGGTCGGGGTGGCGTGGCGCGTGTAAAATTAATGGGGTGGGGCGGGGTGTATTTTAAAATTAAACGGGGTCCCGACCTGGCCGGTTTATTCTAAAAAACTTAAAATTTTATAATATTTCAATGTTTCTAACTTTCAAAGTAGTAAACAGTCACAACCATGACTATGAGCCGGCCCTACTTTTTTTCTAACTACTTTCTTCTCTCAAGCTCTGAGGCATGAGCTCTCTTAAACTCTCTCCCCCCCTCTCTCTCTCTCTCTCTCTCTCTCTCTCTTTCTTTTATCCCGACAAACTCTTCCGTCGACGGCCACTGATGCCTCCGATGCCCTCGACGCCACCGACGCCCAGGCTAATGTTTGTTTATACCTTAAGGATTTGATTCTGACTCTATTTATGTAGTTTGTTCTTCTGTTAGTTTAAAATAATAGTTTGAGGAAAAATTTCGTGAGGTTGTAGAAGAAAAAATACTTCTTTTTTGAAAACAGTAGTTTGATGCATCATGTGAAAGGATGCTTCATTTTAAGTGAATCAATTGACGCCTTTTGCTTGTGAGGATGCTTTTTGTTTGGTGCATCATGTGAAAGTAATTTGTTTGCTTTTTAGTTTTTGCTTGTAAGGAATGAGGATGCTCAGATTGAATGTAATTAGTATTGCCTCTTCTTCTTTTTTCTGTTGGTTGGTGCATTATGTAAAATGATGCTTCATTTTAATTGAATCAAATGATGCCTTTTGCTTGTGAGGATGCTTTTTGTTTGGTGCATCATGTGAAAGTAATATGTTTGCTTTTTAGTTTTTGCTTGTGAGGAATGATGATGCTCGTTAAGGATATGACTATATCTTCCCTGTAAGCACATGGAGGCTGGATATCTTGGTATATAACTATATGTTATATTGGATATGTAACACTGCAATATTTAATATTTATTTTATGTAACACTGAATAACTGAAAGTAATTTTATGAAATTTTGGACCCGCGGGTTGCTCCGGACCGGTCCCGTTTCAAATGGGCTGAGTCCAGTCCACTTTCAAAATTTTTTGGCCCGCCTCGCCAAATAACGGTCCAGTCCGATTCTATACAATTTAGGCCCGGCCCGACCCGTGCCTGTCACGCTCCGACTCGAGAAATCGTTTGTCATCGTATCGATTTTACCGAATCATTGGTCCTCGCTGAAGAGTGATATCGTACGAGTCTAGAGTTGCACTCGTACAAGGCAAGATGACACGTTCTCAAATGGTAATCTTTGATTTGATATTTAGCAGCAAAAGAAAATAGTGTACACGAAATAATTCTCTTTATTTGATAAGCAGTGGAACTACAAAGGCTTTCAATAGCCCAATTGAATCATGCCAGATTGGCTTACAATACTCAAGTTCTCTCTTGACCACAAAGAATTTCATCGTTCCATACATCATGTCTTCTATATCTCGACAGCATCATCTTATTGCAAGTCTGAGTGTCAAAGTGGTCGCACGTCTCAAAGCGCTACGACATTCCATGCCTCAATGCATTCAAGCAAAGCTCCACTGTGAGCAAACCATTACCTTCAGCCTACAAATAATCTGGTGGGGTATCAGTACTAGTCCTCTCGCATACTAATCTTGACCCACTTTACTAAACCGTCATTAAGAGGATATATATAAATCATGCAGTTAAACTTGTGATCTTTCTATATTTGTCTTAGGGTCGATTTCATGACATACTCAAAAAGTAGGTAATGTATGTATTTTATGGCAAGCATGTTATCATTTATTTGTGTAAGCATACTGGCAACATTCAGCAATCTCGTGTTGTTTCATGGCGCGACTTCTTACCAACATCGACGCCCTCACCCTTGCACCGATGCAAGATGAATACACCTACCATCTTTCCATGTCATATTATAAGTGCCCTTTATGCAGGATCTCTATATGCGTGCACTTTTAGCCCACCGGTCCCTATCTATATGAAGATCACTGACATTTACCATGTCAGAATGGACTTATGTTTCTCAAATGCATTATGATCCACCCCTCAGTCATAGGTTGCAATCTTCTCTAAAGTTCTCGCAATGCTCGTGCTCTAATGCCACGATAATCAGTCCTCCTAGGCCGAACAGTTTCGATGCCCTAGCATGTCTGTTCGAGGAAAACGAACCCGTGCACGGGTTAATTCAATTTCCATTTGATCATACAACACGCAACTACCCATACAACCAAACATAGTCCAAGTTCAAAACTCAGACTTCGCATCGTTCCGTATTTCTCGCATTCTTTCTATATTCTCACATTTTTGTACGATTTCTCTTTCGATGTTACAACTCCTCGATTCAATATCCGAGTGAATGACCCGAAGGTCCCAACCATTCAAGACAGTATGCCGCATTCAATAATTATTCGATATCCTTCGACTCGTGCATTCGATGTACGTCTCGATTTCGTATTTTCTTGTTCTACGACTTAACGTTCAATGATACGCGATTCATTCATTTGATGCACGTCGACACGATCTTTCAATGTGCTCGACTTAAGTTTATTATTTTTAACTCGTGCACTTGAGGCACGCCTCGATAGAGTATTCAATGTTCTACAGCTCGTGCACTGAGGCACTCACGTCGATATCATCTTTCAATATTCTAGCCTTCTAACTCGTGCGTGGGGGCACAAACGACTCGTACACTGAGGCACTCGTTGATATAGTTATCCAATATTCATATGGCCGGTGCACCGATGTGCTCGCCTTTACAGTATTTAGATGTTCTACAGCGACTCGTATATTTGATGTACATTTTAATTTAATTATTCTATCTTAGTGTTTGACACGCACTGTGTTCATCTCTCGATCGAGCCATGCTCGTGGTCTCGATAGGTTAACTTAGCATATAACGGTACATTTTACTTGGCATGATAGAGTAGGAAAGAAGGGTCAAAGTCCTCCAACCTTAAGCCGATACGCCTTGTCATTTCGTCGAGCCGATACGGCTTGCTTTCATAACTTTGTTTGCACAACCAACTCTTCGGACTTAGCCATTCGAGCACTTCGTGTTGTGTTGAACAAGTCGACTGATTTGGCTTACAATGCCTATACCTCAGTCCGTTGCGAGACGATGATTTGGTTTTGCGGACTCCGTTGCAAACAAGGTAAAATGTCAACCTCTTATATTTCAGCAAAAAATATAGCCTTCATACGAAACCAACTAAAGTCAATATTCATTCGAATCGGACTTGCACTTTGCATCGATTCAATTTCTTAGAATCTTAGAAACGACTCAATGCTTTCTCTCGAGCCAACTTAACAGTTTCATCAATCTTACTCGATGCATTCCTCGGGTCAACACAACTCTTCAAGTCAACAGCTCATCGTAATGCACGGAGCGGGATATTACATAATATACCACTCAAAATAAGGTTCGTCCTCGAACTGAAACCAACACTCAATCCAAGTGTTTCTCTAGATCATTTCACGATCTCGCCCAACTATCGTTGTTCCATTTCGAACACTAGTGCAAGCTTTCATTAACTTTCAGTCTTTCATGCAGCTCGATTTGAATTCAACATACAACTTGATTTGGATCGTACACATAGTCAAGGCATCCCAAAAATATATATATTTCAACCAAGCCTAGTGGTATAGAATTGAAACAAAACTAACAAGTAAATTTTTAATCCTATATACTTGCCATCTCGTACTCTCGATCGAACTTATCTCTAGCGACCATTCTCGAAATTTTATCGCATATGTATGTTCGATACATACATGATTGATTCAATAAAGTCACTATCACGACCCGCACCCACTGTGTGGGCACAAGAACGTAACTACGCCCAGCCTACGCTGCAGTGTCGACGGTAGAACGCTGTCCTAGGTCAATCATCTAACAATATAAAGGTACCTGTACAGTGTATACACTCCGAATGGAGGTGACATGGCAATATACAGTCTCAATCACATCTAAAGCAGAATGAAAGATAGGAAGATAGATAGATAAATACTGGAATGAAGGAAAAACCACATAAATACAACCAGAGAGTCTAAGTGTCTACTGACCTAACAAATCAGAACATTCAGCTCAATACAAGACTCTAGTGCTGAACTAAAAGAATATATACAGTCTGGATCTCAAATGACAGAAATAGAAAACCTAGACTAGGGAGCCTCAGTCTCTAAACTAGTGGATCAGGCTGGAAATCTGGGTCACACATGGCATCTACAGCTGCCCCATAGTAGGTGTCTATGCAGGCCTCCTCCTCATCCTCTGTAATATTTTCAATAGGTCCAGTCAGGACGAGAGCTAGCACAAAACATCTCACGCAGTTCATATCGAGTTAGGAAATATAAAGCATGCAACAGAGTAAAGTACATGAAACGCTGAAAGAAGAAGATATATGAAAAACAGTAGAGATTTGATAACAGGAAATATCTAAATATGATAAGTAAGACTGTAAGGAACATGTGATTTTAGAGCACAATATGGTTATGTAAACGGGTTAGGTTATACAATAAAATAGGACTCCTTTGTACGTGGGTGTACAATGGACATATACAATTTCTTATACAATACGATTGATCACATAACCATTTCTACTCCCCATCCCCAATCAATACACAAGGATCCAATTCAGTTACATTACCTTATACAATGGCTTGTACAATGGCTTATACAATGTCTTGTACAATGGCTTGTACAATGGCTCAATGTGATACTGAGAGTACAATATGTACAATGAGTGTACAATGATAAAGGTATTCAATAAATACAATATGTAAGTGAAACACACATCACAATATGTACTTAGTGAATACAAGGAGATAACATCTCAGAAGAAGATCCATATAGTACCAATCCGTGATAAAGATCGTGTCAGCATCAGGTACA
Organism: Iris pallida; assembly: GCA_029216955.1. NCBI lineage: Eukaryota > Viridiplantae > Streptophyta > Magnoliopsida > Asparagales > Iridaceae > Iris > Iris pallida. The sequence continues at coordinate 15,892,265 of JANAVB010003400.1, read as the reverse complement.
GTAATCTAGAGCAAGAATGTAAATCCATACAAGTATGAAACGGTCAGAGAATGTACTCGCCTGATAGCCTGAGTGTCTGAAGAGAATATACTGTCCGAGGAGTGGTGTCTGTCTCCTATAGAACAGCACAAGTCACAACAGGTCCAGAATAGTAAAATGGAGTCCTACTATGCATTCTACATGATTCTAGGTCAATCTAGGCCAAAGTCAACTCTTGGTCAACTCTGGTCAACCCTAGAAGTCCAACTAGGTCAACCAAGTCTAGTTGAGTCTAAACTAGGCTATTCCAATCTATACTAGCTAGCACCATGCCTAACAAGGCTAGGCAAACCTATACAAATTATATCACAAGGCTTAGCTAATTCTAGAATTCCTTAGCAAGTTACAACCTCACTATACACCCATACATTTAACACACAATAATATAGTACACAATCTAGGCTAAATGTAAACCTACATCACTAGCTAACAAGGAAATATATATATAGATATATACACTCACACAATTACACATCTACACATTGTATATGCCTATAAGCAATCATGGCCTACATGTAAAGGAATAGAATATAGAGAAAGAGAGAGAGGGTGCTAGTGTGTGTCCATGAAGTGTACCTGTGTTCTGTGGGCAGGCAATGTGACAGTGAATGAAGAGAAACATGTGTGGTGTGTCTGTGCTAATGTGAAGAAACTGGAACTAACCAACAGTGAAGGAAGTGTAGGCCTGTGTAGAGCAGTATACATATACATTCATTAGAAGCAGTGAATGATAGGGGAAGGAAACAATCAAAGCCAAAACTAGAATTCACATTTAACATCAAGTCCCCTCTACCTCATTCTCAGGTTTAAACAAAAACTGGAGTTGAAACTCAGTCTCAAAATAGGAAGAAAGGAATGGACACCAATTCATGTCCTTCTAATCTCAGATTAACACCACATAATGAACACCCCAAAATCATGTAGAGAATAAAGAAAACAGTGTATCTAGCCACTGTTATCAGTGAAGGGAATTATTCTCAGTTTCCAGATTAATTTGACAGCTCTTTCCAATCCCAGATTTAATATAGGAACATTGAATCGAAATGATGACAATATTTAGAAAACAAATAAAGAATTTAGTAGTGCAATACAGTGGCAAAACATGATCCTGTTAAACATTAAACTGTGCACCCTAACCCAATGTCCTGTTTAACCCATGTTCAAAATTAGGACACTCAATGCACACTACATTTAACTTACCTAGACAGTCCCAAGTGGTTCCAGATTACACCCAACAATCTCAGATTTTATTTCAAGAACACTATTAGGGATCAACTAGTTTATGAAGAACTTTCAATAATAAAATCAATTCATGATACATTATGAAACATCTACCCATTTAACAGCCCACCCTTATCAATTCAACACCAAATTTAACCATGGCAAGCTAATGTATAAGAGAATTATAATTAGGACCTAACCTCAGTATTAAACATCATTCCATGGACTAAAATCATGAACAATATTGATTTGAAAAACTGGAAATGACAGGTAAGCTACTTATAGTATCAGAACATTGGTTCAATAAGGAAATCGAATAGCAAATTAATTAATCATGAATCTAATGATTAGAAAAATAAATATAACCCTCGTGCACAACCCCACACATCATCTCGTGTCACCCATAGCCTGACACGGCGTGTCCATAGCAAGAAATCACAAAGTGATACACATACAGTGCACTGACAGTGCACTGTCTCGTGCACACGTGCACTTGTGTCGTGTGCACGACACAGGACACGAATGGATCTCGTGGGCACACACATGGATAGCCCACCTATAGGGCTACCTCATGGGCCCACTGGCCTGTGTCCACGGAGTGTTAGGGTCGGACACGAGACCCGTGTCAGTAGGGAAACCCACAGTGCACGCCCACAGGCAAATCCCCGTGTGGGATTAATATCTCGCTCGACACGACACGGGGACACGTGAGACTTGACACATGGCGTGTCATTCAGTGCCCCTTGCCTCGTGTCGAGTTTTGTGTCAAATAAGTGCGTGTCGTGTCCGCTACAGGGCCCGAGTAGCAGGGGATCCCTGTAGCAGCGCGCGACCGTGTGCGCGCGCGTGTCCACATCATCAAACCGACACAGGATGACACGGAAATCAAGACACAAGGACAGGAATCATTAAATAAGAACAACAACCTATTTCCTATTCAAAAATAATAGGTTAACTCGATCGACAGGCCCTCTGTGGCCTTATGTCGAACACCTAGTCCTAGCTCTGATACGTGTCCAGAACGGACACGAATCCTCCGATACTGGACACGAAACCTATCCAGACCTTAGGGGGACCCTTAGGGCTTCCTATACATGAAGACAAATCAAAAATCCATTGAGAGTTGGAGAAATTACCTCTTGTTGAACTTTCAATAGAACTCCCTATGTAATGCTCTCCACTTGATGACCAAATCAATCCAAATCAACCTCAAACTGAAATGGAAGCTGAACAACAGCAATAACAGTCCTATTAGGTCCTATTGGAACAATTTAGAAAGAAAAAGGAATAGGAAAGGGGCTCTAGAATTTAAATGGCATGAAAACTTACCTCCTTGAAATTAGGCTCTTCCTAAAGAAAAGAGGCAACCCTAGATTTGGGAGGGATTTTATATGGTGGGAATCCCTAGGTAGAGGGGTGTGGCTGGCCACTAAGGCTTAGGGTTAGGGTTTTGTCAAACTATTGGGCCTTGGGCCAAGTTACAAAGCTAATGAGGATTAAACTTAATCAAGGTTCATAAGTCATGACTTGTGACTTCCTAATCCTATTGCTAAAATGACTTAAACCAAGTGCTAGGCTAGGTTAGACTAGAGTCACTTGACCTAACCATGACCCACTAACTAGGGTTAACTTCTAGGTAGGTCTACAAAGTCAACACTAGTCAAAAGTCAACCTAGTTCAAACTATCTCAAATAATTCCCAAAAATTCTCATAAATTCAATAAATTATAATAAACTTAAATAATAATTAATAATCCCAAATAATTTTTAAAATTACAAAAAAATGACTAAAATACCCCTCAGTCTGGAAACGAACACTAGCAAGACACCAAATCATAAGTCATGAATTTAAATAGTTTAAAAATAATTAAATATCACTAAAAATCATAACATGAAATAAATACCATTAAATAATAATTATAATTACAAAATTTCAAAATTACCCTCTTCTGAAAAACTGGGTGTTACAATCCTACCCACCTTATTAAAATTTTGTCCTCGAAATTAAGATGATCGCACCCCCTTCTAGGTCAACATAGTCAAGGGTCAATCACTAGTCAATTTCCTCAACATCCTAGTACTTGGTCATCAGCTGGTCAACTTCTTAGGACTTTTACCTATGCTAGCTACCTAGTGTTGGCAACTAGGGATTAGCAAAGAAAACTCTATAATAGACTAGCTCTTAACTTCCAAATCCTATCAAGTCACCCATAACTAATTACCCACAAGCTAAGCACACCAATCCCAAATACCACATATATATATGCTCAAGAACAACAACCCATCACATATATCCTAAGTATATCATCTATATATATAGACCACTTAGTCCTAGGTGAAACTACAACTATGCTCAAGGGCAGGCTCTGGTTACTGGGTGCCTTACTGGAAGGGTAAAGGAAAACAATAAATAATCATCAAGGTTGTATGGCATACTAACATCCTATATGTAACTGGTTGGTATCATAATAACAGGGAATTATCTGCAATGGGTTACTATTCTAGCACCAATGCTAACTATCACCTCTAGGGTACAGACACTCTACAAGTCACCATATCTATATACTATGAAGGAACTACCTATGAACAAGCTCTACCATCTAAATATCCCTACTCCTAAGTCATTTATAACAACAAAAAGGGTATGATGTTTTAAACCTTCTCAAGATACAATCTGTTAATCATATGCGTCTGTCCAAAATCATGTTGTCCAGAGTCTTCATCATGCTAGTGGGCAAGGCTACGATAATCACAGAGTCCTTGACTAAGGTACGTACCTCTAGGTTCATGGTATTTAAAATTTTTGCACTGCCGCATGCGACGGCGAAAACCTTAAATTCCCATACCCGAGAATACATCCAAAATCCGACTACGTGTCCTCACTATGCCAACTGACACGACTATCGAAGATTCTAGATTCCATGATTTAGGCGACCTAGCCCATATGATTTTCTCAGAAGAAAAAAAACAAACACAACAAAAGAGTAACATGACAAAATTAATCAATCAACAAGGAACAGATGGAATCGGATTTCAAGGTAATTATAAAAGTCAATTGCGAAATTGGAATTAAGAAGAACGAAACTTGCAGCAAGATCTCCAACGGTCTGTGCATCCTCGACTGTCCTGACGATAGCTCGTCCTGCTGGTTTCCTCCAGCCTGATGCTGATACTGCACAAATCTCTGCTGCTGATGCTGCATGAATCGCTGCTGCTGAAAGAAATCAGAAACGAAGGGAAAAGTCTCTGTACAGACGGAGGTGCACCTCCAATGTAGCAAAAATGCCAACCTGAGTCGGCACAACAGGAGCTACGGTCTCGAAGCCCTGATGAACAGGACGAGAGGTGGCCAGCCCCTCGATAGTATCCTCCGAACCGAAGTGATGAGATCGTGTCTTCACAACCATCATAAAAACAGATCAAAACAAGTAGCAATTTCTGAGAATGAAGCAAAAATTCAAAGGAGGACAGTTTATATTCAAAGGGAGTCAATAAGCAACAATTTTAGACAAAATGAATCTGATTAAGAATTTTTTCTAATGTGATTGAGTACCTCAAATATCCTAATCCTACTGCAGGCTGTAGTGATACTCTAGTTCGAATACCACTACATAAACTCGACCTGCATGGGCCACCACTAAAAACGTGTCACGACCCGTACCCACTGTGTGGGCACGAGAACGTAACTACGTCCAGCCTACGCCGCAGTGTCGGCGGTAGAACGCTGTCCTAGGTCAATCATCTAACAATATAAAGGTACCTGTACAGTGTATACACTCCGAATGGAGGTGACATGGCAATATACAGTCTCAATCACATCTAAAGCAGAATGAAAGATAGGAAGATAGATAGATAAATACTGGAATAAAGGAAAAACCACATAAATACAACCAGAGAGTCTAAGTGTCTACTGACATAACAAATCAGAACATCCAGCTCAATACAAGACTCTAGTGCTGAACTAAAAGAATATATACAATCTGGATCTCAAATGACAGAAATAGAAAACCTAGACTAGGGAGCCTCAGTCTCTAAACTAGTGGATCAGGCTGGAAATCTGGGTCACACATGGCATCTACAGCTACCCCATAGTAGGTGTCTATGCAGGCCTCCTCCTCATCCTCTGTAATATTTTCAACAGGTCCAGTCAGGACGGGAGCGAGCACAAAATATCTCACGCAGTTCATATCGAGTTAGAAAATATAAAGCATGCAATAGAGTAAAGTACATGAAACGCTGAAAGAAAATGATATATAAAAAATAGTAGAGATTTGATAACAGGAAATATCTAAATATGATAAGTAAGACTGTAAGGAACATGTGATTTTAGAGCACAATATGGTTATGTAAACGGGTTAGGTTATACAATAAAATGGGACTCCTTTGTACGTGGGTGTACAATGGACATATACAATTTCTTATACAATACGATTGATCACATAACCATTTCTACTCCCCCTCCCCAATCAATACACAAGGATCCAATTCAGTTACGTTACCTTATACAATGGCTTGTACAATGGCTTGTACAATGTCTTGTACAATGGCTTGTACAATGGCTCAATGTGATACTGAGAGTACAATATGCACAATGAGTGTACAATGATAAGGGTATTTAATAAATATAATATGTAAGTGAAACGTACATCACAATATGTACTTAGTGAATACAAGGAGATAACACTCAGAAGAAGATCCATATAGTACCAATCCGTGATAAAGATCGTGTCAGCATCAGGTACAGTAATCTAGAGCAAGAATGTAAATCCATACAAGTATGAAACGGTCAGAGAATGTACTCGCCTGATAGCCTGAGTGTCTGAAGAGAATATACTGTCCGAGGAGTGGTGTCTGTCTCCTATAGAACAGCACAAGTCACAACAGGTCCAGAATAGTAAAATGGAGTCCTACTATGCATTCTACATGATTCTAGGTCAATCTAGGCCAAAGTCAACTCTTGGTCAACTCTGGTCAACCCTAGAAGTCCAACTAGGTCAACCAAGTCTAGTTGAGTCTAAACTAGGCTATTCCAATCTATACTAGCTAGCACCATGCCTAACAAGGCTAGGCAAGCCTATACAAATTATATCACAAGGCTTAGCTAATTATAGAATTCCTTAGCAAGTTACAACCTCACTATACACCCATACATTTAACACACAATAATATAGTACACAATCTAGGCTAAATGTAAACCTACATCACTAGCTAACAAGGAAATATATATATAGATATATATATATACACTCACACAATTACATATCTACACATTGTATATGCCTATAAGCAATCATGGCCTACATATAAAGGAATAGAATATAGAGAAAGAGAAAGAGGGTGCTAGTGTGTGTCCATGAAGTGTACCTGTGTTCTGTGGGCAGGCAATGTGACAGTGAATAAAGAGAAACATGTGTGGTGTGTCTGTGCTAATGTGAAGAAACTGGAACTAACCAACAGTGAAGGAAGTGTAGGCCTGTGTAGAGCAGTATACATATACATTCATTAGAAGCAGTGAATGATAGGGGAAGGAAACAATCAAAGCCAAAACTAGAATTCACATTTAACATCAAGTCCCCTCTACCTCATTCTCAGGTTTAAACAAAAACTAGAATTGAAACTCAATCTCAAAATAGGAAGAAAGGAATGGACACCAATTCATGTCCTTCTAATCTCAGATTAACACCACATAATGAACACCCCAAAATCATGTAGAGAACAAGGAAAACAGTGTATCTAGCCACTGTTATCAGTGAAGGGAATTATTCTCAGTTTCCAGATTAATTTGACAGCTCTTTCCAATCCCAGATTTAATATAGGAACATTGAATCGAAATGATGACAATATTTAGAAAACAAATAAAGAATTTAGTAGTGCAATACAGTGGCAAAACATGATCCTGTTAAACATTAAACTGTGCACCCTAACCCAATGTCCTGTTTAACCCATGTTCAGAATTAGGACACTCAATGCACACTACATTTAACTTACCTAGACAGTCCCAAGAGGTTCCAGATTACACCCAACAATCTCAGATTTCATTTCAAGAACACTGTTAGGGATCAACTAGTTTATGAAGAACTTTCAATAATAAAATCAATTCATGATACATTATGAAACATCTACCCATTTAACAGCCCACCCTTATCAATTCAACACCAAATTTAACCATGGCAAGCTAATGTATAAGAGAATTATAATTAGGACCTAACCTCAGTATTAAACATCATTCTATGGACTAAAATCATGAACAATATTGATTTGAAAAACTGGAAATGACAGGTAAGCTACTTACAGTATCAGAACATTGGTTCAATGAGGAAATCGAATAGCAAATTAATTAATCATGAATCTAATGATTAAAAAAATGAATATAACCCTCGTGCACAACCCCACACATCATCTCGTGTCACCCATAGCCTGACACGGCGTGTCCATAGCAAGAAATCACAAAGTGATACATATACAGTGCACTGTCTCGTACACACGTGCACTTGTGTCGTGTGTACGACACAGGACACGAATGGATCTCGTGGTGACACACATGGGTAGCCCACCTATTGGACTACCTCATGGGCCCACTGGCCTGTGTCCACGAAGTGTCAGGGTCGGACACGAGACCCGTGTCAGTGGGGAAACCCACAGTGCACGCCCACAGGCAAATCCCCGTGTGGGATTAATATCTCGCTCGACACAACATGGGGACACGTGAGACTTGACACATGGTGTGTCAGTCAGTGCCCCTTGCCTCGTGTCGAGTTTTGTGTCGAATAAGTGTGTGTCATGTCCGCTACAGGGCCCGAGTAGCAGGGGATCCCTGTAGCAGCGCGCGACCGTGTGCGTGCGCATGTCCACATCATCAAACCGACACAGGACGACACAGAAATCAAGACACAAGGACAGGAATCATTAAATAAGAACAACAACCTATTTCCTATTCAAAGACAATAGGTTAACTCGATCGACAGGCCCTCTGTGGCATTATGTCGAACACCTAGTCCTAGCTCTGATACGTGTCCAGAACGGACACGAATCCCCCGATACTGGACACGAAACCTATCCAGACCTTAGGGGGACCCTTAGGGCTTCCTATACATGAAGACAAATCAAAAATCCATTGAGAGTTGGAGAAATTACCTCTTGTTGAACTTTCAATAGAACTCCCTATGTAATGCTCTCCACTTGATGACCAAATCAATCCAAATCAACCTCAAACTGAAATGGAAGCTCAACAACAGCAATAACAGTCCTATTAGGTCCTATTGGAACAATTTAGAAAGAAAAAGGAATAGGAAAGGGGCTCTAGAATTTAAATGGCATGAAAACTTACCTCCTTGAAATTAGGCTCTTCCTAAAGAAAAGAGGCAACCCTAGATTTGGAAGGGATTTTATATGGTGGGAATCCCTAGGTAGAGGGGTGTGGCTGGCCACTAAGGCTTAGGGTTAGGGTTTTGTCAAACTATTGGGCCTTGGGCCAAGTTACAAAGCTAATGAGGATTAAACTTAATCAAGGTTCATAAGTCATGACTTGTGACTTCCTAATCCTATTGCTAAAATGACTTAAACCAAGTGCTAGGCTAGGTTAGACTAGAGTCACTTGACCTAACCATGACCCACTAACTAGGGTTAACTTCTAGGTAGGTCTACAAAGTCAACACTAGTCAAAAGTCAACCTAGTTCAAACTATCTCAAATAATTCCTAAAAATTCTCATAAATTCTAATAAATTTAAATAATAATTAATAATCCCAAATAATTTTTAAAATTACAAAAAAATGACTAAAATACCCCTCAGTCTGGAAATGAACACTAGTAAGACACCAAATCATAAGTCATGAATTTAAATAGTTTAAAAATAATTAAATATCACTAAAAATCATAACATAAAATAAATACCATTAATAATAATTATAATTACAAAATTTCAAAATTACCCTCTTCTGAAAAACTGGGTGTTACAGTCACTGCATGCAAAGCAATTCAAAATCGTATTTCTTATTTTGTAAGTTTCATATGGACCATCAATTTTATGCGTCGCGTCAAGCCGTCGTGCATTCGATCGCAACTAATCTCTGCAATGACTTGCGTTCGAAGTTGCTGCCCAACTATTTTCAAAGTTTCACCTAGCAACTCATCTCAATACGATTTTCTGTTGTTGACTTGCATCAACATTCAGGGCTACGCCCGCTAGGTGACTTACCTAAACACCGTTTTTAAATTCTTCCAACGCAACTATAAATTGACGTTGCACAAAGGCCACAATCTATTCGACAAAAAAGTTTGATCCGAGTCGACGATGCTCAAAGGCAACGGTCTTTCCGACACAATTGTTTACGCGATTTGACAGATCTCAAAGACAACAATCGCTTTAACACGATATCTTTACGACGTGTCTTATGTTCGATTCCTATTGAGTAGGAAATTTCTAGCAAAATACCTAACTTATCCATCTCGTAACATCGAATAAAAGTTCGATTCATGCAAGCTCATTTGCTAGGAAAATCCAAATTCAACGACACAATTCGAAAGTTGTTCTCTTACTGCTCGTTCTCGTGTATAGCATGATTCTTAAAATTCTCTATACATATCACCAAGTTTGTTTGTGAAATTTCCATTTTGATCTGACTAATATAATCATTCAAGCATTCATCTGACCAATCGTCAAAATCTGGCTATAAAATGCTCAGCCGAAGCTGTCCCATCAATTCCTGAAACAATTATTTGATCGCCTAGACTGGTCATCAACATGCACCACATCATATTTGTTCTCAACACAATTCCATATGCAACATCATATGGGTCATCTTATGGGTTTGTAATATTCACTTTGATTTGGCGGTCAAATCTTCTAGGGTCAGCTGCCCCGAAGCTACACTCGATAATTATGGATTATTAACGAAGGACAGTTACTACGAACTATGCTATATTATTTCGGAGCCAAATCGCATTCCGACGATTTCTATGGGACTACCCAAATTTGGACAAAATTATTTCTATCTATGCAACTGAGATACAACTATCCTCTGAATAATTCATGCACTACCGTCGATGATTCTGTAATCCACGAAACATCTACTCATTTAGAGTCCAAGCTTATCTACCCACGATCAACACCTGAGATGCTATACGTATCAAAGCAGTCATCGATGACTTATAGTCTCGCACTAATCAATCACAAAGTTTATGATGAACCAGTTCGACATTTTCATAATACTATTTACAAAAATCTTAGGCCCATCCTATTTTGTATTCTCACATCGTGCTTACGTTTTCTTGTGTATCAATTTTGATAGGTCATATCAATCTCGATAGCACGAGGGTCAACTTTGAATCTGTATCAATGTCGACTTAGCTCGCATTACATACATCCAAGTACTTAACGGATATTTCTATACGCGTCATATCAGTTTCTAATTTGTCGTATCCTTCTATACTTTGATCGCGTAACCGAGTTACCGATTATCCAACATCGAACCCTCGAGTTATAATATCGCGCCCTCTACGTGTTTCTGTAGTACTCAAATGAGTTTCGTCGTAACATAACTAACTATCTTCTTAGGCATGATTATCCGTATCAACGAACTTTTCATTGAGTCATAGTTCGTGCGATCCGATTACAATTCATATTGACCAATATTTCATCGAGTCACAATTCGTGCGATCCGATTTCAATTCGTATAGTCAAATATTTTGGTCAAACTCGCAAGTCGTGTGACTCATTTATTACATTCAAGTTTCCTATCCCGTCGATCTGATTATTGTCTTGAAGGAAAACCATTTCGCTAGTCCCAGTCATTCCATCGACTTATAATTTTCGTTCGACGTATCATTCATTGATACAAGTTCACGCCTGATTATTCTAACAGATTATCGAAGAATACTTGCATCAGCATACCGCCAAACAAATTTTTAATCGAGTCTCGGTACTATCTCGTCTGTTGTGGACAAACCTTCCGCAATTCACACAATGTGTCGATACAATCCATCGTACAAGTGGTATAGCATATACCACTCAGAATTGAGTCATTCATCGCATGGGTGGTATGACATTATACAATTCAGAAATCAAATTATTTCTCCCGCATCATACCCGGTATGAACCAACAGTCTATTCTGACTCACGATTTCTGCAGTGATCATGCTGATCACAACCGCAACTTTTGATTAATCAAAATTCGACACAATTCAGCCAATGTATTCATTTGCCAACTCAAGTTCGGTGTGCAACCGAACCGATTCGTTTCTATCAATTTATGATTTCAGATCCATCCGTTGTACCTCATGAAACAATTTATTTCCGACATCTATTGCACCTCGTGCAACGATTTATTTTCGACATTCATTTCCGACATCCATTGTACCTCATGTAATGATTTATTTCTAACATCCGTTTTACCTCGTACAACGATTCATTTCCTACATCCGTTGTACCTCGTGCAACGATTCATTTTTGACATTCAAAGCTAGTGCTCGAATTCGTTCAACACATTCGATATCAACTTTCATGTTCATTTACAATGCGCACAAATCATAATTCAACTCATTACATTTCATGCAACGAAAACATCCCACAATTTTTGTTATATCGATGTAACCAACATTTCTTATATCGACTTGTTGCATTGAAACAACAAACATCTTAATTCACAATTCATGACTTGTTGCACTTGCAGCAACAAATATTTTATGGCTCGTTGTACTCAATGCAATAAACATTTTACAACTTTTTTTGCAAACATCATATAATTTTCAAAATATAGGCGATAAAATTACACAATTTGTATTAGACTTATTGTATGGAACATCCAGTACGGCATCGAGTAGAGTCAAGAGTCATTCGATTGTGGTGGACAACTTTTAGAATTGAAACAAAGTAGGCGTCCTGAGGAAATTGAACCTAGAGCTCTGATACCAATTTGTCACACCCCGACTCGGGAAATCGTTCATCCTCGCATCAATTTTATCGAATCATTCATCCTCGCTGGAGCATGATGCCGTACGAGTCTGGAGTTGCAGTTGTACAAGACAAGATGACAAGTTCTCAAATGGTTATCTTTGATTTGATATTTAGCAGCAGAAGAAAATAGAGTATACGAAATAATTCCCTTTATTCTATAAGAAGCAAAATTACAAAGGCTTTTAATAGCCTAATTGAATCATGCCAGATTGGGTTACAACACTAAAGTTCTCTCTTGCTCACAAAGGATTTTATCGTTCCATACATCATGTTTTCTATATCTCGGCAGCAACATTTTGTTGCAAGTCCGCGCGTCAAAGCGGTCGCACGTCTCAAAGTGCAACGATATTCCATGCATCAATGCGTTCAAGCAAAGCTCCACTACGAGCAAACCATTACCTGCAGCCTAAAAGCAATTTGGTGGGGGATCAGTACTAGCCTCTCGCGTACTGATCTTGACCCACTTTACTAAACCAATAATAAGTGGATATATATAAATCACGCAGTTAAAGTAGTGATATTTCTATATTTGCCTTAGGGTCAATTTTATGGCATATTCAAAAGCAGGTAAAGCATGTATTTCATGGCAAGCATGTTATCATTTATTCGCGTAAGCATACCGGTAACATTCATCAATCTTGTATTGTTTCATGGCGCGACTTCTTTCCAACATCGACGCACTCACCCTTGTACCGACTTAAGGCGAATACGCCTACCATCTTTTCTTGACATATTATAAGTGCTCTTTGTGTAGGATCTCTGTGTGCTGACACTTTTAGCCCACCGGTCCCTATCTATATGAAGATCACTGACATTTACCTTGTCAGAATGGACTTATGTTTTTCAAATACATTGTGAGCCACCCCTCAGCCATAGGTTGCAATCCTCTCTGAAGGGCCAGCAATGCTCGTGCTCCATTGCCACGATAATCATTCCTCCTAGGCCGAACAGTCCCGATGCCCCGGCGCGCAGAAAATGAACCCGTTCACAGGTTAATTCAAAGTCCATTTGATTATGCAACATGCAACTACTCATACAACCAAACATAGTCTGAGTCTGAAACTCAGACTTCGCATCGTTCCATATTTCTCATATTCTTTCTATGTTCTCACATTCTTTGTATGATTTCTCTTTCGATGTTTCAATGCCTCGATTCAATATCCGAGTGAACGATCCGAAGGTCCCAACCATTCAAGATAGCATATCGCATTCAATAATTATTCGATATCCTTCGACTCGTGTATTTGATGCACGTCTCGATTCCATATTTTCATGTTCTACAACTTAACGTTCAATGATATGTGATTCGTGCATTTGATGCACGCCAACACGATCTTTCAATGTGCTAAACTTAAGTTCATTACCTTATATTCGTGCACTTGAGGCACGCCTCGATAGAGTATTCAATGTTCTACAGCTCGTGCACTGAGACACTTGTGTCGATATCATCTTTCAATGTTTTAGCCTTCTAACTCGTGCTCGGGGGCATGAACGACTCGTGCACTGAGGCACTCGTCGATACAGTTATCCCATGTTTATATGGCTTGCACACCGAGGCGCTCGCCTTTACAGTATTTCGATGTTCTATAGCGACTCGTACATTTGATGTACATTTAAATTCAATTGTTCTACCTTAGTATTCGACATGCACTATGTTCATCTCTCGATCGAGTCATGCCCGTGGTCTCGATAGGTTAACTTAGCATACAACGGTATATTTTACTTGGCATGACGGAGTAGGAAAGAAGGGTCAAAGTCATCACACCTTAGGCCGATACGCCTTGTCGTTTTGCCGAGCCGATGCGGCTAGATTTTATAACTTTGTTTGCATGACCAACTCTTCTGACTTAGCTATTTGAGCACTTTGTGTTGCATTAAACTACTCGACTGATTTGGTTTACCATGCCTATGCCTTAGTCCGTTGCGAGGCGATGATTTGGTTTTGCGGACTCCGTTACAAACAAGGTAAAATGTTGACCCCTTATATTTCAGCGTAAAGCATAGTCTGCACACGAAACCAACTAAAATTAATATTCGTTCGAATCAGACTTGTGCATTGTATCGATTCGATTTCTTAGAATATTTGAACCGACTCAACACTTTCTTTCGGACCAACTTAACACTTGCATCAATCTTACTCGATGTATTCCTCGGGTCAACGCAACTCTTCGAATCAATGACTCATCTTCATAAGAACATTGGGATACTCGGTTGTGAGGCACGCTATATTTCATTAATGGTCATAAGAACATTGGGATACTAGGTTGTGAGGCACGCTACCCAACTTACAAGAGTTCAACTAATAGTGTAATTGAACAATAGAGCATATATACCGAGTATGAGTCATTTCCCTAAACTCTATATAAGCACGAAAAATAAGACTCACAGTAGAAAAGGAATCGAGCAAGATGCAATTCAAGGCAGTCAAACGAGAGTTCAAAAATAGAATCAAGAAAGGAGATCAAGTATGTCGATGAGATCCTAGACTTTGATCCTATATGCATGCTTGCTTGGTACAGTCATGTAACCAAACAACTTAATCATTGACCAGCATGGACCACCACAAAAATATGTAATATCCCAGTCCTAAAATACATAGGACTAGGTACGTAACATGTCAGTAGTATAATAAATATATGTAAGCTGTAAATGCAGTATAATCACGACTAACTAACCTCATCCACAAAATGAAAGAATCAAGATATTATAGAATCAGATATGAAATGTCATTGTACAAGTTGTTGGATGGAGACAAATCTACTACCAACCATTTAACTAGAAGGAAAAAAATATAAAATAAAGAATACAAGCAGCAAGCGTGATCCAAGTCCAAGTTATCTTCGATTGGGAGAGAAGATCACGATCTTAGCTGAAACTCCTGCAGAAAGTCAAGAAAATACACACACCTGGCGAGATCACCCGGTCCTCAGGGGATTAGCAAGATACATAATATACAAGCCTACTTTGATAGTAATAACATACAAGGAAAAACATAAATAACAAGTACAAGAAAGAATAACACATAGGAGAACTTTATAGATGGTGACATGTCATGAGAATATAAAATTAATCATAGCTATAGGTATATGTGATAATAGCCACAATCAGGTGAAGCACTAACAGTCCTATAACAGGTTCTCTACTGCAGCCCGACGAGGCACTAACAATAGAGTACTATACTCACGGCTCCTAAGGTACTAGGAAGTCAAGTCAAGTCAAGTCAAGTCATCAAGTCAAGTCCTAGTCAAGTCCAGGTCAATCATGTCAAGGAAACATGGATAGGACTAGGCAACGATAAATCATAAGACGCATGAACATGAAATAATAACAAGTAAAGATAGGAAATAGAAACAAACTACGTATACGTATAACGAGAAAATAACAATCATAACTAAAAGTAACAATAACATGAATCATAAGAAGTATGTGATCAAGTAAGACAAAAAAGTAACAACAATATAAGAAATGTATATAAATACTGTAAAGTTCGGCAAGGTGTACTTGCGTGGTAGTGGGCCTGGTGTGGTGCGATAATCATGATGGCACAAAATTAACTTCGACGTTAAAACTTCACAAGATGGCCTCTGATGATGGGCAGACTATTCCATCGAGTCCATAACAATCCAATTAGCTAGGGTCGACATAAGAAAGTACAAAATTTGTAAGAGATGGGGATTACGATTAGTCGTGATCAGTGATGATAATTGAAGAGAATTTGAGTAAAAATAGATAATTATACTATTTTTATAAAAATATTTAAAATATTGGAAAACTCTATTTTATTCCCCAAAATATTTTAGATAAATACCAACTTGAAAATAAATTTTAATTTGGAAACTACCCTTTTCATTAGTTAAAATAATTTTAGACAAATACTTTAAAAATCTAGGAATATCATTTTTAGATAAAAAATAATAATTTAATTAGGAAAAAAATATTACAATAATATTTTTAGGTCAAAAGCTTATTTTAAATATCACTAAATAATATAAATATACATTAGCCTAAAATAAAATTTTTAACTTTTAAAATTAATTTCTGAAAAAATTTGCATGCAATAGACATCATGTTAGCTTTTCGAAATATCAAACGGATCACAAAAGCGACTTCGGGATCTCCCGAAATCTAAAAAATAGTATGACACGTCGATTTTCATAAAATTAGCACTCAAATAATTTTACAGAAAATTATCTTACGAATTTTCTACAATAAATTATAGATTGTCAAATCTAACCTCAATACCATTCAAACAAAAAACTGGTAGTGAAACGGAGTCGTGAGTTGGGAGTTATGGCTGTTCAAAGTTGTTATAGTTGAGATTAATTTTTATGATGAATTTTGGTATTTTGGAAGAAAAAGAGATAAATTGTGATAGTGGAAAGATACTTGGGTTGGACTCGATGCCAACATAGGCTGACATGAAGAGGGTGGACACCGACACGGTGCACAAACAATGGTGGTGGAAACATTGGTGGAGAAAAATAATGGAAAAGCTCCCGTATAAATAGGGTGGAGGAATCCTTTTTAGATAAGGATTAGGAAAGATTTAAATCTCTCTTGGTAAATATCACATTAATCTAAATATATTTAAAACTATTCAATAAAATCTAATCCAAATTTAAAACTAGGTAAATCTCATTTTTAATTTAAAACTATTTAAAATCTAATCAAATAAAATCTACTCCCAATTTAGATTATAACAAATAAATTTAAAATATCTTTTTATAAATTTAAAAATAATTTTAATTAATTTAAAATACTTTAAAATAATTCCAAATAATTTTTTCTAAAATCAAATTTTTATAAAATATATATAAATTTATTTTCATGTACATCGCACGCAAATAGTACAAATTATTTACATAAATATTACTTTCTAAATTAGTGCCTATACTTGTATATGAAATAAAAATTATTTCTATAATAAAAATAAGTTTGGGAAATTCGGAACAACATATTTATACTCGAACAAATATTGAAAATATTTACTTTATATTATATCGAAACAAAATATTTATTTCTATATTTATAAAAAT
The DNA here is from genome assembly GCA_029216955.1 of Iris pallida. NCBI lineage: Eukaryota > Viridiplantae > Streptophyta > Magnoliopsida > Asparagales > Iridaceae > Iris > Iris pallida. Next base: position 15,875,017 of record JANAVB010003400.1, on the reverse strand, counting down.
CTAATAACAAAACATTTGTATAAAAATAATTAAATACTTCGTATATACATATTCGTACTCGTCGTATAAATACCAAAATATAAATGAAAAAATTATTGTGAAATTTAGGGGGTTTACATGTGATCCACAATCGCAAGATTCCGAGAACTTTCCATGTCCTCGCCTGTGACTTGATTCGTTTCTTCCCGTAGGAAGCCACAAGAGCGTTCTCCTGTGACGATTCAACTTGCTTGTGTCGGACCTCATCATTCAACAAGCTACTTTTGACTGCCTCTATCATGACAACTCCATCCGATACGGAGTTGCTCATCGATACCACCAACGTCTCCTAACTTTTTGGTAGAGAACTTAAAAGTAGCAGTGCCTGAAGCTCATCATCAATCATCATCTTCGTCACAGACATCTGATTGATGATACCCTGAACCTCGTTCAGATATTGTGCCACTGAGGCACCCTCTATGTACTTTGAGTTGACGAGTTGGTAAATAATAAACGTATTGTTGCCAACCGTCTTCCTTTCATACAGCGAATGCAGCTTCTTTCATAATGCTTTTGTCGAACTCTCCATGGACATATTGTAAAATATCGAGTCGTCCAGTCATTGGTGGATGAATCCAACGGCCTTTCGATCCACTCGTTTCCAGTCTTCAACAGCTTTGTCCGATGGCTTTGCGCTGTCACCCTCCAACTGACCATGCAAGTCCTTGCACAAGAGTAGATCCTCCATCATTGGCTTCCAAATTGTCCAGTTCCTCCCTGTGAGGGTGATCATACGAGTGTTCATCTACTCCTAGTTTTCATAACCCCAAAGCTCTGGTACCAATTGTTGGGCGCCCGAAAGCGTTTGCTAACCCACATAATCAACCAATGCTTGTCTAATGGATACCAAGCACAAATAAACATAAGTATATGGCAGTGACTACATCATCTGGACAAATCTCAATGTCACCACCATTTTCCTGGAACATGGATATTTTTGACTTTTTCCTAATTACTGTTAATAGTTTGGTTTCATATTATATCTTGAGTGCTAATTATTTTTGAAAACTAAACTTTATATTTTGGTTAATTATTTAAATAGTTAATATGGTGCATGTGTTATATTTTGAATATGATTAATGGTTAGCCTTTAGATTAGAATGATGATTAGTGATCCTAGAAGACCCAAACCCACTTGTCATGACCACCTAACAAGATGATTAGTACTAGCCTAATTGAACTTTAGTTAGTCTTTAGCTACATTAGAAGAATTAGTTAGAAGGCTTAACTAAACACCTCAATAGGAAGAGAGCTTTAATCCCTAACTTGTCATGACTAAAGAGAAGGGCTTAGTGGACATTTCTCATTGCCCAAAACCCTAACCCTAAACCCCTATGGCAGCCCACATTATTTATAAAGCCCTACTTCATCTTCTTCCTCTTTCTATTTTCACTTCAAGCCCCAATTTAGGAGCTTTTTCTCCCAAATTGCTCCTACACCCAAATTTTCTCCAAATTGAGCCAAATTCGTTTCATTCTCTCCCCCTTGGATAGAAGAAGCCTCTATTGGCTAGCTAAGAAAGGGATTTGAAGGATTTGGAGCCTTGAAGCTTGGTGGATATCTAGATATAGAAATTTTACATTGGAAATCCATCTTCCTTTTGGTATAAGCTCTCTAAACCCTTCCATTTATTTTATTAGTGTAACTACATTCATTTAGGACCCCATTTGCATTAGGATACCATTAGAGAGGAGTTGAGGCTCTCCTCTTCCAATTTGAAGGTTTTTCCCATTTTATTTTGATACAAATTTGGGGAAATCGAATTTGTGACCACCAAGTGTTCGATACGTGTCCCCAAAGGAACTTTGTGTCCTTTTTGAGTCGAGATTGGGTGTATGTGTCCTAAATAGGATATGTGGTATTGTGTCATGGTATCTCATGATACACATGGACACATGGTTAGATTTGGGTATATACATGTGTTTTTTTTGTCCAAACAATCCAAATTCGTCATAATATTCATCCACGTTTTTAGTAGCCATAGCAACTTAAAAATACAATAATTTTAACTCAGAAATCCGATTAATCTCCTATTTTTTTAAAAGAACCGTATCGAAGTTAGCTTTCCAAATTTATATATTAATAAGCCAAAATCATTCTAGAACTTTCTGTAAAATGGTTTGAGGTCAGCTGTCCGAAAGACAAACGTATTTTGGTGTTTTCGTGATTCTGGGAGCTTCCGGACACGAAAATTAGATCCATTTGAAGTTTCGAAAAGCTAATACAAAGGGCTACGACATACTTTAATCCTAGAATTTAGTGAAAGTCTAATTGGTACAGTATTAATTTTAAGTAGAAAAATGACTATACGATGTAGGTATTTTGTGTAACCTATGAGCCGATGTAGTATGGATATTAAGTGAATGTAGGTACTATAGGTTGTCGAGTATATGTATGATATAGTATATATATATATATGTATATATATATTATTGTTAGGTAATATGTGTTATTTAGTGTGTGTTAATGTTGATACAAATGGTTATCAAGTAAGCCAAATATAGATAAGTTATGTGTCAAGGTATTAAAGTTTTGGGCAAGGTACTAGTGTGATACTTGGATACCATAAGGATATTGGTATCGTGACACTCAAGTATCATGAGTAAGGATAAGAAAGTATTGGAACTTGAGTAAGGTATCCTATTTGGTATCAAGTATTAGTATTAGAGTTAGTTGGGATATGTTAGAGTTATCTTAGAAGTTAAGATAATTAGTGTATATAGATATCTTAGTATCTATGATATATGATAGTTAGAAGATTAGATGGATAGTTGGTTAGTGTCTAGTAGATGTTAGAGTTAAGATAGATAGTATCTTGGGATACTAGATGTTAGTATCTTAGGAGTAGATAGTGTATCTTAGATTTACCTTTTACCTTAGGGTAATAGTTTACCTACAAGGTAAGGTATTGGATTTACTTTCAAGGTAAAGGGGTTTACCTAGATACTAAGGTTAGATGTTAAGATATTGGTTAGCTAGTAGCTTAGGGTAAATACTAGATATCTAAGATTGATATTGGTAGCTAAGGTATTTATACCTAGACTAAGGTATTGGACTTTCCACCAAGGTATTGGTATTGGGATACCAACATGACCAAGGTATATTGGTATATGTTATGGGTAGGTAAAGGTAATGGTATATGTAATAGGCATTGGGTACATCCATGTATATATAAAAGATAAATTGGCTAAAGTAATCCTATATAGTAGGTAACTAGTAGAGATGTAAGATATATGTATTGATACTTAGTAATATTAGCTATTATGGCTAATACCTTCAAGGTATTGACCTTAGAACAATGGTATTAACTAATAGTTAAGGTATTTGAGATATGGGCTAAGGGTAAGTGGATAGTATCTATAGATGATATATGTGATTTGGGATACCATAGTATATGTGGCTTGTTGAGAATTCATGCATGATATATATGCATATGATATAGTACTATAAGGTATCCTAGAGTAAGTGGGTCTATGGTTAAAATTATGACTAGCTTAGATAGAGTTGACCCCTTTGACTAGATAGTTGACCAAAACCTAGATGTTGACTTAGTTTGACTGAGAGTTGACCAAGGACTGGCTTTTGACCTAGAGATGTATAGTATCATGTAGATTACATTGTTTACTTTAATTATTATACATTGAACATATTATAACCTGTATTGTTCTAAATATGACTCTGTGACTCTGGTTGGGACATCTGTATTCATCAATCATTTAGGGTATCATGCGAGTACATTCTCTGATAGTTGTTTTCAGTATTTGATATCTACTGTGATTCTTGTATTTAGCGATGTTATATTTGATTTTCGACACGTTGGTCACACGGATTGGTATTTCTGGATCCCGTCTTGAGATGTTACCATTGTTATCATATTGACATCGTACACGACTTGTTCATTAGACATTGTACATGAGGGTTTCATAAAATATTGTTCGTGTATCGTACATGTCATGGTTGGATCCACTGTACTAGTTGGGGCGGAGAAAATTCTAGTAAGAGATATGATCAAATTCCTATTGTTATTGTTAGACATTGTAAGTGTTAATCGTACACCTCACACATGATTAACCAGGCCATGTAGCTATTGTACAAGTCCCCAAGCCGGTCATATCTTAAAACTAGTATTTCAAACACATAGTATGTATAGTAGTTATAGTTTCCGTCATATTCTCCGAACTGTGCTTACATGTTGTCTATTTATTTACATTTTTTTATATTGTACCCTTCACATCGTTCATCCTTTATAGTACTATTGTTAGTAGCTCTATATTTCTTATAACTTATCGTACTCTCTACTTGCAGTTTTATAGTTTTTGTCATTTTATTGGAACTGCTGTTGGTTTATGTATTTGCTCCATCCTGACTGGATACGTTGACAAAATATTACAAATAATTTAGATGACTGTCCTACCTACTACGAGGCATATGAGGGTGGCACACAGGAGTATTGAGGAGGATCCTGCTCAGTAGATTTTGCCTTAGATATAGTTTAAGATTATTAGTTTTTATGTTGTATCGGATTATTTCGATTGTTAGTTGAGACTATTTATATTCAGGATATGTACTTATTTGTGTTGGATACCTAAAATTGTGTGATGTGATAACTCTACTATTATTTAGTTTCTTCCTTTTATCTGATTCCATATCCTTCTCTATCTTCCTTAGACTTGTGATTGAGATTATATAGTTGAGATGTCATATTATACCTCCGTGCGGAGATGACAGGTTATATGATTCATATTGTTAGTTGATAGATATTGTAGACGACCTATACAGCGTTCTATCGTCGATACTGTGACGTAGGCTGAACGTACCCACATTCTCGTGCCCGTAAACAGGGTGCGGGTTGTCACACCTAACCTTTATAACTCAGATAAAAATTATAAGATTGACAAAAACTAATGTTGAACCCTTTGCCCTAATAGGTTCAACCCCTCACCACTCTCAAGAATAAAAATAGAATATTACAATTGAGATCACTCACCAACCCGTAGCAATCTCCCTAACCAAAGTTGATGACTCCTTGATTAAATCTTCTTCCTCCTTCTGTCTTGGATGACGAAGTCCTAAGAGTAAAGCACGTACTTTCTCTTAGGATTTCTTGTGGACGAGCATCCCGAATCTCCACTTTGTGTTGTGTTTTGTGCCTCCATCCTCACCCCATATATATAGGATGAGAAAATCATATTCTAGTCATAATAGGATTTCCTAAATAGGAATCCTATTATGCCTAAAATATTCCATCAACATTATATTTTAGATCATAATAGGATTTCCTAAAATAAGAATCCTATTATATCTAAAATTGCACAACACTAATTATTGACATTCAAATCTAATCAAATCAAATATTTAACTAGATTTAAATTCCATAAATATGTTGTTACCAAATCCAGACTGGTCTCCAGCAACTTCCTCTTTATTTATTAAGAAAACAATTATATGTCTTTATTTCCTATATTAATCACCTTCTTCTCTATTAGCTTTTTGGGTTCAAAGCATCTCTACTTATCACATTATCCAAAAAATATAATATTTTACTTGTTTATATGTTCCAATTATGATATGAAAGATGATGACACCTAGATAGAGCATTGCATCATGATTGTTTCCTATGATCCAATCTAGTTTAATGAAGCAATCACTTTAGCAAAGTGGAAAAAGGTATATAATGGTCGACGAAATGAAGCAATCAAGAAGGACTTGGGAAGTAACCAAACTTATAATAGGGCATAAAGAAATTGGAGTCAAATGAGTGTACAAGATGAAGTACAAGAAGCATGGGATGATTGATTGACACAAGTTAAGGTTGTAGTAAAAGGCAACAAGCAAAATAAATCTTCTATTATGAATTGTTTGCTCCATTTATAAGATTGGAGTGTATAGGACTCTTGATTAGGTTTTAGCCCAAATTAAGTAGAGAATCCAGTATTTAGTATTTCATCTTTCCTCCTCAATGGTGAGAAGTATACGTAGAGAAATATCTAGTCTATATAAGAAAGGCAATTAAGCCAAGGTATCAGATTGAAGAAGGCATTGTATGGATGAAATTAAGCTCTCTATGCATTGTAAAATGTCACGACCCATACCCAGTGTAGGGGCACGAGAAGTAGGTACGTCCAGCCTACGCTGCAGTGTCGGCGGTAGAACGATGTTCTAAGTCATGATCTCAACTAACCATAATAAGATACACTCTCCAAACAGAGGCCAATCACAGAAGGTACGACTCAATCACAAGTCTAAAGATGAGAATTAGCACAATATAATAGATAATAAAATCCTCAAACTGAGGTACAAACAGAGATAAATAAATCCAAGCTAACAACCACAAGTCTCAACATCTCAAATATAATACAACACTGAAACCATAAACAACAAATGACATGAAGAAAAGAAATAACAGTCTAACTATCTACTCTAGGCAATGGTAGGATCCTCAGCAGCTGCCTGAACCTCCTGGGGGTCCAGGTTGCAACTGTCATCTAAGCCTGCTCCGTAGTAGGTAGGGTAGAACTTCTTCTCATCCTCTGTAATATTTTCAACATGTCAAGTCAGGACAGGAACGAGCACAATATATCTCACGCAGTTCATATCATGGCAGGAATATAAAGCAAGCAATAGAGTAAGATACATAAAACGCTGTAAGAAGATGTACATAAAAATAGGAGAGATATTTGATAAATGGAAATATATACATGATAAGTAAGAACTGTAAGTGACTAGTGATTTAGAGTACAAGATGACATATAATTGGTTTGGGTTGAACATGATATAACATGGGTGTACATGAGGGACACTAGCCAAGAAGGCTGTGTTGTACATGATAAACACATAAAAAGTAACAGAGTGAACATGATGGCTAAATCACATGACCATTTATACTTACCCCTACCCACAATCAATACACAAGGATCCAGACAAGTTACGTTACGAATATGATGTTTTGGTTACACACGAAGTACATGAGGAAACATGAACGTACATGAGAGCACATGAAAGTACATGAGCGTACATGAAATCACATGAGAGAACATGAGAGTACATGAATAACGCAAAAGCAAGGAATACATGATGTACATGAAACACATGACATGAAATATCCGATACGCCCGCTAAGGGGGATAACATCCCATAAAAAGATCCATATAGCGGGCGATAACATCCCATAAAAAGATCCATATAGTACCAATCCATGATGATATCGTGTCAGCATCAAGTAAAGTAATCTAGAGCCAGAATATAAATACAAACAAGTATGAAACGGTCAGAGAATGTACTCGCCTGCGATCTGAATGTCTGTAAGAATATATTGTCCAAATCGAGGTATCTGACTCCTATTTAGAGCAAGACAAGTCAAGATGTATACAAGGGATGATAAATGAAGTGTACAATGCATCTACATAATTTTTAGGTCAATCTAGGCCAAAGTCAACTCTTGGTCAACTCTGGTCAACTATACAGTCAAACTACGTCAACAACAAGGCTATCTTGGTCAACTGGTCAAACTTAGGCTATCAAGGGTCAATTTGGTCAATGGTCAACTATTGGTCAACTTTAGGGTAGGTTAACTAAGTCAATCTTAGTCAACTAAGTCAAACTCTAGTCAAGCTAGGTCAACTAGGCTATTCTAGGCAATCAAGACTAGACACAAGCAAAGCAAAACAATGTGAACCACACCAAGGCACCTATACACATACTATATTGCATTACATACTTGGATATATATACATTACATGTATTCATTACATTCAATCCTACATGCTTGCATTAGATTAGGATGCATTCTTGCATTCATGTATTGCATTACCTTCATGTATATTACACTTCATACATATATTCATACATGCATACATATATTCATTCATGCATGCATACATTAATATATGCATACATGCCTTCATATATGCATACATTGCATACATATATACCTTCTTACATTACATTCAGTTTTGTATACATTTTTACTTCATTTCATGCATTATATACATGCTTATATTATATACATGCATATTTACATACATACATATATACATTCATACAACCTTAGTCTCTAAAATCAAACCAACATCTACATTACAATGTCTACTATCAAATATTAAAACCCAATCTAAATTCATATACAATTTCAGTTAACAATGTTTTAAAACTCAAAATCAAAACCAACTAACTAAATTGCATATGAACTCAGTTATCCATGTTTTAATTTAAACCAAGGCATATTATATCTCAGGTAATATACCAAATCAAGACTCAGTTCACATACCAGGTCTCAGTTTCATATTTCAACTCAAAAACTCAGTTTTAACGTTCTCATCCATTCTCAGTTTTCTAAAACCCCATTCTAGTTTTCAGTGTCAGTCCACATATGTACACCCCAATTTCAAATTCAAAATCCTATGAAATCCCAAAACAATTACTCCTATGAATTCCCATTATATAACAGTTATTAATTAACATCTAAATTTTCATATTTAATCATTTGAAACTCGTTTAAACATTCAAAAAAACATTTCAGTTTCAGTGAACATATGAAACCAAACCCAAATTTAAAATTGAAAAACCTAATAAAACATGAAATTGATGTGCACAGAAGTGATAGGCATATAATACGTGTCATGGGGGATGTATTCGTGTCCACACAAGTGGACACAAAGTGTCCAATTCACAAAAATAGGAAGTATCAGAGTTTTCTTGAACACAGTCTCGTACGACGTGTCATGGCCCTCGTAGACACGCCATGGGACACGACACGCCTAGTGGTCATACCCACGTGTAGCCTAGCACTAGGGCTACACACTGGACATGACATGAGGTGTCCAAATAGTGTTTGCACCTGTCAATCGATGCGTGTCAGAGAGCAAAAACTAGTACGGCCACGCGTAGGCAAGGACCAGTGCACTCCATATATCGTGTCCGATACGACACCAATTGACACGAAACTCTGGGGGCATGCTACCATACATTGCCCCCCAAAAATTGTGGCCCCAGGTGCTGTGTCGTATCCTACAGAGAACCCGAGCAGCAGGGCACTCGACCGAGTCCTCGTGCAGTGAGTTCGTATCAATTTTGGACACGAACGGGACACGAAAATATGCTCAGTCCTAGGGGGATTCAAAGCACACATATAGGGCTGTACAATCATGAAATTAGTTTTAAAAAACAATAACAAAAAGTTCATTGAGGCATTACATCAAACATAGGTTTATAGGGACTGATACGTGTCCGATACGGGCACGAAATGGATACTATTTTGCACCAAACTCACTCTACAGCTAGGGTATACCTATATGCATGCATCAATGAAAAGAAAACAGAATTTAAATAGGTTTTATGGCATTTACCTATTGAGAGGAAATCTCAATGAAAAATGAGAAAGGGAAGGTGTTCTTCTCCAAATACAATGGTCAATTCACTTTAAATCCTTGCTAGCTATCCTCCCTTAGCATCCTCTACTGTTGTGAATGATGATGCAATTGATTTGACTCAATTTGGGATCAATTTGGATAAAGGGGGAGGAATTTAGGGAAGAACAAGTTAGGGTTCTTTGTAGGTATTTAAAAAGAGGTAAGGGCTCTTAAGTGTGATACTTATAGGAGGGGGGAGGGCTTGTATGGCTGGTCAAACTTAGGGAATTAGGGTTTGGCAATAGCTAGATGTGTGGCTAAGGTTCTTTCCATGCAAATCAAGCTCAATCAAAGGCTAGAAACAAAACTAGGGTTTACCTTTATTAATATCTAACCAAAATATCCTACTAACATAATATCTAGATATTTTTAATCTTGGCACTTAGTAGGAAGGTTCTAATCATTATCTTATCCTCATGACTAATCTAGATTAGGCTAAACTTCTAGGTTAAGTCTCAAATAATTAACTAGCACATATTTAATAAATACAATTTACAATTTCACAAAATTGTCAAAATGACCAAAATACCCCTAGGCTAAAAGTAGTAATATGACATTTTAATCACATGGCTAGGCTCCCTTGGTCATAGTTAGTCTCCAGTCTTAGCAAAACTAGGGTTTAACTAGTTAGCTATCAAAATCATAATTCAATATTTTAAATAGTTTTAAATTGATTAAAAAATCACCAAAAATCATAACATGATTTAAATATCATTATTAAATAATTATAATTACAAAAGTTCAAAATTACCTTTATTTTAGAAAGGTGGGTGTTACATAAAAGATCCATAGAGGCAATAGAAGACGAGTATAATAAAGAGTAGATACAGGCTATGTAGGAGGAGATGAGTTTGTTGTAGGTCAATCACACTTACAAGACGGTATAATTTCCAACGGATAAAAAGGCATTGAAGAATCAGAGTCGGTTTGGAGTAAAAAAATTAGAGATTCTAGATTGTCCACAATAAAAGGCGAGCTTGGTAGTCAAGGGCTAAAATTGGTGGAAGAACATAGATTTGAATAAGATCTTCTCATAGGTTGCCAAGTTGTGCAAATGGATGTCAAGACGAAATTCCTTTATGAAAATTTGGAGGAGTTCTACATGGAGCAGCCTGAGAGTTTGGGTGAGAAAGGAAAGTCACACTTGGTTTATCGATTGAAAAAAGAGTCTCTATGGATTAAAAGACGCTTTGTAGCAGTGGTATTAAAAGCTTGGGTCATTTATGGGGATTATGATTTTGCATGTATGTCTTCGGATCCATGTGTGTTTGTAATGTATTTTGTCGAGGATAATTTGTAACTCCTCTTCCCAAAAATTTTGAAATATTTTTTTATTATTTATTTGATTTAAATGGCGATTGTTAGAATTTTATAAATAATTATTTAGTTAATTATTACGGTAGATGACTTTAGCCATGGTTGAGTTTTGAAGTACAAGACGACTAGGAATCATGGCACGGATAATGCATTGGCGTGCTTTGACTAGTGTTTAGCCATGGTAGGGGAATACCGAGCCATAGGTGTGTTCTAACTAAGAAAACCAGGTCAAGTTGCGAGTTAATCCCTATAAATGATTTAATTAGTTATTTATTAATATTTTGACTTTTAAGAAATTTGGTTATACCAAACTAGTCTGGACTGGACCCAAACCAACCCAAGCTCATGTAGACGGCTCCGACGTCCATGTAGATATATGTTGTGTTGGTATCTTATTCTTGTGATTAGGAGACAATCTTAGAAATGATTGTTATATATGTATATTTTATATCATAAATATTCTTGCTATTATGTTACTATTCTTGTAAATATGATAATATTCTCGTAGAATGATAATTGGACTTTTGGATTTACATAGGCAATATATATACTTGTGTATAAATATGTTCATAAATGGTAAACGATGAGCTTTATATATATTCCCAAATAATTTTAATTATAAATTTTAGTATTTAAAATTAATAATTATATGTGATGATTGTATATATGTATAATATATCTTGGTTGTATATATATGTTACATAGTGATAATATATCTTGATTGTATGTATATATATTATTCGGTGTGTATATAGTCATCATACATATATATATGTAGATATATACCTATATATATATATATATTTTTTTTTTTTACCTATATATATATATATATATTTTTTTTTTTTTACCTATATATATATATATATTTTTTTTTACCTATATATATATATATATATATTTTTTTTTTACCTATATATATTTTTTTTTACCTATATATATATATATTTTTTACCTATATATATATATATATATATATATATATATATATATATATATATATATATATATATGTATACCAAAAAAAAGGGAACACAAAGAAAAAAACATAAGTAAATAAAGGCCTAAAAGAAGCCCAGCCCAACAAACCCCTTTCTTCCCCAAGCCGAGCAAAGCACACACCCCCCAACCCATGCTCAGCCCGACACCCAAACCAACCCAAGGCTCTGTTAAAACAGAGTATATAAACATAGGAGATCGGTCGAAAACCCTAACCCTAACTCCTACACAACCTAACCCCGACCTTCCTACGATGTCGGCGCACCTCCACACCGCCTGCACGACCGACCAAGTCGTCGGAGTCGGTCGACCGTGCGCCTGGAAGAGCGCAACAGCGACAGCAGCGGCAGCAACATGTCGCGACAAGGTACTATGTCCTCGACTGAATTTCTACTCATCCAGTTCATCGATTTTGATTCCGTAAAATCCTACGGATAACCCATGTAACCATCCAGGAAGCGCATCAAACATTTCAGATTGAAATGATCCTGATTTGATGAAAGATCGAAACAAAAGCAGAAGAAAACTAGTTTTTCGAAAAAGAACAGGACAGTATGAACTTGGGCAAACCCCTATTTACAAGGCAAATTGCACGCAGGATATCGACTTTTTCCAAAATCTACTTGAGGAGGTTTATAGACAACCTATACATCTTCTAAACGACCTTGGTAGTTTTCACTTTCATTAAGTTATTTGTTTACAAAAATTAGGAAAAACAACATAAAATTGTTTTCGAAAAACTAGAAAAGTCTCCGATACGACGTGCGTCCCGCCAAACCGGGCGACGTGGTCGCGAACCGAAAGCATCAAAAGTTGCATATCGACTTCGCGGACGAGTGCTGATTGAGACATCTATTTAGTAAACCCTCACATATCTTGATTTACAAGACCTGCATGGGCCACCACTTAAACCATGTAACGCCCCAGAACCAGAATACTGGAGAGCGGGGGCATACATTGCCAGCTACGTATAATGAAATGGAATCCATCCCACTATATGGTCACGGCTGTCTAGATATATGAGGGTTTAACTACAATCCATCAGTCTCCTATGGTCAATAACAAGCCTAATTGTTTCAATCTCAAGCAAGCAAGTAAAGTTACAAGATGTAAGATCACCAAATATATAATAATAAGGCGTCCCAAATATTACATATTCAGCTGATCATGAAGCTAGTCGTTACAAAATGTGAGGACTAGCAAGAGTTTAGTCATATATGATCAACCCTAGGATCTGTCAATCATGCTACAGCCCGTAGGCAGACAATAATAAGGTATATAATGCGAGCTAACAGGTGCTCGTCGGCTAAACGCCTCAAAATGGAATTTTTACAATAGAGAGGGAGAGCAAAATAAACCCACTCGTTGCCCTGGTCACTTCTGAGGGTCACCATCGGGTTGGAAGGTCAGTAGATCCTCTGAAGCTGCTCCAAAATCTGGCCACACAAAACCAGCTGGGTCAGATCCCAGAAAGAGCAAGTGCCACAAAGGAGGCTTAACTTAAGAAATAAAATCAACACATCAGAAAATATATATTAAGCAGTTACAAAAGAGCTTGGTAATAAAGAATAACAACAGTCATAGTGGAGTACGAGGGAACCATTCAAGTAGCCGGGTCACAACCCTTAAACCAAACAAGGACCGAGGTTGTAACCCTTCACCTGAATAGAACTCCGTCTCCAAATCTTGTTGATAAGGGAAAACATTACAAGCATGACGTGGGGTGAAATAATACAATAAACGAAGAGAGGACTTAGAACTGCTCCGGGAGCCAGGTTACAACCCTTAAACCAAACAAGGACCGGGATTGTAACCCTTCGCCTGAACCGAACTTAGCCTCTGATCTTTATTGTTAAGAGTGACATTCATGCGATCAAGCTTGCAATAATCGAGCACTGAAACCACACCATACAATCGCTCCCGGCCAATCAGTGACTACGGCTTTCTACATTAGCTAACTAGGGTGTCACAACATGCAATGAGATGTTCCTCCAGCCACAAGCCCTGCAGCTAATCCAGGTTATCCAGGCGACTTGGGTTCGTTTAAGCAATGTCTCGTTATTTTCATATATCAGTGAATTTGGACTTGTGCCCTACTCGTCGGCAGGCTGCAAGTCCCACAATGGTGGCCGGGATAACGGGATCGCCTGTAGCTGGGGAAATCTCTTATGACTACTGAATTATTCTAGTTATTAGCCTTATCCATTTACAGTAGGTACCCCTGACCGTGGTACTCAGGGATCCCTGTCCTAGACATGATACAAACACTACCGGTCCAATTGTACAAACACAATCATCTACGGTGTCCAGGCCATGTCATGTCAAAAGTGCACCACAACGGGTCACCATCGTGTCAGGGAACAATTAATTTAACACAAGTACACATATATTAATTAAATATTAAAAGGGGCAAGGGCTGTGGGGGACTCATGCGGCTCGAGAAATTTCCATGCAGCCCGCAGTCACTTGCCCATGCGGCTAAGCAATTAAGAGAATATGAAAATAATAATAATAATAATAAAATGCATTAAAGTAATGCATTCACAATGCCATATGCGGCTGGCTCTCCAAGGAAAGCAAAAGAAAATGTATTTAGAAAAATACAATTAAGAATGCATTCAAAGAATGCATTAATTGCATTCTAAAGGGTTCATGCGGCTGGCCTTTCCAAGGAAGGGCATTAAAGCATAAAATATAAATCTTAAGGCCTTAAATGCATTAAAGCATAAAATATAAAATGTAAAGGCTTTAAATGCATAAAAGCATTAATATAAAATGTTAAGGCTTTAAATGCATAAAAGCATTAATATAAAATGTTAAGACTTTAAATGCATAAAAGCATTAATACATTAGGAACATAATGCCTCCAGAAGCCTATGCGGCTCAGCTTTATGGATTTATAATGCATTGTTAATACATTAATGCATGAAGTATTATTGTGGTGCATTGAATGCATTGAATGCATGCGGCTTGCATTGCATTGCATAAGCATGCGGTTCACTTGCTTCTCTATGCGGCTGAAAGCATTTGGAAAATGCAAAAGAGGCATGCGGCTGAATGCCTTAGTGTATGTATTTGGAATATGCATTAAAATATTGTATGCATTAAATTACTCATTAAAATTTTGCATGCATTGATATAATACATTAATAAGCATGCGGCTGAAGACTAAGGCTATGCCTTATTTAATGCATTTAATGCATTATTTCAAGCTTATGCGGCTACAACCAAGTGCCACATGCGGCTGACTGTTAGTATTGCATTAAATAATGCATGTAAACTAAATGCTTGCTATTGCATTCATAGGCCATACGGCTGAGATAGGTTGGCCTATGCGGCTCAACAATTCCCGTAGGTCAATTTAGACCAAACGAAATTCTCTGCAACATGGGATCATCAACTAGCCAAATTATGCAAGTTTGATAGATCAAACTCCCGGAAACCGAAAATACCACAAAGCTAAATTTACAAGAATTTAACCATAGAAATGAAAAATGCCAAGTACTAAAGTGGGTTAAAAACACATGAGGAAGACAATGGAACGATAAAAATAGACTTCCTCCATGAAGCAAGATGCACTTGCCTAAGCTCTCTCTCTTTCCTGGTGGTTGAAGAAGTAATGGTGGAGAAGAAGTAATGAAGAGAGAGAAATGTGTGGTGGGATATTTAATGAAGGTGGTGGTGGTAGGTGGGATATTTAATGAAGGTGGTGGTAGGTGGGAGTGGTTTGGTCCACATAAAAACCGAACCATGCAAAACCAAGCCGAACCAAGTCAAGATAAACCAATCAAGGAAATGCCAAAATAAATCAAGCAGAGAGACATGCAATACGGGTCTAAATACGTACACGTATACAAAATACGTAATACAAGCAATGGTCATTACAACTCTACCCACCTTAAAAGAATTCCGTCCTCGAAATTTAATCAGTGGCTAGAGATGCAAGGACAAGCTATACTACTCACAGGTCAGCTATACTAGTTAAGCAATCAAACAATCATTCATGCAAGCAAGGAATCGAAGACATGAGCCATAGGAAAGACATTATACCTCACGAGTCAAATAGGTTGGGATATCGCGATCGGATATCATCCTCACGCTCCCACGTTGACTCTCTCAAAGAGTGATGACCCCAAGCAACACGGACTAACTTGATAGTCTTGTTCTTGAGTATCTTCTCTCTTTGGTCCAATATGGATACGGGCCTCTCCTCATACGAAAGGTTGGTATCAACAACCAACTTCGAATGATCCAGGATATGACTCGGGTCCGGAATATACCGTCGTAGTTGGGATACATGGAACACGTCATGCACCTCACTCAGAAACGGCGGAAGAGCGAGACTATAGGATACGTCTCCTACTCGCTCCAGAATATCGAACGGCCCTATATACCTAGTACTAAGCTTTCTCCGTACGCCAAAATAAATGATGCCACGGTTAGGCGAGATCCTTAGGAACACATGGTCGCCGATAGAAAATTCAAGGGGACGTCGATGAGAATCAGTCCAATGGCGCTGACGATCTTGTGCAACGCGAAGATGATCTCTGACTCTCCTGACCACCTCAACTGTCTGAGTGATCATCTTTGGACCAAGCATCAGCCTCTCTCCAATATCGTCCCAGGCTAGTGGGGATCTGCACTTCCTTCCATACAGGGGCTCGAAGGGTGCCATCTGGATACTAGCTTGGAAACTGTTGTTGTACGAGAACTCCACCAGGTGCAGGTGGTCTTCCTACAAACTACCGAAGTTGAGTGTACAAGATCTCAATATATCCTCCAGAGTCTGGATCATACGCTCCGACTGACCATCTGTCTGCGGATGATATGCTGAGCTGAACTGGAGGCGAGTTCCCAAACTCTCTTGTAAGCTATGCCAAAAGTGCGACGTGAATCTCGAATCCCGATCCGAGGTGATATTGATTGGTATATCGTAGAATCTGACAATCTGCCGAAGATACATCTCTGCTAGCTGAGCTGTCGATTGACCCACTCTGAATGGGAGAAAGTGAGCCACCTTCGTGAGCCTGTCAACTATAACCCAAATAGCATCTCTACCTGCTGAGGATCTAGGTAATCCAGTCACAAAATCCATGGTTATATGCTCCCACTTCCATTCTGGAATTGGCAAGGGCTGAAGAAGTCCAGCTGGCCTCTGGTGTTCAGCCTTGACTTGTTGGCAAACCAAACACCGAGAGACAAACCGAGCTATCTCCCTCTTCATGCCATTCTACCAGAAGTGCTGACGGATATCACGGTACATCTTCGTGCCACCGGAATGAATCGAATACTGAGAACTGTGAGCTTCCGCCATCACCTCATGTCTAATCTCTCTACTGGATACACAAAGACGCTTACCATGTCGAAGTGTACCGTCTTCATGAATGCATAATTCTGGTCGTCGTCCTGCTTCACATTCTGCTCTAAGTCGCTGAAGCTTAGAATCAGAAGACTGAGCTATCTTGATCCTCTCAACTATACTGGACTGTACTTGCATACTGGCCATCAATGCCACATTGGTAGGAAGGACAACTTCTATACCCATCTTCTGAAGATCTGCCAACAACTCAGGTTGCGCTGTCAGAAGGTAAACTCCGGCTCTCCTGCTCAATACATCTGCAACAATGTTGGTCTTCCCAGGATGATACTGCAGGTTAACATCATAATCCACAAGTAGCTCTAGCCATCTTCTTTGACGCATGTTAAGGTCCTTCAGGGTGAAAACATACATTAGGCTCTTGTGGTCGGTGAAAATCTCTACCCTATCTCAATACAGGTAATGTCTCCACAACTTAAGTGCAAACACTACAACTGCCAGCTCTAAGTCATGGGTTGGGTAATTTCTCTCATGATCACGAAGTTGACGTGACGCATAAGCTATTACCTTCCTATGATGTATCAAAACATATCCTAGTCCTCTGCCTGAAGCATCACAGTACACCGAAAATCCTCCGGTCCCATCAGGAAGTGTGAGAACGGGTACCGTCATCAAGCCTCGCTTCAGCTTCTCAAAAGAATCCTGATATTCTGCTGTCCAAGCGAACTGCACATCCTTACGGGTCAACTGTGTCAGTGGTGCTGAAATCCGAGCAAAGTTCGAAACAAATTGCCGATAGTAGCCGGCCAATCCAAGAAAACTGCGAACTTCTACAACTGTGCGGGGCACTGGCCAGGTTTTGATAGCCACTATCTTTTGGAGATCCACTTCAACTCCCCCTCTGGTGATGATATGACCTAAGTATGAAATACGATCGAGCCAGAACTCATATTTACTGAACTTGGCATACAACTTGTGCTCTCGAAGAATCTGGAGGACAACTCTGAGATGATGCTCATGCTCTGCTTCACTCTTGCTGTAGACCAGGATATCGTCTATGAACACGATCACGAACTGATCCAAATAAGGCATGAAGATACGATTCATGAGGTCCATGAATACTGCCGGCGCATTGGTCGCTCCAAAGGGCATAACAAGGAACTCCCAATGCCCATATCTAGATCGGAAAGCTGTCTTCAGGATGTCCTGCTCTCTGACTCTGATCTGGTGGTACCCTGATCGTAAATTAATCTTCGAGAATACTGTCGCTCCTCTGACTTGATCAAACAAGTCATCTATCCTGGGAAGAGGATATCTGTTCTTGATTATTACTGAGTTCAAGGTACGATAGTCAACACATAATCTGGACGTACCATTCTTCTTTTTCACGAGAAGCATCGGGGCTCCCCAAGGCGATCTACTTGTACGAATGAATCCCTTGGTCCGGAGTTCTTCAATCATCTTGTACAATATCTCCAATTCTGACGGCGCCATCCTGTAGACTCTCTCAGACACTGGCGCTGTCCCAGGAATCAAGTCGATAGTAAACTCGATCTCTCGCTCTGGCGGTATTCCTGAAAGCTCTTCCGGGAAAACATCTGGAAATTCCTCGACTATCCGGGGTAACTGCACTGCTGCTACGGCCATCCGCAATACTAGAGGAGAAGGTTCAACTTCGCCTCGAGAAAAGGAAAATTTTGGCTTGCCTGGAATGCTAAAAATAACTCTGCCAATATGGCAGTCTATCCTAGCATACTGGTCCCTCAACCAATCCATTCCAAGACCATATCATAATCGGTCATCGGGAATTCTATCAGCCTAGCGGGAAACTCTCTACCGCTAACCACGATCCGATATGAGAAAAATACTCTATCTACTCCCACAAGACCATTACCAGTAAGTATATTAAGCCTTACTGATAATGACTCGGTCTCCAGTCCTATCCGTGTCGCAAATCGTGCAGACATAAATGAATGCGAAGTACCAGAATCAAATAACACTAAAGCCGGAAAAGTGTTGACGAGAATAGTACCTGCCACTACCTCACATGGTGCCACTCCTTCTTCTTCCATGGTCAAAGCCAACACTTGACCATGCCCTTTGGGTGCCGGTCCTCTCTGCTGGAATCCTTGCTGCCTATTCTGGGCTTGCGCCTGGGCAAACTGCTGAGGCCTTTGCTGATGAAAAAGCCTGGGTCTGCGTCGGCAACGGCCTCGAGGATGAAAACTGCGATTGGACTGTACTGGGGCTGGTACCTTCACTGAAGAAATGGTCCTGGCTGGTGATGAGTCAGTCCTGAATGGGCAGGACCCTACCTTGTGGTCCGGCGCTCCACAAAGCAAACACAATCCTCGAGCCTTGCGACATTCTGAAACAACATATCCAGGCTTCCCATAATAAGAGCAGCCCATGGGGAAGACTGCTTCTGCTGCTGAGGGTGCGTCGGTGTTGAATGCTAAACCGACGTAACTGATGCTGCCCTTCTCGGAGCCCCAATAGTCAAAGCTCTCGCTGCCGGGGCTGGGGCTGATGACTGATTCATCTTGCCGTGAGATCGCTTTCGACCTCCGGTCCTGTCCACAATCCTTTGGGAGGTATACTCATGCCTCCTAGCTGCCCTCAATACCGCATCAAAAGTCTGATGCTCGAACTGCTCTACTGTCAGCAAAATCTCCAGGTGGAGTCCCTGTTGAAACCACTGGGCTCTATCGAACTCGGTTGCCACCAAGGTGGGAGCAAACCGACTAAGCCTAGAAAACTCGGTCGCATACCCACCGTCCTGCCCATCTGCTTCAAATTGGTGAACTTGGTCTGCAGATCATACCGAGCCACCGCATCGAAGTACTTGGTCCGGAACCTCTCTCGGAATACTGTCCAAGCAATAGGCATCGCTAGTCCAACGGCCTGAGCCGCCCACCAGCTGCGGGCTAGATCTAATAACTGCAGGCGCACTACGGCCACCTTCTCATCTTCTGGGGTCTTTCCTGTTTCCAATATCACCTCTGTATCCTGAAGCCACGCATCAGCAGCGATAGCGTCTTCGCTGCCATCAAAGAATGGAGGGTTCAGGCGCTTGAAACTGTTCGCTGTACTGCTCCCATGATGTCCACCTCTTCCTAGAGCATCTGCCACTGCCTGATACAAGGCATCTCCTCGACGATCCTGTGACGCATGCAACTCCCTGATAAGTCCCACCAAGGCTCCATCATCCTGCCTCGCGGGCTGGGCTGACTGCACCGGGGGTTCTGGATCTCCGGAAGGCATAGCCCGGGAGGCTGCTCCTGAGTGCTGGGCCTGGTCTTCTTGTCACTGCTGGTCCACGGGAAGCGCTTCGTCTTGCTGATCGGCAGTTCCAGGAACAATGCCGCTGAAGAAGACGACATAGGGAACAATAAGGAAGGACCAATACAGATCAACGATACAAGCATGTGATCAGGTCGAAAATCTCAGGGATTAGAAGAGTCGGACAGCGATCAAGGACGAGTGCTGATTGAGACATCTATTCAGTAAACCCTCACATATCTTGATTTACAAGACCTGCATGGGCCACCACTTAAACCATGTAACGCCCCAGAACCAGAATACTGGAAAGCGGGGGCATACATAGCCAGCTACGTATAATGAAATGGAATCCATCCCACTATACGGTCACGGCTGTCTAGATATATGAGGGTTTAACTACAATCTATCAGTCTCATATGGTCAATAACAAGCCTAATTGTCTCAATCTCAAGCAAGCAAGTAAAGTTACAAGATGTAAGATTACCAAATATACAATAATAAGGCGTCCCAAACATTACATATTCAGCTGATCATGAAGCTAGTCGTTACAAAATGTGAGGACTAGCAAGAGTTTAGTCATACATGATCAACCCTAGGATCTGTCAATCATGCTACAGCCCGTAGGCAGACAATAATAAGGTATACAATACGAGCTAACAGGTGCTCGCCGGCTAAACGCCTCAAAATAGAATTTTTACAATAGAGTGGGAGAGCAAAATAAACCCACTCGTTGCCTGGTCACTCCTGAGGGTCACCATCGGGTTGGAAGGTTGGTAGATCCTCTAAAGCTGCTCCGAAATCTGGCCACACAAAACCAGCTGGGTCAGATCCCAGAAAGAGCAAGTGCCACAAAGGAGGCTTCACTTAAGAACTAAAACCAACACATCAGAAAATATATATTAAGCAGTTACAAAAGAGCTTGGTAATAAAGAATAACAACAGTCATAGTGGAGTACGAGGGAACCATTCAAGTAGTCAGGTCACAACCCTTAAACCAAACAAGGACCGAGGTTGTAACCCTTCACCTGAATAGAACTCCGTCTCCAAATCTACGTGTCCGGGTCGATTTCGACACGCACGACACGAGTTTCACGTGTCCAGTTCCACACTCGTGCTCGCTAGGACACGGCAAACAACATATGTGGATACGAGCCTCATACGACACGATTTAACACTGCTACTCACATGTCCGGTCGTCGAAGGGGGATTTCGAGGGTGCTGGCGGGTTGAGGAGACGTCGGCGAGGCGGCGCTCGGGTGGCGCTGCACTCAGCTCGTCGAGGCGCATCGGAGGATGGTGGTTGCGGGCGGTGGCGCTCGTCGTGGGGCTGGACGAGCGTTCGTCGGAGTTAGGGTTGCGGCAGGTTTTAAGTGGAGAAGATGGGGCGGTTGTGGGTGGCTGGGGAGGATTTAGGGTTAGGATCAGGTCTGGGGAAGAGAGGGAAGTTTTATAGGCTAGTTAGGGCGGTCGGGAGGGCTGTGCGCTGGCCGAAAATAGCGGGGGCAGCGTCGGTGGGGTCGTCGGGCAGTCGGGGGGGCTGGTCGTCGGAGGTGGATAGAATAGGGTTTTGTAATTTGGCCCCCATAGTTTAGGAATTTACACAATGGCCCCTAACAGTAGCTAAATGCAAAATACAATTTGCATTCCACACTTTAAAACATTTTACTAATTGCATACTGATATAAAAACAAATCTAAAAATTACAGAATGATATTTAAAACAATTTAGAAAATTACAAATTAATATTTTTGTATTTTAAAACTCATTTAAAAATCATTTAAAAATTCTAGAAAAATTTCTAAAAATCTAAATAATTATTTTAAGGCTAAAATTGACATTAAAAATTAATTAACACTAATTAAAATAAAATTTGAAAAATAAGGGCTTACAAGTCTTCCCTCCTTGAAAAAATTTCGTCCTCGAAATTCATAAGGATTGAAGACCCTACAATATTCTAACATAGCAAGTAATGCAACAAAATGACTAAGGCTGCGATCGAAACTAACCTCTAAGGTATCAAGCGGGAACGGGTGGTTCCCTCGCAACGGTTGGATCGAACAGGTAAGGGTATCTCTCCCTCATGTCCGACTCCCTCTCCCAAGTAGATTCACCTGGAGAGTGACGGCTCCAAGCTACTCGTACTAGGGGTATAACCTTGTTCCTCAGCCTCTTCTCTCTCCTTTCTAATATCTCCACTGGCTGCTTAGAAACTGTAAGGCTCGGTCCGACCTCCAACTCTGAATGATCTAGCACATGACTGGGGTCTGGAACATATCTCCTCAGCTGAGATACGTGAAAGACGTCGTGAACTCCTGCTAGATTGGGTGGAAGTACAACCCTGTAAGCTACCTCTCCGATCCTGCCAAGTACCTCGAACGGCCTGATGTATCTGGGGCTCAGCTTCCCTCCTCGTCCGAACCGGATCGTCCCTCTAGTAGGTGATATCTTCACTAGCGCCATATCACCGTCTGCGAACTCTATCGGCCTGCGACTAGCATCAACCCAGTGTTTCTGCCTGTCCTGAGCTACTCTGAGCCTGTCTCTGATCATCCCGACCTTCTCTGCTGCATCTGTGATCATCTCTGGCCCAAGCATAACTCTGTCTCCAACATTATCCCAAAAGAGCGGTGTACGGTATCGTCGTCCATATAGCGCCTCGAAAAAAGACAAACCGATACTGGCTTGGTAGCTGTTGTTGTATGAAAACTCTACCAAGTGCAGATGGCTCTCCCATGATCCTCCGAAGTCCAGCACGCAGGTCCTCAGCATATCCTCCAGTGTCTGTATCGTCCTCTCGGACTGCCCATCTGTCTGCGGGTGGTATGTCGTACTGAACTTGAGCCTGCTGCCCAACTCCTCCTGCAAGCTCCTCAAGTAGTGGGATGTGAATCTGTTGTCTCTGTCTGACACGATGCTCACCGGCACTCCGTGTAGGCGAACTATCTGCTGCATGTATAGCTCCGCCAACTTCTCGGTGGAAAGCTCCA
This sequence comes from Iris pallida, assembly GCA_029216955.1. Taxonomy (NCBI): domain Eukaryota; kingdom Viridiplantae; phylum Streptophyta; class Magnoliopsida; order Asparagales; family Iridaceae; genus Iris; species Iris pallida. The sequence continues at coordinate 15,851,669 of JANAVB010003400.1, read as the reverse complement.
CCTTGAAGGGTATGAAGTGCGCACACTTCGTCAGCCTGTCCACGATGACCCAAATGGCATCCTCCCTCCTTGGGAACGAGGAAGCCCTGAGACGAAGTCCATCGTAATATGTTTCCACTTCCACTCGGGAATGGGTAACGGCTGCAACAAACCAGCTGGCCTCTGGCGCTCCGCCTTGACCTGCTGGCAAACTAGGCATCTCGAGATGAAACGTGATACATCCCTCTTCATCCCGTGCCACCAAAGATGTTCCCGCAAGTCACGGTACATCTTGTTAGCACCAGAGTGAATAGAATATCTCGATCGGTGCGCCTCCTGCAAGACTGCCTCTACCAGCTCTCCCTTCGACACGTACAATCGGCTGCCATGCCTTAAGGATCCATCCTCTGCTATCGTGAAGTCATCCAGCAATCCAGCTAACGCCTGGACTCAAAGTCTGCGAAGGCTCTCATCTGTAGACTGTGCCTCCCTGATCTTCTCCATCAAACCTGACTGAATGTCAAATGTATCACTGATCCTGGTTGAACTAGCTCGATACCGAGCTTCTCCAGATCCTCTCGCAAATGCCGATCAATCATCAGGTACCATGCCATCGGATGCCTGCTCAGCGCATCCGCCACCACATTTGCCTTCCCAGGGTGATACTGTAAATCGATGTCGAAGTCTTTCATCAACTCCAACCATCGTCTTTGCCTCATGTTCAGCTCTTTCTGCGTGAACACATACTTCAAGCTTTTATGGTCAGTAAAGATCTCCACACGCTCTCCGTATAAGTAATGTTTCCATAACTTGAGTGCAAAGATCACCACAGCTAACTCTAAGTCATGGGTAGGATAATTCCGCTTATGAGTCCGCAATTGCCTAGATGCATAAGCAATCACTTTCCCATGCTGCTGTAGGACACATCCTAGCCCCTTCCCAGAAGTATCGCTGTAAATGGTGAAACCTCCAGAACCTGAAGGTAAAGTCAGAACTGGAGCGATCGTCAGCCTCCTCTTCAGCTCCTCAAACGCTGCCTGGCAGTCCTCTGACCAGATGTACTCTGCGTCCTTTTGCGTCAGCTTCGTCATGGGTTCAGCTATCCTAGCAAAGTCCTGGACGAACTTTCTATAATAGCCTGCTAAACCCAGAAAGCTCCTGATCTCTGAAACTGACGTCGGAGCCTTCCATGTCTCAGATGCAGCAATCTTCTTGGGATCCACCGAGATTCTATCTCCAGTGACTACATGGCCGAGAAACTCTACTCGGTCTAAAAAGAACTCGTACTTCGGCAATTTGGCAAACACTCTCTCCTGCCTCAGAATCCCCAAAACTATTCGCAAGTGCTCTGCATGCTCCTCTGGCGTCTTCGAGTATATCAGGATGTCGTCGATAAATACTACGACGAACTTATCCAGATACTGGTGAAATATCTTATTCATCAAGTTCATAAAGACAGCTGGCACATTTGTGAGACCAAATGGCATCACCAGAAACTCGTACTGCCCGTACTTCGTATTGAATGTCGTCTTCTGGATGTCTGCTGCCCTAACCTTCACCTGGTGGTACCCGGATCTCAAGTCTATCCTGGAAAACACCTTCGCCCCGCTCAACTGGTCGAACAAATCATCTATCCTGGGCAGAGGATATTTGTTCTTGATGGTGATGGCATTCAAGGCCCGGTAGTCAATGCATAACCGGACTGTACCATCCTTCTTAGGCACAAAGAGCACTGGCGCTCCCCATGGAGAAGCACTGGATCGAATGAAACCCTTTTTCAACAGGTCATCAATCTGCTCTTTCATCTCTACTGTCTCCTTGGGATTCACTCTATAGCAAGCCCGGGATACTGGTGATGAACCCGGCACTAAATCTATAGTGAACTCCACATCTCTGTCAGGCGGAAGCCCTAGAAGATCCTCTGGGAATACATCCATAAACTCCCTGATGATAGGGTGTGGCGGTGCTACGTCCCCAACTGTCGCACAATAGTTCGGTTCTAGGCTGATCTCTGGCCCTGTCCTCCTGACACTGAATGGTGCTGTGCCTGGGGGACTGAATAAAATACTACCCTCATGACAGTCTATAGATGCATGGGCATAGCTAAGCCAGTCCATCCCCAATATAATATCATAACCGGGGAGTGGCGTCACAATGAATCGTCCCCTGAACTCTCTCCCGACTAAAAAAATAGAACATCTATAGTACTAGATGGTGTTTATGCATAAACTCTAATGATAGGAAGCTATGAGATGCACCAGAATCAAATAAACATACAGCTAGAAAAGTATGCAAATAAACATGACATGTGATGACGTCAGCTAAGTAATCTGGCTCCAAAACCTGCTCCGGCTCCGGCTCGAGGGCTAGGCTATAAATCTTCTCCTGAGATCCCTTTTGCTGCTGCAGATGCTGTCCAAACCTCTGCTGCTGAGTCGGAAGCGGTCCTCTAGGTCCCTTGGCTACTGGGCATTCCCGTATCATATGGGTGGCAGACCCACAAACTAAGCACTGCTTCAACCTCTTCCTGCAGATGGAGTAATCATGTCCTGGTCTTCCGCAGAAAGAACAAATAGCTTCCTTCGGCTGCTGCTGCTGATGTCGGGGTCCTGGGGCTCTAACTGGCGGGGTCTCATGATGTGGTGTAGGGGGACGGTAAGTCTGCTAGGGTGGCGTCGGTGCTCTTTGCTGGAAAGCCTGACGCTTGGACGGTCCCTCATGATGTACAGAAGCTGGCCTTTCACGACCCGCACCAACTGTTAGGGTACGAGAACGTAACAACGCCCAGCCTACGCTGCAGTGTCGGCGGTAGAACGCTGTCCTAGGTTACATCATCTAACAATATAATGCTAAGCAGTATATACTCCCCGAATGGGGGTGACATAGCAGATACAGTCTCAATCACATCTAAGGTAGAGCATGATAAGTATAGATAAAACATAAAATCCAAAAGAGATGCAGGAGATAGAATTCTAAGTGTCTAAGATACATAACCCAGAAATACATCTCAAAACCCAAATACAGTAATCCACAAATCAAATACAACTCCAGACAAGTAAAATAACTATCTAAACATCCTCTAATGTGTCTCCTCTAGGCTAGCAGGCACCTCCAGGCTATCTGTAAAATTTATCAACAGGTCCAGTCAGGACAGGAGCGAGTACAGTACATCTCAACAGTTCATAGCAGGTTAGAAATATAATCATGCAGTAAAGTAAGATATAGATACTGAAAAAATGCAATAGGTAAACAAAGAGAGAGAACTGTAATAGAAATATCTACTATAAGTAAAGAGCTACCAGTGACTAGTGATTTAGAGCACAAAGTCGACATGTGAACGGCTTGATTGTACATGGCTATACTAAAGAGGCGTACATGGCTATTCTACTTTGGAATTGTTCACATGGCTATTTATACTCCCCCGTACCCCCAATTAATACACAAGGATCCAACCAGGTTATGTTATGATTCTATGTAATAACCCCCAAAGGGTGGTACATAGTAGTCCCAAAAATGGGAATTCTAGGAGATTCTAGGATACCCAGTAAATGGGATAAGAGATTCTAGGATACCCAGTAAATGGGATAAGAGATTCTAGGAGACTCTGTGATCATAAGGGTATATGTCACAAGTAATCAAAGAACCAAAGAAGCATATGATACGCTATGTAAGTGAAACACACAGAACATAGAGCACCCGATGCTCCCTGAAGGGATAATATCTCAGGGTGGGATCCATGTTGTACTAATCCGCGTGACCAACGTGCCAGTATCAATTAAAGTAATTTAATGCAGGAAAATAATTCTAAGCAGGATATGAAATGATCAGAGAATGTACTCGCCTGATAACCTGAATAGCTGATAAGTATAGGGGTCCGACTGAAGCCAGAGTCCTATTTAAAGCAACACAGGTTACAAGGTGTTCAAGTTGTAATAAATGAATCTCTATAATCAATCTACATTATTCTAGGTTCTTCTAAGTCAAAACAACTCTAGGTCGACTCCGGTCAATAATCTAGTCAAACTAGGTCAAGTGTTGACTTACAGTTGACTTTGGGTCAACTGGTCAACTCTGGTCAAACAGGGTCAATTCTAGTCTAATATAAAGTGTACTTCATTATTTGTACGTCGAAACTTACGACACGCAAATCGAGATAAGAAGATTATCGGTAAGGTTGATAATCTTATTATAGTGATCCACGTGTCTAACTTGTCAATTTCAGCGATGTGAGATCACTGGAATTGGCTGATCTCAGTTTCGTTGTACTAATCCCGAAATACGAACATTATATGAATTAATTATTAATTAATTATAAAAAGGTTAAACTCAGAGAAATTATCAACAAACATTGTCGGACGATGAAATAAACATCGCCAACGTGTCTAGAATGGTCAAATTAGCTAGAATAGCCTACCCAACGGTCCAATTTGGACACAAGGGCAAAAAGATAATTTCGGGTCAAAACGGTGTCCGTGTCGGAGCCGTTTTGCACCGAAAAATATGCAAGAAAACAAGTCTATAAAATATAACAAATATGTCCACGAAACCAGAATGACGATACGAACCCAACGGTATCTCCAGAATTGGATTCCGTTGACCCGATCTCAATTTGGCCCGTTGACCAGAACTTGGAATTCCGGTTTGCACGAAAATGCGTGCCAGAGCCAATGTTCTCAAAACTCAGCAAACTACCTGTCAACGAGTCCAGAATGATGATACGAACTCAATGGTATCTTCAAAATTGGATTCCGATGAGCCGATCTCAATTTGACCCGTTGACCCGGATATTGGTATCCGACTTGCACCGAAATACGTGCCGGATCTAATGTCCACCAAAACCTAGCAAATTATATGTCAACGAGTCCAGAATGACGATACGAACTCAACGGTATATCCAAAATTGGATTCCGATGAGCCGACGTCAAAAAGTCCCGTTGACCCAGAATGTGGGATCTACTTTGCACCGAAAAATGTGTCAGGGCCCACGTTCTCCAAATCTAACAAATTTTATACGAAAACAGGCCAGAACGACGCCACAAGTCTAATGGTGGTGTCAGAAATGAAATCTGGAGTCCCGTGTTCAAAAATAGAATTTTACAAGTTGAAAATTACGAATTCGGATGGCCAACTTTGGCATCGAATTCAACCAATCAAACAAGCTCACAATGAAACGAAACTGGAGGGGTAGTAAGAGGGTTATACCAGCTTCGCACAGGAACCGGTAGCACGCCAAAAGGAGCTGCGGTGGAGAAGATACAAGCTGACGAAGTTGGCCCCGCGAAACTGTCCAAAATTAATACAATTTAAACGGTCAATTTGGTGGCCGGTTTTGATGTATCAAACGATAAAATTAACGGACGAAAATTGACAGGGATGAAGGTGGATATACCGAGATTGCGTCGGAGTGAAGAAATCGCCGATCCAACGGTCAAATTTCTGCGAAAATGTGCATGAAGTTGCTGCGACGGGGCACGATTTTAGCGTCAGTTCCGAGCTCGTCACGACGGGACGTCGTGCAAAACGCACGAATCGCCTCGACCGCGCGTCCCGGAGGACGGTGGCCATCATGGAAGGACAGGCCAGGGTGGGGCGCACCCAGGAGGTGGTCGTCGGGGACCACGGCGGCCGGCGGCGGCGGCGGCGAAGCCCGCACGCGCGCGCGCCGTGCGCCCATGGCTGCTCCCTGGAGCCGCTGAGCTGGCCGGGCTCGCGCGGGGTTGCGCGCGGCCAGCTCGGCCGGCGAGGACACATCGGGGGCGGCCAGACGCCACATGGTGGTGGCGGAACGAAGGTGGTGGCGGCGGTTGTGGCGAAGTGCTAGTGGCGGAACGATGAGATGAAGGAGGAGGAGGGAAGGAGAGGTGGTGCGCGTGGCCGACGGCCGGTGGAGGGGGTGGCTCGCCACGCCGGAGTGGGGCTGGGGTCGTCGACCAGTGGAAGGAGAGGGAGGTCGGGCATGGAGTAGTATGGGGGAGGAGCTGCTGTCGGGTTTGTTGTTGTTGTTGAGTTTTGGTGTGGGAAATAATAGAAAGTGAGAGAGAGAGATGTATACTAATAATTGAAGAGAGAAAAGAGAGAGGGAAAGAGAGAAAAAGATGTTTTCTCAAATTTAGGGCCGGCCATGTGTGGCTTGGGGAGTGTTGGCTGCTATGGGGAATTTGATGGTGAGGATTAAATGAGAAATCAATGGCTAGATTTGATTGAAGGGAAAAATGTCATTCCTATGGGAATTAATATCAATAGAAAATTCCAATAAATATAGAAAAATATGTAGGAGAATACTAGATATTTTTGGGCAAGAAAATATGAGGGACGATGGAGAGCAACATGGAGCTGGGCTGGACTCGATGGAGCCGGATTGGATCCAAAATCGGACATGATGCAATAATCGAATTAAAATTAGGCGTTGATGATCATGGGCAAATAAGTAGCACATGGGGATTCCAATAAATGGGACACAAGTGGCAGACGGGTAGTAGGCTCAATGTGGGACATATCCATAGTTGGGGCTGACAGGTTCTGGTCGACAGGGGACCCACAAATCAAGTTGAAAAATAAATGTGACGCCGTGGGGTGAAATAAAATCGGGTCACATGTCGGAAAAGTTGTGCGAAGCAAATGAAGCACAAGATGGCGTGTCTGAGTGGGACAGGAAGGTTATGGGTGACGAGCGTCTCGAGTAGATCTTGCATAAGAAGTTGGTTTCAAGAAACTGACTGGTCTTGCGCTCCAAAATTAAAAGTCACGGTAACGTGCTAAAAAGGATCAAGGAAAAGAGTGGAAAAATTAATTAATAATCAAACGGTCTAATTCGACCCGAAGTTCAGCGAAGCAAAAAGAGCACAAGGGAACAAGTTTGAGTGGGACACTATATACCATCAGGAAGGTAATCCTATCCACTCCCAAACTCGTGAAGAAGATTTCCAGAGTTGAACATCCCTGACACTCCAATTATCAATGGCACGGGAAAGTACACTTAAAGATAAATAACAGAATAAAATATTTATTTAAATTAAAATCAATCAGAAAATAAAAAAAATAAAAAAAACAACCAGAAATTTAGGGTGCTCACATCCTACCCACCTTATAAAAATTTCGTCATCGAAATTAAAATGTCCATACTCCTTCTAGGTCAAACCCCCATAATCAGTCCCAGAACTTAAATAAAACTTACCATCAAAAAGGGACGTCATATAGGGTCATGGTATACGGTGGTAGGGTAAGTCTCATCTAGGTATACTAGTCATGCTAAACCAAAACGGTCATAGGGTATCAAAACACACAAGCAATCTAGTGTGGTAACTAGAAAAGTTACAGAAATAACAAATCATCAAAACTGTATGGCGGTCTACCATCCTATATGAAAACTGGTACTCATAAAAAAAATAAAGAAGGTAACCACCAATCATCTAAAAGGGTACAGAAAATCAAATTCAAAATTAAGGAATTGAAAATCACTTGCATTGAAATCCAATCACAATATATATAGAGAGCGTTAGAGAGGAAAAAGCTAGCATTGTGTAATGGGGACATGTTCATATGGTTAGATAGTAGGCGTGGGTGTACGTGAATATACATGAAAGTGTAGAGGAGGATTTGGATTTCAAAACAACGGCTATCAAGTTACACTAATCATGGCATATTGGTTAAACAATCTATAATACACAATTCATTTACTCCTAACATGCATGGCTTAACCATATACATACATATATATAAAGAGGTAGAGATTTAGTTATGTATCTATATACATTATAACATGTATGTCTAAGCTCTATATATATCTATACAGGTATATGATCATAACATAGAGGGGAAGGGTTAGGTTACATGATAGTGTATACTAAGTTAGGGTGTGTGTGTGTGTCCTTGTACCGGGTTATAGCTTAGTATTGAAGGTTAAACCCAGTTTTAGTTCAACATTTACATAAAAAAAAATCTGAAAATAAGCTAACACTTAAACCAGGATAATATTAACATAATGCAATTTCAAAATTTAGGAGTTTAAAACATCACAACTAATTTCAATGCTCCCAATACATCCTAGCATGATAGAAATGAAACCCTAACATACTATCAATACATTTATCTACGCATACAGTTCAATATTACATGTTAAATCTGAAATCGAACTAAACATTTGAAATCAATGTAAAAATATTAACATGTATTCAGTTTTCAGGATTTTGGAGAAATTTGCACATCAAAACCAACTCAATGTTTATCACGAACTAACATGTGAGAATATGAAACCTAAATTTATATCCCTACATACAACAATGTACACAGCTCTAAATATTATATTTAAGAAAATAAATAGCAATTTGAACTAAACATTTGGAATTCAGTATTAAGGGTTAATATGTACACAGTCTTAGATTTGACGAATTTAACATAACTTAACCAATTTCTCTAAAAATCGAAACCTTGTACATACATACATGTGCAGTGATATAAACAAAACTGTTATCATGAAATTTTATATTTAAATTACGAGTTAAGCTAGGAAAAGCAGAGAATCAGAAATATTAGGGTTTTGAAAATTTCACATCAACAACATATTAATAGGTATTCAGATAGGTGGAAATCAAAGGGTAGCATGCATACGTGTCAGGCAAGTGTCCACTATATATATATATATACTCATATATTCTCATGTCCCAAAAATTTAGTTCTACGTTAAGACTAACATTTAGATTCCTACCAAAATTGCAAGTAGGTGATTGACGAAATCAAGACAGTTTTATTATCATTATTATTATTATTAACACAATAATAATAGCAAGAAAAAATAACAATAAAATCTATTCTGCTTATCTGTTTAAAGGAAGAACCATTTTGAAATCCAGAGATAAATTATCAAATCCAACATGAGGCCTTTAGCAAATCATCGATTTATTGTATTATGAAGGAAATTTATAGTAAGAAGTTGCACGAGGTTCATAAAAACAGCTAAAGCTACTCACAAGTTAAACAAGGAGAAGCGAAACAAAACAAAACAACAATAATTCTTTTTTTTTTGAATGACTGAAACAAAAGTAGAGAATATATGTTCAAAAAAATATTTAAAGTACAATCTGATAATCATATGCGTCTATCCAAATCATGGTACTCTAAATCCTCGTCATACTAGTAAGCAAGGCTACGATAATCACAGAGTCCTTGACTTATGCACATATCCCTAGAATCATGGTATTTAACATTTTTGCGGTGCCGCTAGCTTGGCTGCAAAAACCTTAAATTCTCACACCCGAGAAATATATCCAGAGTCAGACTATATGTCCTCACCATGCTGGCTAATGTGACTATAGAAGACTAGATTCCAAGACTCAGATGACCTAGCCCATGTAATTTTATCTTGCCAAAAATTAAATTAAATCAACAATGAATACCCAAAAATTAACTCAAATTTATCAACGAACTTCAAATTCAAAAATGAACAAAATCAATCAAAATACAAACTCGGATGCAACAGCTATCATCAAAATTCAAAATTCAACAATCATCCATCAAAATCAAATTTAACAACAGAAAGTAAAAATAAATCAAATCAAAAGAAAAAGAGTTTTCAAATCGAAGTTAAAATAAGATTCTCAAGGGTCGTCCCAGGAATCTCTCAAGGGTTTATAACTGTGATTGAGTACCTTCAAAATATATCCTATTCCTAGTGCAGGCTGTAGTGGTACTCTAGTTCGAATACCACTACATAAACTCAACCTGCATGGACCACCACTAAAAATGTGTCACGACCCGCACCCACTGTTAGGGTACGAGAACGTAACAACGCCCAGCCTACGCCGCAGTGTCGACGGTAGAACGCTGTCCTAGGTTATATTATCTAACAATATAATGCTAAGCAGTATATACTCCCCAAATGGGGATGACATAGCAGATACAGTCTCAATCACATCTAAGGTAGAGCATGATAAGGATAGATAAAACACAAAATCCAAAAGAGATGCAGGAGATAGAATTCTAAGTGTCTAAGATACATAACCCAGAAATACAACTCAAAACCCAAATACAGTAATCCACAAATCAAATACAACTCCAGACAAGTGAAATAACTATCTAAACATCCTCTAATGTGTCTCCTCTAGGCTAGCAGGCACCTCCAGGCTATCTGTAAAATTTATCAACGGGTCCAGTCAGGACAGGAGCGAGTACAGTACATCTCAACAGTTCATAGCAGGTTAGAAACTTAATCATGCAGTAAAGTAAGATATAGATACTGAAAAAATGCAGTAGGTAAACAGAGAGAGAGAACTGTAATAGAAATATCTACTATAAGTAAAGAGCTACCAGTGACTAGTGATTTAGATCACAAAGTCGACATGTGAACGGCTTGATTGTACATGGCTATACTAAAGAGGCGTACATGGCTATTCTACTTTGGAATTGTTCACATGGCTATTTATACTCCCCCGTACCCCCAATTAATACACAAGGATCCAACCAGGTTACGTTATGATTCTGTGTAATAACCCCCGAAGGGTGGTACATAGTAGTCCCAAAAATGGGGATTCTAGGAGATTCTAGGATACCCAGTAAATGGGATAAGAGATTCTAGGAGACTCTGTGATCATAAGGGTATATGTCACAAGTAATCAAAGAACCAAAGAAGCATATGATACGCTATGTAAGTGAAACGCACAGAACATAGAGTACCCGATGCTCCCTGAAGGGATAATATCTCAGGATGGGATCCATATTGTACTAATCCGTATGACCAACGTGCCAGTATCAATTAAAATAATTTAATGCAGGAAAATAATTCTAAGCAGGATATGAAATGATCAGAGAATGTACTCGCCTGATAACCTAAACAGCTGATAAGTATAGGGGGTCCGGCTGAAGCCACAGAGTCCTATTTAAAGCAACACAGGTTACAAGGTATTTAAGTTGTAATAAATAAATCTCTATAATCAATCTACATTATTCTAGGTTCTTCTAAGTCAAAATAACTCTAGGTCGACTTCGGTCAATAATCTAGTCAAACTAGGTCAAGTGTTGACTTACAGTTGACTTTGGGTCAACTGGTCAACTCTGGTCAAACAGGGTCAATTCTAGTCTAATATAAAGTGTACTTCGTTATTTGTACGTCGAAACTTGCGACACGCAAATCGAGATAAGAAGATTATCGGTAAGGTTGATAATCTTATTATAGTGATCCACGTGTCCTACTTGTCAATTTCAGCGATATGAGATCACTGGAATTGGCTGATCTCAGTTTCGTTGTACTAATCCCGAAATACGAACATTATATGAATTAATTATTAATTAATTATAAAAAGGTTAAACTCAGAGAAATTATCAACAAATATTGTCGGACGATGAAATAAACATCGCCAACGTGTCCAGAATGGTCAAATTAGCTAGGATAGCCTACCCAACGGTCCAATTTGGACACAAGGGCAAAAAGGTAATTTCGGGTCAAAACGGTGTCCGTATCGGAGCCGTTTTGCACCGAAAAACGTGCAAGAAAACAAGTCTATAAATTATAACAAATTATATGTCCACGAAACCAGAATGACGATACGAACCCAACGGTATCTCCAGAATTGGATTCCGTTGACCCGATCTCAATTTGGCCCGTTGACCAGAACTTAGAATTCCGATTTGCACGGAAATGCGTGCCGGAGCCAATGTTCTCAAAACTCAGCAAACTACCTGTCAACGAGTCCAGAATGATGATACGAACTCAATGGTATCTTCGGAATTAGATTCCGATGAGCCGATCTCAATTTGACCCGTTGACCCGGATATTGGTATCCGACTTGCACCGAAATACGTGCCGGATCCAATGTCCACCAAAACCTAGCAAATTATATGTCAACGAGTCCAGAATGATGATATGAACTCAACGGTATATCCGGAATTGGATTCCGATGAGCCAGCGTCAAAAAGTCCCATTGAACCAGAATGTAGGACCCACTTTACACCGAAAAACGTGCCAGGGCCCACGTTCACCAAATCTAACAAATTTTATATGAAAATATGCCAGAACGACGCCACAAGTCTAATGGTGGTGTCAGAAATGAAATCTGGAGTCCCGTGTTCAAAAATAGAATTTTACAAGTTGGAAATTACGAATTCGGACGGCCAACTTTGGCGTCGAATTCAACCAATCAAACAAGCTCACAATGAAACGAAACTGGAGGGGTAGTAAGAGGGTTATACCACCTTCGCACAGAAACTAGTAGCACGCCAAAAGGAGCTACGGTGGAGAAGATACAAGCTGACGAAGTTGGCCCCGCGAAACTGTCCAAAATTAATACAATTTAAACGGTCAACTTGGTGGCCGGTTTTGATGTATCAAACGATAAAATTAACGGACAAAATTGACAGGGATGAGGGTGGTTATACCGAGATTGTGACGGAGCGAAGAAATCGCCGATCCAACGGTCAGATTTCCGAGAAAATGCGTACGAAGTTACTGCGACGGGGCACAATTTCAGCATCGTTTCCGAGCTCGTCACGACGGGACGTCGTACAAAACGCACGAATCGCCTCGACGGCGCATCCCGGAGGACGGTGGCCGTCGTGGAAGGACAGGCCAGGGTGGGGCGCACCCAAGGGGTGGTCGCCGAGGACCACGGCGGCCGGCGGCCGGCGGCGGCGGCGGCGAAGCCCGTACGAGCGCGCGCCGTGCGCCCATGGCTGCTCCTTGGAGCCGCTGTGCTGGCCGGGCTCGCGCGGGGCTGCGCGCGGCCAGCTCGGCCGACGAGGACTCGTCGGGGGCGGCCAGGCGTCGCGTGGTGGTGGCAGAACGAAGGTGGTGGCGGCGGTTGTGGCGAAGTGGTGGTGGCGGAACGATGAGATGAAGGAGGAGGAGAGAAGGAGCGGTGGTGCGCGTGGCCGACGGCCGGTGGAGGGGGTGGCTCGCCACGCTGGAGTGGGGCTGGGGTCGTCGGCTAGTGGAAGGAGAGGGAGGTCGGGCATGGAGTAGTATGGGGGAGGAGCTGCTGTCGGGTTTGTTGTTGTTGTTGAGTTTTGGTGTAGGAAATAATAGAAAGTGAGAGAGAGAGAGATGTATACTAATAATTGAAGAGAGAGAAGAGATAGGGAAAGAGAGAAAAAGATGTTTTTTCAAATTTAGGGCCGGCCATGTGTGTCTTGGGGAGTGTTGGCTGCTATGGGGAATTTGATGGTGAGGATTAAATGAGAAATCAATGGCTAGATTTGATTGGAGGGAAAAATGTCATTCCTATGGGAATTAATATCAATAGAAAATTCCAATAAATATAGAAAAGTATGTAGGAGAATACTAGATATTTTTGGGCAGGAAAATATGAGGGCGTCACGATGGAGAGCAACATGGAGCTGGGCTGGACTCGATGGAGCCGGATTGGATCCAAAATCGAACATGATGCAATAATCGAATTAAAATTAGGCGTTAATGATCATGGACAAATAAGTAGCACATGGAGATTCTAATAAATGGGACACAAGTGGCGGACGGGTAGTAGGCTCAATATGGGCCATGTTCATAGTTCGGGCTGACAGGTTTTGGTCGACAGGGGACCCACAAATCAAGTTGGAAAATAAATGTGACGCCGTGGGGTGAAATAAAATCGGGTCACGTGTCGGGAAAGTTGTGCGAAGCAAATGGAGCACAAGATGGCGTGTCTGAGTGGGACACGAAGGTCATGGGTGACGAGCGTCTCGAGTAGATCTTGCATGAGAAGTTGGTTTCAAGAAACTGACTGGTCTTGCGCTCCAAAATTAAAAGTCACGGTAACGTGCTAAAAATGATCAAGGAAAAGAGTGGGAAAATTAATTAATAATCAAACGGCCTAATTCGACCCGAAGTTCAGCGAAGCAAAAAGAGCACAAGGAAACAAGTTTGAGTGGGACACTATATACCATCAGGAAGGTAATCATGTCCATTCCCAAACTCGTGAAGAAGATTTCCAGAGTTGAACATCACTGACACTCCAATTATCAATGGCACGGGAAAGTGCACTTAAAGATAAATAACAGAATAAAATATTTATTGAAATTAAAATCAATCAAAAAATAAATAAAAATAAAAAAAATCAACCCGAAATTCAGGTGCTCACACGGCCTCTTGCTAGACAGAAGACGCTCATCGATGCTCCGGGCCAACTCTAGGCTCTGGTAGTAGTCAGTCGTACCGTTCGCCACTATAAAAATGCCAATGTCTGGAACTAGACCATGGCAAAACCTACGGGTCATCTCCTCTGGATCTGCAACCAGACTAGGAGAGAAACGGCTCAGGCGACTAAACTCTGCCGTATACTCGTCCACAGAACGGTTCTCCTGCTGGATGTTCTGGAATCGTAGCCCCATGGCTACTCTAGCAGTGGTCGAGAAGAATTTCTTCTTGAACTGGGTCTTGAACTGATCCCAAGTGGCTCTCCCTCTCGCAAATAACGGCTCATTCCGGAACCAGACTCCTGCCAACTCTATCAGCAGAAATCCCGCTGCCTCGACCTGGAGGTCACCCGGCATCCTGACTCCTAGGAGCTTCCTCTCTACCGAATCTAGCCAGTCATCTGCTACTACGATGCCCTCAGTCCCTGAGAACTCCTTGGGATTTAGACCCATGAAGTCCTTGATCGTTCCCGCTCTCTGCCGTGGCTCTACAGGTGGTGGGACCACGGGACGTTCCTCAGAATGCTCCATGCTCTGGCGGAGTAGGGCAGTCTGCTCCTGATGGGTTATTAGGAACCCCTGGATCATAGTGAGCAGCTGGTTCCCGTCGAGTGTGACGGAAGCCTGGGTAGGTACGATGATAGGGGATGGTGGAAGTATCGGGGCCTGCTGGGACTGGGATGTGGAAGGTGGTGGAGGCATCTGGGTCTGTGGATCTGTGGAGTGGGGGAGTGTGGTAGGTGGAGGTGGGGGTGTATCAGTCAACTGGTCAGCTGACTGGATAGGGAGTGCACCATTCTCAGGTGTATCATACTGGGATGAACGAGTAAGCACCATCTAATAAAAAAAAATAAAAAGGACTTATAAGGACTTGTTTAAAGTAAGCAATCATAGACAAGAAAATCTAATCATAATAGAAAACATGTGATATATTTCCTATGTTGCAATCCTAGCATTCCTCTAGGTGTTCTAAGCGTCATTCCTAATGTTGTCTAATTACCTTAAGTTCCTAATTGCAGGCATGCTTGGTACAATAACGTAACCAAACAATTTAGTCAGGACCTGCATGGGCCACCACTAAAAATATGTCACGACCCGTTACCCAAATTGTTGGGCCAGGCCGAGTCATGCCCAGCCTACGTTTGATATAAAACGTAGTAAGCTGTTCTAAAGACAACAGGATAAGACTAAATGTGCTAACAGTTCTATAAGTGAATAAAAGTCATAAATGCTCCAAACACAAAAGTCGTCATATATAGTAAAATGTCCAAGTACAAGTGATCTGAAATGTAAAACTGGATACATGTCCAGTTACAAAAATGCATAGTCTAAATACATGACTACTCTCAAAAGTCTAAAGTAAAAGACAACTAGGCGAGGTTTCCCGCAGGAACATCCTCGTAAAGCAAAGCCGGGTCCTCGACAGTAACTCCATAATACGTGTCGCAGAGTAACTCCTCCTCAGTAAGGACACCTACAACGTTATTTTGTCAGGACGGGGGCAAGTACTGAATCTAGCAAACTAGCATATGAAACATGGAAATGAACATAAGAGGAAATAACTGGAAACATGACATCACATAGTCTATCATGGCAAGGACACATATGTCATAGAGACAGATGTATATGTAATGTTTAAAACTGTAGCAGGTACGTGATCGTCAATAGGTGTAAAATGTACTGTGGTACAAGTATATAAAATATACTTTCGTACAAGTAAAACAAGCGACAGATGTACATACGTATAAATACAGCTGGTGCGCCTACGACAAGGTATACATATGAAATGTCAACCTTGCTCGGTACGTACGTACGAGTAAGGGGGCATGATCACGTACGCTACTAACAGTTTTCCCATAACCCATATTCTAATCATGTAAGAGATACATAAAAACTGTTCTAAGCATTGTAGTAATGGAAAGTACAACATATGATATTTTAACTTGCTACCCCAAGGATCAGCATTTAACATGGTTGGATTAGCAGTTCATTTATGTAACAGTATGTAAAGTTTGTAGAAAGTACTTGCCTCTAGCAAAGCAAAGCAAAACAAGCTGCGATAAAAGTGCTATGGATGTCCGGTAACTCGTCACTGTAGAAATAAATGCAATAACTTAGTTTTTACACTAAGCTAAAATGCTAAGACACTAATTGGTGCAACACGACTTGTGACTGGGCACCTAGCCAAAATGATGATTTTAGCATAGGAGACCAATGTGGGGTGACACACTACTTTAACTAACTTTCTAGGGTCTTTATACTAGTGAGGGGTGAGGTTCAACACGGCTAAAACTCAAAATAACACAAAAAGCTACAAGTCGTAATTAATCAATAAATAAATCAAATGACCATTGTGTTCTAACAATTTTTGAGATAGACAAAAAGCTTAATTTTACATAAAACAAAGTACCAACATGATCTTTGTTAATTATAGAAATTTATTATAATTTTCCTGGAATTTATTAACCAGTACAAGTATGTTATAAAAATCAGTTTTTCTAAGTATACAGAAAATGAGTTTTGGTTTTATATGCCAAACTAGTGGCAAAACAGTAAATTAAATACTATAAAAATTATACTAAATTAGCTAAATTAACATAGTATCTAAATACTATTTTTCCAGAATTTTAGCAATATTCTAAGTATTTATAAAAAATCAAAAACAGCATTGCACACAATTGAAATTAAATAATTATTTATCTGCGTATTTTGTCCATGTATATAATTTGAACCAAAGTTCAAATACAGGACCCAAGGCCATGAATCAAGTCCAATATGAGTTGTACAGGTCTTGAATGTGTGAAAACACATTTGGGCCCAAAAACCCATGCTAGGCTTGGACACCAAATGGTTGCAGTAATTTAAATATACAAAAATATAAATTGGTAAAAGTACAAATTAAATATTAATATTTGATAAGGTAAAATTATGCATAGTGAATAAAAGTACATATATATGTATAAGGAAATACTTAATTTACAAAGTATATATATATATATATATATATATATATATATATATATATATATATATATATATATATATATATATATATATATATATATATATATATATATATATATATATATATTTGAGTTATATAATGTATATGTATATATGTATATATTTTCATGTGTATATATATTATTATATATATTTACAAAGTATATATATATATATATATATATATATATATATATATATATATATATATATATATATATATATATATATATATATATATATATATATATATATATATATATATATATATAAGGAAACACTTAATTATAAAGTATATATATAATAATATATATACACATGAAAATATATACATATATACATATACATTATATAAACACAAATATATATATATATATATATATATATATATATATATATATATATATATATATATATATATATATATATATAAATTACTAACTATAAAAATATATACACAAGAACATATGTACATATATACATATATGTACATAAAT
Source organism: Iris pallida (assembly GCA_029216955.1). NCBI lineage: Eukaryota > Viridiplantae > Streptophyta > Magnoliopsida > Asparagales > Iridaceae > Iris > Iris pallida. Next base: position 15,834,072 of record JANAVB010003400.1, on the reverse strand, counting down.
ACATATATATACATATACATACATATACGTACATATACATTATATAATAAAGTACTATATATATATATATATATATATATATATATATATATATATATATATATATATACAGTACATATATATATATATAATACAGTATAATAATACATATATATATATATATATATACAAATATATGTATATACATATATATATAAATATGTATTATTATACTGTATTATATATATATATATGTACTGTATATATATATATATATATATATATATATATATATATATATATATATATATATATATATAAATATATATATATATATATATATATATAACAGAAAAGAAAAAAAAGAAAAGAAAAAGAAAAAGAAAAAGAAACAGCAGTAAGGGGGCTCGAACCCGAGCCAGAACGCGCGGGGGGGTTTAGGTTAGGTCGGGCTGGCCAGGGGGTCAGCCCACTGGTTGTGTTAGGGTTAGGATTTTTGTTAGATTTAATTAGGTTAGGTTTAACATTAAACATAAAAAAAATAATAAACTCGATCCTGTGTCCGGACAGTTAGGGACACAAGATTTCTACGTGTCCGGATCGATTTCGACACGCACGACACGAGTTTCACGTGTCCAGTTCCACACTTGTGCTCGCCAGGACACGACGAACAACATATGTGGACACGAGCCTCACACGACACGATTTAACACTGCTACTCACGTGTCCGGTCGTCGAAGGAGGATTTCGAGGGTGCTGGCGGGCTGAGGAGACGTCGGCGAGGCGGCGCTCGGGTGGCGCTGCACTCAGCTCGTCGAGGCGCGTCGGAGGATGGTGGTTACGGGCGGTGGCGCTCGTCGTGGGGCTGGACGAGCGTTCGCCGGAGTTAGGGTTGCGGCGGGTTTTAAGTGGGGAAGATGGGGCGGTTGTGGGTGGCTGGTGAGGATTTAGGGTTAGTGTCAGGTTTAGGGAAGAGGGAGAAGTTTTATAGGCTAGTTAGGGCGGTCGGGGGGGCTTTGCGCTGGCCGGAAATGGTGGGGGCAGCGTCGGTGGGGTCGTCGGGTAGTCAAGGGGGCTGGTCGTCGGGGGTGGGTAGAATAGGGTTTTGCAATTTGGCCCCCATAGTTTAGGAATTTACACAATGGCCCCTAACAGTAGCTAAATGCAAAATACAATTTGCATTCCACACTTTAAAACATTTCACTAATTGCATACTGACATAAAAACAAATCTAAAAATTACAGAATGATATTTAAAATAATTTAGAAAATTGTAAATTAATCTTTTTGTATTTTAAAACTCATTTAAAAATCATTTAAAAATTCTAGAAAAATTTCTAAAAATCTAAATAATTATTTTAAGGCTAAAATTGACATTAAAAATTAATTAACACTAATTAAAATAAAATTTGAAAAACAGGGGCTTACAATGACGGAATTAGATGTTCCTTGTTGGTGCATATGGGAGGTCCTACTTCGCCACATAATAATGCTACAAAATCTATTGAGGTGTTGATAGATGTAACTTATCATATAGATAAGATGGTAGATGCAGAAAGTTCTGAAGAAGTTAAAAAAAATTGAGCACGTCTTAAAGTAAAATTAGGACTTTTTGTTGGCTTACATTACAAGGATGTGCATTAAGAGGTTATGATGAATCATTGCATTCCGATAATCGTGGCAACTTCATAGAGCTGATAAGCTTTATGGGAGAATTGAATGTTGAGAATCATGGAAACTTCATAGAGCTGATAAGATGGTTTTAATATTCTTTTTGAGCAAGTAGAATCAACTTGCAGAGAGTACAATATTGATATGCCTGCTATGAATGCTAGCTACAAAGGACGTTCAAGTCGCCATCAAGTAGATCAAATCACAATTGGACATCACTATCATTTTGATATATTCAACGCTGCAATAGATCTTCAGTTGGAAGAGTTAAATAGAAGATTCAATGAAAGGACGATGGTACTTCTTATTCTTAGCTCTGCTTTGGAGCCTAAGAATAACTTTATATTATTTGATGTTGATCGCATTTACAGACTTACAGAAAAGTTTTATCCTGATAATTTCAGCAGCCAAGAAATGCGTTATTTGAAAAGCCAGTTGGAGCACTATCAAGTTGATGTATTAAACCATGCAAAGTTTTAGAATATGACCACCATTACCGAATTATGTCGTGGGCTAGCTGAAACAAATAAAGCATAATCTTGTAATTTAATAGACAGCTTGATTTGACTTATTTTGACTTTGCCTGTTTCTATAGCAACTACCGAACGAGCATTTTCAGCTATGAAACTTGTTTAGTGTTCTCTTAGTAGTAAGGTGTATGAAGAGTTTTTAACCAATTCAATGGTTATCTTCATTGAAATACAGATATCAAAAACTATTGATTAAGATTCGATAATAAATAAATTTTATTCTTTGAAGAATCAAAGAGTCCAACTTCAATAGAAAGTCTCCCTTGTATGTAAAATTAATCTTTTTTCAATATCATTTTGTAAGAATTTATCAAGTTATCTATAGTTTATTATCATATTGTTTTGTGCTAGTTCTGTGAAAATTAAAATTTCATAAACATGCATGCATGTTTTGATTATATTTTTCATTCAGCCCAGGGCGACATAAATTCCTAGTTCTGCCTTTGTTTAGGATATGTGATGATATTTGCAGGAGGGGCAGTATTATGACAATCACGGTTGCGAAAGTTTGTCGCCTTATCTACGATGGAGGAAATTTTTATTATGACAACTTAGGCTTGCAAGGAGTTGTTATATATGGATGAAAAAGGTTCTATCAGGAGTTGAGGATAAAAACAGTAGAACTACACTTTGCTTTATGATTGCTAGAGCATAGTTCCCCTTGGGAATAACCATACTTTTTATAATCGATCTAAGCAAATTGCGACTTGGTATCGTTCGATATGAGATGTTCAAGAAGCGAAGGGCGTGGAGCTTGAGAAAAGTACATATTGATAACAATAGAGAAGATGTGCTCACAAAGGTTTTTCTACAGGAAAATTTCTAGTTTTGTAGGAGGGTCATCATCAAAATGGCTAGCTGGCTCCTCCACCTAGTTAAGAAGGAAAAAAATTGTTGGTGTTGCATGCTTCCTATATGGAGAATACTACGAAGTTCAACGAATGCCACCCATTTTTTGGAAAGACTCGAGAAGTTGAAGGGATGTAAATGAGCTAATTGGAGTTGGATACTATGCATATGAGAGGAGTATCAAGGGCATATTTAAAAGTGTGACAGACGTCCAATAAATTTCCATGTGGAATTCTTATTTCCACAGTATATCGCCAGGCCTGAGCTGATGGGTTTTCGTGTTGTAATTTTATCCGTTGCATTAATTTGAACGACCATAATTGCTTAATGATTAGTGTGACTTAAATGGGGATATCATAACCCTAATTAGAGCAACACATTCACAAAGAAGAGAAATTTATCAATAGTTGCAACTTTCAAGGAGAAGGAGAAGAATTCAATGAGAGAATTCAAGAATTCTATGGTTGATCTGAAGGAGTTCTTTTGAAGGGATCTACATTGTCCTGCCTTCATGTCCTTTGCTTCGATAAACATATTTATCGTTATTGTATTCAATTCCTTAAACTGAGTAGTTGTAGTGATCTCGTATTGGATCGGTGGAAGGTCGGTGTACTTTCTAGTTATTACTTAGGTTTTTCTTGGTTCAACTCCGATCTATTTTGTAATTTTTTCTATCAATATTCTCTACATATATTGCAGTATTTGTATTGTGCTCATTTGTGTGGATATTATGATATAGTATAGGGATAATTTATTTGGGCTTGAAAATAATATTTATTCCTTTGATTCAGTATCCGTTACCAATATGGTCGGATTTACTAGTGGGCTGGGGTGGGCTCCAGTCCACCCTGTAGTGCCCCGCTCCGCAAAGGCACTAGATAAACAGAGAGATAGGATTGTTGGCTCTGTAACAGAACAAGATTAATCTGGGTGAGTGGACAAAGACTCATTTTATGATTCGTTTACGCCTAATAAGAATCTGAGTTTTTGAATGAATGCTATTGATAATAACAAGATGGTAATCATTGAGTATGCTTATAAGAGATTTCATATGTTGCTATGCTAAGAACAAGGAAATAAATAATCTGCAAGCTAAGAAGAAGAATTGTTGCTTGCTAATAAGAAATGAGATGATGCCATGCATAGTAGAGATGTTGCCTTTAATCAAAGAACTGTTGTCATGCTAACAAGGAAAGAAAAGAGACTGCTTTTATGCCTCGTACTTATATACTTTCAAAAGTAGAATGATTGTTATATCTGTACTGAACTGTTATTATGTTTTCAAAGAGATGAATGATTGCTTGTCCCTCAAAGATGTTCTGAATGCTAGACATGTACAGACGGACTTGTACATGTTGCAAAGAAATGAAATATCTAGGAGCTTCAGCTCTGAATCAAAGAAAAGAGAAAAGGCAAAGTCATATCTCTGTCGTTCAAAGAGAAGAAATGTTAGAAAGTGTAATGTTTGCTCAAAGATGAAATATTGCCCCTCAAGGAGTCTATCTGATAGTTGTTGTATTCATGCATTGGTCTCGGACAACTTGTATACAAGGTCACTAGATCTCTCGACGGTTTCTAGGGCACTGGGAGCCGATCGGCCTAGGAGAGATTGTCTAGACACCTAGAGGTACAAGAAACCTCGGGTGTTGCATCCCGTCCACTAGCGACAAGCTGAACCCAAGTGTCACAACGGCTAATAAAGGGAATATCCATGGACCATCATATAGATAGATGTTGATTGGTGCAGAGCTTAACCCATGTGTTACAGCTGCCAATCGAGTCTTCATGTGTCTATAATAAGTGTTGCTAAGAGCTAACGATGCAGAGACGAACATGATATAAGAATGTTGGTTATATTATATTTATGCTAATCCTTGTCTTGTGCAGGGATGGACCGTCGGCTATGGTAAGAATCAATGAAATGTGATACATATGTTGCTTAAGTTTTCTGATCATGATTTGCTTAAAAAGAATAACCTGTTGCAAAGAATAGCTATGTCCCGATCAAAAAAAAAGATGTCATAATCATGCTTGTAATCTGACCCTTAAAATGTCTTGAATAAAAGAAAAGAATGCTAATGCTTCTGTCCCTGAGAATGATTATGGCTCATGAAACACGCTGAGCAGTGCACACGAGATGAATAGTCATCGTGCTTGAAATGAATAGTCCCCTTGTATGCTTGAGATCAAATGAAATAAACTGTGGCTTTTCAAAGATGTTTTAAAAAAGATGTAAACTGACTCTGTATGCATGAAATGAACATAGTTAAAAAGTAGCAAGATCACATCACAAGAAATATTTTTTTACTAAATGAACATTGATCATTTCAGACAAATGTATCCCTTTGTTCATAATCAAAAGTATGCTGATATATTGACCCATCATCAGTCTGTGTGCAGGTGCATAACGCATCGAGAAGGATAGTCCAAAGCGATAGCCTGAGCCTCATCCGCAGGAGCCAGAAATCATAAGAGATGCCAAGAGATGGACATCTATTGCAAGAGTTGGTTTTGTATATAAAGGGATGTAATGTATAGGAACGGGATCATTGTATTCTGTAAATTTTTAAGAGAATGTAAGCATTGTATCAGAGTGAAATGAGAGATTGTAATCTGTTCAAAGAATGTCAATAAAGAGAATTATTCTTGTTACCATTGTGTTCAATTCATGTATCTGTAAAATGTCCGTTGCTACTTCAATTATCTGCTATATGTTCCGCTGCGCTATTGTCAACCTTGTCTAGCTTGTCTTGTTACAGGTCTTGGCCTTGTACAAGCACAACTTAGGCTTGCACGACATCACGCCCAAGCGAGGATGAACGGTCTCACAGAGTCCGAAACAAGGACAAAAACTCTGCGGGATCGGGGCGTGACACACCCCAGCCATATTTTTATACGTAATGTCAGCCCGCCCAGCCAAATACCCAATACCCAGCCAAATACCCAATACCCAGCCAAAGCCAACCTACTACCACTTACCCATCTAATGATCTAAATACCCATCCGTTGAGCCTGCGCCACCCATCCAAAAAAATTCTTACGGCATAGGCCCTTGCGCGACAGCTCTCCCCTCTTTGTACCGCGCGATGCACCGCAGCTTGATGGGATGAACCGAGTCCCATCTCTGATCTCTCAACTTCTACCTCTATAAGGATGTTCCCCGGCGGAGGAGACTCTAGACACCTCTCTCTCTCTCTATAGAGATTCCATTTCCTCCTCCGGGTCCTCCCCCAATTCGACATCTTCCTCTGCCACGGTACCATGGCTGCTGCAGCGTAAGCTCCATACCAAACCCTTGCTTTTGGTGTAGCTTGTGATTTGGGGGTTTGGTTCTTGTGAACCAATTGCTCTTCTAGCGTAGCTTGTGATTTGTGTTGGCACATTGATTTTGATAACATTAACTGCATCTTCGTGTTTTAGTTTTCTCTATATTCTCAGCAAACAGATATGCCATCAAGCTTCCCAAATGCTGCTACAAAAAGATCTTTTTATCAAAGTCATACGGAAGACTTATGGAATGATTTAAAGCAAAGACTGAAGAGAAGCCACCGCACACTCAAAAGCCTGCTCTCAAAAGATTCAAGGTCTTAGAGTTTGTATAAGGTCTAGGACATACTATAAAACGCTTAAGGTGGATGACAAACCAAAAGTCCTTATAAAATATCCTTCAAAAAATCACTTGATATACTTACAACGGAAGACCGATGGTATGCCGCTAGGTACCGACGGTATACCGATTCTTACATAGAAAAAGTTCTGTAAAGATAATCGGCATATCGACGTCATACCGTAGCATACCGATAGTGTCACGACCTGCACCCACTTTTCGGATACGAGACGTGTCCAAGCCAGCCTACACCGCAGAGTCTGCGGTAGAACGCTGTCACGGCCAAGATACTCAAAATCACAAAATATACATTTATTGCTCATTCACATTATTAAATCAAGTATACAAATTACAAGGCTTTAAAACTTTACATTTGCTAGAAAATACACTGTCTCACAAATATAAGAAGACAACTAATTCAACTATCTAGGTTGACCTCAGGATACCCATGCCTTCCCAATGCTAAGAGTGATCACGGCTAAACCTGAAAATTGTTGGTTTTCAGTCAGGAATGGAACGAGTACAATTCACTGAATGCAGTTTCAATAAATGAAAATGACTATACAACAGAGGTTAGCGTTTAAATATATGATTTGAAAAATAAACACAGAAAGACAAAATAAAACTAAACAAAGGAAGACAGTAAATAAATAAAAAGACAATACTCACCGACTGACTGAAATACCTTTGATATGTGATCGGTCTCGGGACAATTACACGACACGGTCTACGCTATCTACACTGTATAATGTACACTCTCTACACTGTATAAAACAATAATGAAACACTGTCTACACGGTATAAAGTAATAATGAAACACTGTCTATACGGTATAAAGTAATAATAAATCACGGTCTACACGGTATAAATAATAATGAATCATGGTCTACACGGTATACACTGTATAAGGTCAGATCACCCATCCTTGGTACTTCACCTCCCCGACATGACAAAATATAACAAACATAAAAGACGGAAATCACATATCTATTGACTAACAATGAGGTATAGTAAAGCTCAATATCGAAAACAAATAATAAACTGTACTCGCTTGTGGTCCTTTGCTGGTGAAACCGACAATCCAAACCACTCAATATGCCACAATAGTCAAACTCGTACAACAGTCTCCAGATGCTGAAATAAATATTACCAACATTCTCAGAATAGTCAAATTAGCTATAATTGCCTGTCCTTAAGTCCAATGCTGGACACAGGGGCAAAACGATAATTTTGGGTCAAAACGGTATCTGCCGTTGGACCCGCTTTGCACCGAAAAGCGTTCCAGAGTAAATGGTCTCTATAGTCATCAAACTACATGTCTACGGATTCATTTTTTTGATACAAACTCAACTGTATATCCAAATTTGGATTCCGGCAGGCCGTGCACAAAATCGTCTGTTGAGTCGGATCGTGGGGCCCGCAAAACAGCGATCCGGTCAACTGTCTCAGAATCGGACCAAATTTGGCATATAGGATCAAAAAAATGATACGGTCCTGTTGGCACAAGTTTCGTCTCGATCTGACGAACGTGCACAAAGTAATTGAAAATTTTGCACATAGGCTGATACGGTGAATTTCGACGGATACGCATAAAATTCGTCGCGCACACGCAACCAATTTGAATTCCGTCAAAGCCCACACGTTCACGAAACCATTACACACCTTTCGATGTTTTCGGTTCGCGACCAAATCGATGTATACCGATTTCTTACATAGAAAAGGTTCTGTGAAGATAATCGGCATACCGCAGTATACCGACGGTATACCGGTTTCTTACACGAAAACAGTTCTGTGAAGATAATCGTCATACCGACGGCATACCGCAGTATACCGACGGTATACAGGTTTCTTACACACAAAAAAGTTCTGTGAAGATAAACGGTACTCCGACGGTATACCGATCTGTACCGCCGGTATTCCGTCTGCTTTATTTTTTATTTTTGAATGGACGGATCTTAGCATTAAATGCTCCAACGGCTAGATTTATTATCGTTACTGTTCAGAAATGATATACCGACGGAATGCCGTCCCATACCAACGGAATTCCGTCAGCTGTGCGTTTGGAGCATTAAATGACTAACTCTCTTAGTGCTCTATTTAAAGTGGTTGTGTCTTCTCTTTAAAGACTCCCACTTGAGCCTTAAATTTTCTCAACAACCAAAAGTCTCACCATTACTCTCTATCCATAGCTTTAATTTGTCATCCAACCAAAAAGTGCTAGAGTATTCAAGAGTTGTAATTTTCGATCTTCAAAATGTTGTAGAAGATCAAAAGCCTTCTTTCTTTCTTATTGAAGTTGACGAGCCTTCGGAGGAAAACTCGTGTATAAGAAGTTGACGAGCTCTTCGGATCCAAACTCGTGTTGAGGTTGACGAGTTCTTCGGATCCAAACTCGTGTGTAACTATTTACTCAAATAGTGGATTAAAGCCGGAGAGAGTTTCGGAACTGGAGTGCCCCTTAGGAGGATACCAGGATACATCGAGTGTTTGATTCTCTCTTTCTTTTATTATACTTTTAAATTGCTAATCATTGTTGTTAATTAGTTTATTATCCTATTCACCCCCCTTCTTCTAGGGTTCTACAATTTGGAGCTTTGGTTAAAGTTTCCTGAAGAGGAGGATGCTGCTAATTTTTTGTGATATTACTGACTTTGGTTGGTTAATTTAAGTTTAATTAGTTTTAGAAAGCATATTACTGTAAATCATGTCATATATACTGCTAATTTGCTTACATCTTTGGTTTAAGTTTAAGTTTTAGAAAGCATATATGCTGCTAATGCAGCTAATTTGCTTACATCTTTGGTTTTAGAAAGCTTTGCTCCTAAGCTTTAAGTTTTAGAAAGCATATATGGAGCTAATTTTCTTACAAAAACAAAAACAGAATTAACGATCTTACATACGAGGGATCTAGCAAAAAACAAACAAAACAAAGCCATGTCTTGCTAATTTGCTCGGCATAGGACATACTGTCTCTGTGAACAAAGCATTCTCGTATCTGTTTACAAATACTGTTCTGATACTTGAAAGTTTGATACTTAAAGGTTTCTATGAACAGAGCTTGAATTTTCATTCATTCTCATTGTTTTTTGTGAACAAAGCATTATCATACAAAGGCTCTGTGAATTCATTCATTCTCATTTGAACAGAACTTGAATTTTCCATCCTAAAAAATATTAGTCAATTCCCCTTGAATAATATCCTTAATGTTGAACTATTTCTGATATCCTGAATGATTACTTGAAGCCATAGTTTCTAAATTTATTGTTTACTTTCTATTTTATTAGGATGGAAAATCAAGAAAAAACAAAAACAAAAATATATTTCGTTTTCGTTCTCTAACAAGATAGGAGGAGAAAAAACATCAACATTTGGAACATTTTTCGATTCCAAATCTACCCTTAAATTTTTTAATATATTTTAATTCAGCCCGATGTAAAATAAAATTCTGGCTCCGTCTTGGTTACCAACATAGATAGCACTACAGCCGGTACATGACAAGTGGGCCCTCCTCTCTTTTCGTAATTCGTGCATGTAAAATTTTTATAGTGGGGCCCACTTGTCATGCACCGGCTGTACAGCCGGCTGCATCAAAGTTTTTCTGTAATTCTACATGGCCTCAACCCAGCTAACTTACCAATATGCTTAACCTGTACCAAGGTCTGCCTCAATGAGCATCTGTATAAGCCAATCCTTGGGATGCGGCTGTCAAACTTATTTTGTGTTGTGAATCTTAGGTGGCATGGGACACAAGACAATGTCTTGTATGGGTGGCAAGATTATATTCACAAATGACAATGAGTTTAAAAAGTCATCTCCAATGCAAAAGTATTGAGAAGACAATACAAAGTAATTTTTTACAACTTCCAAAACAACTTTTACTCTTCTACTTCTTTTTATAAATATTTTTATTCACAAATGATGATGTGGACATAAAAACATTGTGAAGTGCATTGTCTAGATCTAGACAACCAACTTCATATTATTTTTGCCATGTCATTGCCATGTCAACTCCACACTTTATTTCACATTTGCATTGGAGAAGTACTTTTGGAAAAAATGGTTGTCATTCCTGTGACAACCATTTTTTTTCAAACTCACAATAGGATATGAGATGCTCTAACGGCTAATAGTGTCCACTAGGAATTCTTCATTATTCTCACGAATATGTTAATGATTTTCCACATGACTATGATGAAAGCAAAACAGAGCAAAGCCAAGCCAAATGTCAGGCTAGCATCAAAAGTGCCACCATGAATTTGTGCACCGCAACTGAAGTTTCGTCCCTAAGAAATCCCATGTTCTTTGAACCGGAATCCAATTCCTTCCTTGTAATAGTAACTTCCATCATCTCTATAGGTATCCTTTTTTTTTTTTGCATTTATACTCTGCTTTTTATTTTTGTTTGTTTTACTGTTTGTCCTAATTAAATATGTTATTTGCATAGTTTTCCCACCTTTCAATGGAATTTGGGAGTCTTAATCAAAGATTATGAAATATGCTTGACGGATTTCTTCCACAGAAAATCTAAAGGAATAATTTTTAAGCTTAGAATAAGTCTTTGTACATAGGATAAGGCTGATTAATTTTAACTTTAATATGATTTTCAATTTAAAATTGTATTACACTTAAAGACTTAATTGTCTAAAAATTCTCCATCCTTATTTTGGGTCCATGACCGTCAAGAACAGAACAGAAAATTAGAACTGGGGTAGGCTGGAATAAACTGGGGTGGGTTGGGATTATGAAAGAAAAACAAAAAATATGAAAAAAAAAAAAATGGAGCAGCTGGAGCCTAGCCCAGCCAAAGGTGGTTCCACCCTTGATGACCGCAACCTTAATACCAACCAATTGGACAAAGGATCCAGATAGTTTAACTTTGGTGTGAAGGGTGAAGGAAGAAAAAAAAATAAGATGACAATGCTATCTCTCTACATAGTTTTATGTATGCTTAGATATCATTCTCAATCTTATAAAAAAGAAAAAGAAAAAGGTTTTAGGTAGTTTATGAACTGTCATTCGGGTTTTGCATAGTGTGGCAAACTCCGGAAAAAAAAAAAAAAGCATTCTTTTGTTAGACGCTAAAACTAAAAGGTATTAAAGTGCAAATTATACAGCGCTTATATAAGATTTTATATCCTAAAAGAAAATTATTATTTGTCTCACCAAAATATCCATCTAAAGTATTCCTTCTTATGTGGTAGCTTACGTTTCGTCTAACATGAATGCTGGGTAGGCAAATTTTAAAATTAAATTAAAATGAAAGATTAAAGATTAAATTAAAATTAACATTAACATTAAATTTAATATTAATATTAATATTAACATTAACATTGACATTAATATTTAAATTAAAACTAAAATTACAATTAACATTAATATTAACACTAATACTAACATTAAAAAATTGGATAATTAATTTTTTTTTTTGTTAGAATTTGTCATGTTAACTGACATATAAGGAAGAATAGTTTAGAGGGACATTTTGGAGATACGAATAACATTACACATGTTAGATGCCACGTCAGCTGCCACATAAATAAAAAATAGTTTGAAGTGACATTTTCAAGATTCGAGGCATTACTCATCCTGAAAATATGCAAATAGAAGCATTTGGTGGGGTATGGTGAAGAAAAGCTTGCAATGTTAATCACTAACAAGCATCTCCATAATCCAGCGTTCTCCCGAAGAAAAGTTGAGCATCGATTCTCCACTCAACAAGCCACAGTACAGTAAGGTCCAAAGAATATATCATCCCTCCTCCTCTTTATAAACTGTCGAGACAACCTCTCTCACACAGCAATAACAACCAACACAACCACAGCAAGAAGAACGAAGCTAGACAGTAACAATGTCATGGTTCTATGGAGATAAGAGGGGACCCCAATGGAAGCAAGGGTGGAGAGGAGGCACCATTTCCTCCTTCTCCCTTCCTCCTCCTCCTCTCCTCGCCGTCTTCGCCATCGTGATCCTCTTCCTCTCCCTCTCATGGCACGTCGACTACAAGGCCAAGGTGGAGCAGGCCACCTTCAACCTTAGCTTCCTCCTCCTATTCATCCCTGTCATCCTCATATTCGTCGTCAGAAACACCTACTTGAACGGCAGGCTGGCGGTCGGCTTGCCGAGACTGGAACAGGAGGCGATACACAGGGTGGGAAGCTCGCCGTGGGGGGTCGGAGCGCTGGTGGTGCTACTGCTAGTGCTGGTCTCCTACCAGAATTCCTTTCATTCAAAATGGTTTAAGCCATTGTGGTGGAGGTCATCCTACTATTAGTACTCTTATGCAAGAGAAAGTGGTAGTACATATATGCTATTTGGAAGGATCATGCATCTTACTATTACGTACATAGGAGAGGTGATTTTGGTGACTACTTTTTTCTGCAATAAATAATTCTCTTGCGATATCTCTCATTTTGTCCAGATTTGTGGAATTTGTCTGCAATTTTTTTTTTCTTGTCATATCTGTTAGTCCCGGAGCTTGACCAAAGATGGAAAACTGATGCAATCGAGATCTGAGAGTCACACAAAATTTTTGCAGTGATCAAACTCAAGATCTACGATGATACACAAAACCAAATAGCCAGATTACAAAATGAAGGAGGGAAACAGAGAAGAGAAGATCTCTCGTTCTTCCTTGCAAACGTATTGCAATTGGGACAGAACGAGTTACAATAATCTAGAGAAAGATGAGATGAAGAAAAGTTGTTGGGGTGTCAAAACACCGTTGCTCAAAGCAAGATTCGTCCCACACGAATTGCTTCCAGAAACCAGCAAGTTGAAGAACTTGTGGAACGCTCGAAGTCACCTCTGTTCTGACTCCTCGGATGGACTTGCAATGGCGGCAACAACTCCCCCTCTCTCTCTCTCTCTTTTCTGACTTGTAAAATTCGTAGTTGTCACGCCCCAGAACCAGAATACTGGACGGAGGCGGACACAGCCAGCTACGCAATCCCAAAGTACGTTAATACTCTGAAATCACGTATAAGCTGTCAAGACATGGGGGTTACTCTACAAGCCATCAGTCAATCCTAAGGTTTAACAATCCTAGGTATCTCAATCACAGGCCATTATACAAGAGCAAAGAGTACGATCATCATACATACAATAGTAAGGCGTCCCGAATCATATATACATGAATGATCATGAAGCTAGTACCACAAAGCTGATGACTAGCTAGAGTATTAGTCGTACATGATAAGGACTAGCTATAGTCTAGAATACACATATCATGTTTATGCCCGTAGGCTACAATGTCAAGAAAAATACCAAAACACGAGCTAAACACGTGCTCGGGGCTAAACGTTACAAGAGGAGAATTTACATATCAGTGGGAGGATGAAGAAGAAACCCACTGAGGCACTCTGGTGCTCCGGCTGGTCACCGTCGAGTAGATGGTGCGGTAGATCCTTCGAGCTTTTCTATCAGAACCTGGCCATGCAAAACCAGTGGGGTCAGACCCCAAATAGCAAGTACCACAAAGGAGGCCGAACTATGAACTTAAAACCAGCAATCATTAGTAGACAAAGCAAGCAATAAGTAAGGGTGGATCGAGATTCGTGCAGTACCAATGCACTCACCCCGATCATAGAGAGACTGTAAGTAAATCATTATTGACATAAAGTAAACTGAAGAACATGTTAAATAAATAAACTGGAACAGTTAGGAACTGGATCTGGACAAGACTTTGACTGGAAAGGTGATATACGATGGGATAACCATGGGACTATTCAGATAACCAGGTTACAACCCGTAAACCAAACAAGGACTGGGGTTGTAACCCTTCGTCTGAACGGAACTTGGTTTCTCCCACCATTTATCGGCAAGATAAAATAAGAAATCTGGTCATGTAACAATCTTGTACAGGATCAAGACAAGACTTGCACTGAGTAGACTCCATCCAATCAATCACGGCCAATCATTGCCTACGGCTTTCTACATTAACTAACTAGGGTTATCACAAGCCTAGTTACTATCAATATGCAATGAGATTCTTCCAAGTCCAGTTACCCGCCTGCTGCTACCTGAGTGACCCCAGCAAAGAAAAGGAAAAAAAGATGCATGATATAGCAGACACACTGTAGTAAGATACATGTGTCCTAAGGTACCACACTCGACGGCGGGCTGGAAGTGCGCTCATCTCGACGGATAGCAACAAATCCCATGTATATATATTATATAAGGCCGGGATCAAAGGGGCAACAGGTAACTGGAAAAGTCTCTCCATGAACTACTTGATCAATCTAGTCATTAACCTAGCGAGATTCAGTATGAATCCCTGACCGTGGGAAACCAGGGATTCATGTCCTAGACATGATGCAAGACTAGACGGTAGCTTATACAAGCACATTCAATACAAACACCCACGGTGTCAAGACAATTAATCAATTCTTGTCAGGAGTGCGCCACGACGGGCCACTACCATTATCATTATTACTTGTCAAGAGTGCGCCCCGACGGGCCACTATCAAGTCATTCTTATTTATCATTTCAAGTTATCATGTCAAGAATATCATGTCAAGTTCATGGTCAAGAGTGCACCACCACGGGTCACTGTCGTGTCAAGTCATTTATCAAAGAAGGAAGAAACTTGCACAATTAAATAATAATATATTTATAATATATATATTCTTGAAGCCAAGGATAAACTCTACAACTTTTATGTTGGGAGTGGGAAGAAATTCTGACCACAATTCAAGCAAATAAAACATTTAAACAATCAAAGTGGACCCCATGCGGTCCAAAAGTGGGAGAACATACATGCGGCAAAAGAGAGTGGAAGGCCACCCATGCGGCTCCAATATTATTTAAATGAAATCAGTCAAACATTTAAGGCCAGCAAGCCATATGCGGCTAGCATACAATTGTGCATGCGGCCAAGAGTGGGAGGGACCCCATGCGGTCCAAAAGTAGAAGACCATCCATGCGGCCAGGAAACAATAGATAAGCCATAAAATCAAATAAGACAAAAGACAGTGGGACCCTCATTAAATGCAAACTCCCACTTCAGCAAGCAAGTCAACTAAAGGAAGCTATGTGGGACCCCCACAATTAATGCAATAAGAAAAGGTTCACGTGAACCATCTAAATATTGGTTCACGTGGCCAAGCAATGATGACATATATATATATATATATATATATATATATATATATATATATAAAATATCATGCAAGTACACGCGGCTCTATGAAAGCCATGAGGCCAATATTAAATTCAATTCCAAGGTACAATAGCCATGCGGCCAAGAGAAATAATTGCAACTACAAGGAAGCCATACGGCCAGCAAGCAAATAATTTGCATGCGGCCAAGGAATAGTGAAGGGGCCATGCGGCCAACTAAGTTGCTGCCAAAAAACCTTATGCATGCAACCATATCAATGCACATGCAAATGCAACCATTAATTATACTTGGCCATGTGGCAAGCTTTGTAAATGCTATGCGGCTTATGAAAATTTGCTGCATGCAACTTAGAGTTGCAAGGCCATGCGGCCTACACAATTCTTGCAAGGGCCACTAAATAATTAATTTCCTACATGCGGCTAAAACAAGGCACCAAGCCATGCGGCCAGGAAGCTTGCACAAAACAAGCAAGCAAAAATGTTACATCATATTAGAGTTAATGCATGCATTAACTTCTAATACCTTTAAATGCTAAGGGTGTTAATGCAATTTATTTAATACATAGGTCATGCATTTATATAAAATGCCTACGTGACCAAACATTATTTCAAAGCATACAAAAGCTTTATTATAATACATTAAATGTTTTGAATGTGCAGGGACTATAATGCATTAAAAGGCATTAATGCATGAAGCCTTATTATAATGCATTAAGTGCTATGAATTAGCATGCGGCTGGCCTTCCAAGAAGGGTATTAAATATAACATACATGAGGCTCACTAGTAATAATAACCATGCGGCTACCAATATTAAACCCCTTAAGTACATGCGGCTATATGCATTAAATGTAACTTTTCTTCATGCGGCTAACTTGCTATTAAATAAATAATAATGATAAAAGCCTTGCAATTAATTCTCATGCGGTCAAGACAAATGGCCATGCGGCTCAGACAAGTTGCATGCAAATGCATGCAAGCTTGCAAGCAACTAAAATAAAAGGGGCCAGACAAATAAATAATGCTTATGCGGCTGAGAGCTTAAGATGCTCATGCGGCCAGAAGTGGAATTAATGGCTCCCACAGAGAACATGTCCATGGAAAAATACCATGGCTTCCATGCTCCACCAAACTACATTAGGAACCCCAATCCAGACTTCTATGGGTCAAATTTGGGTAAAATGAAATTCTCTACAACATGGAACCATCAGTTGACAAAAGTATGCACGTTTAACAGATCAAAACTTATGAAAACCGAAAGTACCACAAAGTTAGATCTACCACAATCTAGCCATCAAAATAGAAAACTCCAAGTTCTAAACATGCTTAGAATGTAACAATAAAGAGAATGGAACAAAACGAAATAGAAATCGTCCAACATTCGGCAAGGTGTACTTGCCTCTCCTCCTTGGTGAAGGAAAGAAGAAGAAGATGAAGATGGAAAAATAAAAATGAATAATGGAGGAGAGAGAGTGGTAGGTGGCTTATATATCAAGCCCAAGCAATCCCCACCATTCATTCCTCTCCACTCAATCTAAACCATACACCTCTCTCATAAGGAACCAACTAAACCAAACCAAGTCCAAGCCAAACCAAACCATGTTAAACCAAACCAATAAAACCAAGTCAAATCAAATTCAAACCAAGTCATGATTCATACCAAAATAAATGAAACAAGCCAGTATACGGGTCACCCGACAATTGTCAGAAATCCGTACAATGACAATTCAGCAACTTTAAATATTCTCAAAATTCAGGAAATACGAAATACAGCTCAAATAAATATGTATCTGTATAAAATACTGATACAGTGAGGCGGGCCTCACAACTCTCCACCCCTTAGAAAAATTCCGTCCTCGGAATTTCCTGAGGCTAGTCGAGCAAGATAACAAAACAAAAGCTCCAGGAACTCAACAATCTCAATAAATCAAGCACGGCATATAAGTAAAGTAAAACAATCAGTAATGTAATTAAATGCGTAAGCGGTAAATAAATGCACAAGAACAAATACAATCATGATCAAGAAGGGCTGGAGGCATATGGATCAATATGTCTCCTTAGACAGTTGTGTATAAACCAACGTCCTCGCTGGCCTAAGCTGACTCCCAAAAATGGATAAAAGTCAAGCCTCAAGGTAAGTCGGTACCAATGACTTAGTTCAAGACATGACTCTACCTAGGACGTATCATCGTAGTTGAAACAGATGCATGAACTTATCACCTGTCTCAAGATACGAAGACAGAAGAGACTGGCTGATCGAGATGGACTGATATCTCTGCCTGCATGCTGAGACTGATCCTCCATAACTGGCCTGGCTAAAGAATGCTGAGCTGCCCTCGGCAAAACACGAACAAGATAATCAGAAGGATCAAGAACAGTGCCCTTAAAAGTTGAAGGACACAAGATCAAATCATGGGAACAGGAATGACCAACGATCAAAACAGATATCAAGTCAAGTATCAGAGATAGAGAATAATCCGAAGGAGATCAATAAAGATAATCATGATTGAGATATCTAAACATGGTAACCCCCACAAATCTGAAAATTGAGACCTGCATGGCCCACCACTAAAACCATGTCACGCCCCAGAACAAGAATACTGTACGGAGACGGACACAGCCAGCTACGCAATCCCAAAGTACGTTAATACTCTGAAATCACGTATAAGCTGTCAAGACATGGGGGTTACTCTACAAGCCATCAGTCAATCCTAAGGTTTAACAATCCTAGGTATCTCAATCACAGGCCATTATACAAGAGCAAAGAGTACGATCATCATACATACAATAGTAAGGCGTCCTGAATCATATATACATGAATGATCATGAAGCTAGTACCACAAAGCTGATGACTAGCTAGAGTATTGTCACGCCCCAGAACCAGAATACTGGAGAGCGGGGGAATGACTCAGCCAGCTACGTATTACGGGTAGATGAATACCGTATAATACGATCAATGCTGTCTAAAAGACGAGGGGGTGCATACTACATGAAAGTCTCACTATGGTCACTTCACATCTATTGTCTCAATCATTCGAACAAGAAACAGAAATAGAGAACATGTAAGATAAAGCAGTAAGGCGTCCCAAACGCTCTGTCAAAATGTTCTTGATATCTGACTTTACAAAATATAGCCAGATTGATGTAGCAAAAGTATACACAATTGTTATCAGCTGCAGCCTGACTTTAGTTACAATTCTGTAAAAAGTAAGTACAAGACAATCCGACTAACATGTCGGTACGAAACGACAAGGTATAAAGTAGATAACAAAACGAGCGGTGAAGTAAGAAACCCACTCGAGTTCTCCTGCGATCATCCCTCTAGTGTTGACCATCTTGGAGGTAGAAGTAAGCTGGATCCTCGGGGACCGGCTCTAAATCTGGCCATGCAAAACCAGAGAGGTTAGACCTCTAATAGCAAGTACCACAAGGAAGCACGACATGAGAACTAAAATCAGTAAGTAAGAGAATAATACTAATAAATCTCTGCTTGCTACTAGGATTCACATCACATCACGACACTTCGAACCAACCTCCCAACCAAACAAGGACAGAAGTTGGCCCGTCATGTCCTGACATTCTGATCATCCCAGTTAGGTAACAGAGTAGGTACAGTACACAAACAAGTCAATTTAAACGACCATTCAACTACTACGGCTTGCTACTGTGTGTTCCAAGTTATCCTGGAATTATGCAATTAGGGATTCTGTAGTTCTTACTATGTGCAAGCAAGGCTAGTCTATCCAGTCAATCATGTGCGCCATACATGAATTAGACGAGTCCTAGCAGGACGCCCGTCAATATACAATATACAATAATAATATAAGCAGATACTGTTCCCTGCCCGTGTGGCAGATTTACAGTATCTGTGGGAACCAGCCGGCCCGTCGGGTACTACTTGTCCCAAGGGGGCTGCCATGTAAGAACTCGGGAATCCATTCTCTCCATGCAATCATTATTTTATTTAACTTAATAGTCCCTACGTTGAGTGAAATCCCATGTCGTGGATCATGGTCATTCAAATGAGTACTTTCGTACGGGGTACGATATGCACAACTCTACAACGATACCAGTGCGGTTAGGTTGCAGGTCTTACATAGCGTAATGCAACAATCAAATCTAACCACAGAGTAATCATGCCTTGACCATAAAGTACACATGCTTCTTTTGTAGCAAATAAATAAGTAAATAAATAAATAAATAGATTGAAGCCTGCATGTGCATGTATGTCAATATTCGGGATCAGCCAGTCGATTACAATAGTCCATAACATGAACGTATCTCATTCATTCAATTCAATAAGACGACTAGCCAGTCTCTTAGTTCCAACTAGGAACGCATGATCAATTTAGTCAAGATAACCATTATTATCAATGGTGACAAGGCATGAAAGTCAATTAGCATTCAGTGGGGTCGAGTCTACAACTCTCAGGGTTTAATTTCAGTCAATCGGGGTATCTATAACTCAATTCATGACACATGGTACATCCCACGTAACAATCTATATTTAACAGAAATATTAACATATCATAATTTTATCAAGTTTATGCCAAAAGGCGTAAGGATATAAAATGGACGTTAAATATCTAATAAAATATCAATATACAGGGCTATAGAAGATCAGGGTAAGTAAGGTCAGCGTACGCTCAAGTCAGGCTACGCTCAAGTCAAAGAGGCAGCGTATGGGCTCCAAATGACTCCTCACTATCCAAGTGAGCGTATGCAAGTCATACGCTCCCCAAAGGCAGCGTATGAACTCCATACGACTCCTGACCATTCAAGTCAGCATATGCAAGTCATACGCTCCCAAAAGGTAGCGTATGAACTCCATACGACTCCTGACCATTCAAGTCAGCGTATGCAAGTCATACGCTCCCAAAAGGTAGCGTATGAACTCCATACGACTCCTGACCATTCAAGTCAGCGTATGTAAGTCATACGCTCCCAAAAGGTAGCGTATGAACTCTATACGACTCCTGACCATTCAAGTCAGCGTATGCAAGTCATACGCTCCCAAAAGGTAGCGTATGAACTCCATACGACATACGCCTCCAAAAGGTAGCGTATGCAAGACACACGCTTCCTAAAAAGGTAGCGTATGGACTCCAGACTGCGCTGCGCTAAAGAGCGCGCACAGCTCAGTGACGCAAGCTAAAAAGCTAGTGTACACTGCTCACTGTCTTCTCCAAACAGCAAGAACTCCATGGTTGCACCCCAAAGCTTCAAAAGTCCATAACTTAGTCAAAACAAGTCCAAATCCAACTTTCCAAAGGTCAAAATTGGGTAGAATAAAACTCTCTACAATATGGGACCATCAAATTTTGCAAACAAAGAAGTTTGATAGATCAAAACCACCAAACTCCAAAAATAACTAATTTCTAGATCTACAAAAATTAAGACTTTGAAATGAAAAATGCCAAGTTCTAAACTCTCTTAGGATCACGAGAGGAAGGTAAATGAACCATAAAAACATGGGTTCTCATATGGAGCAAGTTGTACTTGCCTACGGTTTGGTAGGTGGAGAGAGTAATGAAGAAGAAGAAGAGGAGTAATGGTGAGAATGTGAGTTTATGAGGAGAGAGAAAGAGATGTAAGCTTTAAATAGAAAAGGGGTGGTAGGTGGGAGTTGGGCCGGGTCCAATGGGTCCAATGGGTCGGGTTGTAGGGGATCCAACCAAAGCCAACCCGAACCCAAATAAGCAAGACTAAGGCAGGGAATAAAAGCAGGAAATAAAGTGCAGAAATAAAATAAAGGTAATAAAATTGCAGAAATATAATTGCAGGAAATAAATTAACATGAAAATTTAAAGAGCAGATTAATTGATTAACATGAAATTAAAGGAATTTAAATACAGGATAATACATGATAAATATTAAATAAATACTCATGAGTTGTACATGTATAAAAATATGTATTCTGGGAACGGGGAGTGACAAGTATTAGTCGTACATGATAAGGACTAGCTATAGTCTAGAATACACATATCATGTTTATGCCCGTAGGCTACAATGTCAAGAAAAATACCAAAACACGAGCTAAACACGTGCTCGGGGCTAAACGTTACAAGAGGAGAATTTACATATCAGTGGGAGGATGAAGAAGAAACCCACTGAGGCACTCTGGTGCTCCGGCTGGTCACCGTCAAGTAGATGGTGCGGTAGATCCTTCGGGCTTTTCTATCAGAACCTGGCCATGCAAAACCAGTGGGGTCAGACCCCAAATAGCAAGTACCACAAAGGAGGCCGAACTATGAACTTAAAACCAGCAATCATTAGTAGACAAAGCAAGCAATAAGTAAGGGTGGATCGAGATTCGTGCAGTACCAATGCACTCACCCCGATCATAGAGAGACTGTAAGTAAATCATTATTGACATAAAGTAAACTGGAGAACATGTTAAATAAATAAACTGGAACAGTTAGGAACTGGATCTGGACAAGACTTAGACTGGAAAGGTGATATACGATGGGATAATCATGGGACTATTCAGATAACCAGGTTACAACCCGTAAACCAAACAAGGACCGGGGTTGTAACCCTTCGTCTGAACGGAACTTGGTTTCTCCCACCATTTATCGGCAAGATAAAATAAGAAATCTGGTCATGTAACAATCTTGTACAGGATCAAGACAAGACTTGCACTGAGTAGACTCCATCCAATCAATCACGGCCAATCATTGCCTACGGTTTTCTACATTAACTAACTAGGGTTATCACAAGCCTAGTTACTATCAATATGCAATGAGATTCTTCCAAGTCCAGTTACCCGCCTGTTGCTACCTGAGTGACCCCAGCAAAGAAAAGGAAAAAAAGATAGCATGATATAGCAGACACACTGTAGTAAGATACATGTGTCCTAAGGTACCACACTCGACGTCGGGCTGGAAGTGCACTCATCTCGACGGATAGCAACAAATCCTATGTATATATATTATATAAAGCCGGGATCAAAAGGGCAACAGGTAACTGGAAAAGTCTTTCCATGAACTACTTGATCAATCTAGTCATTAACCTAGCCAGATTCAGTATGAATCCCTGACCGTGGGAAACCGGGAATTCATGTCCTAGACATGATGCAAGACTAGACGGTAGCTTATACAAGCACATTCAATACAAACACCCACGGTGTCAAGACAATTAATCAATTCTTGTCAGGAGTGTGCCACGACGGGCCACTATCATTATCATTATTACTTGTCAAGAGTGCGCTACGACGGGCCACTATCAAGTCATTCTTATTTATCATTTCAAGTTATCATGTCAAGAATATCATGTCAAGTTCATGGTCAAGAGTGCACCACCACGGGTCACTGTCGTGTCAAGTCATTTATCAAAGAAGAAAGAAACTTGCACAATTAAATAATAATATATTTATAATATATATATTCTTGAAGCCAAGGATAAACTCTACAACTTTCATGTTGGGAGTGGGAAGAAATTCTGACCACAATTCAAGCAAATAAAACATTTAAACAATCAAAGTGGACCCCATGCGGTCCAAAAGTGAGAGAACATACATACGACAAAAGAGAGTGGGAGGCCACCCAGGCGGCTCCAACATTATTTAAATAAAATCAGTCAAACATTTAAGGCCAGCAAGCCATATGCGGCTAGCATACAATTGTGCATGCGGCCAAGAGTGGGAGGGACCCCATGCGGTCCAAAAGTAGAAGACCATCCATGCGGCCAGGAAACAATAGATAAGCCATAAAATCAAATAAGACAAAAGACAGTGGGACCCTCATTAAATGCAAACTCCCACTTCAGCAAGCAAGTCAACTAAAGGAAGCTATGTGGGACCCCCCACAATTAATGCAATAAGAAAAGGTTCACGTGAACCATCTAAATATTGGTTCACGTGGCCAAGCAATGATGACATATATATATATATATATATATATATATATATATATATATATATATATAATATCATGCAAGTACATGCGGCTCTTTGAAAGCCATGCGGCCAATATTAAATTCAATTCCAAGGTACAATGGCCATGCGGCCAAGAGAAATAATTGCAACTACAAGGAAGCCATGCGGCCAGCAAGCAAATAATTTGCATGCGGCCAAGGAATAGTGAAGGGGCCATACGGCCAACTAAGTTGCTGCCAAGAAACCTTATGCATGCAACCATATCAATGCACATGCAAATGCAACCATTAATTATACTTGGCCATGCGGCAAGCTTTGTAAATGCTATGCGGCTTATGAAAATTTGCTGCATGCAACTTAGAGTTGCAAGGCCATGCGGCCTGCACAATTCTTGCAAGGGCCACTAAATAATTAATTTCCTACATGCGGCTAAAACAAGGCACCAAGCCATGCGGCCAGGAAGCTTGCACAAAACAAGCAAACAAAAATGTTACATCATATTAGAGTTAATGCATGTATTAACTTCTAATACCTTTAAATGCTAAGGGTGTTAATGCAATTTATTTAATACATAGGTCATGCATTTATATAAAATGCCTACGTGACCAAGCATTATTTCAAAGCATACAAAAGCTTTATTATAATACATTAAATACTTTGAATGTGCAGGGACTATAATGCATTAAAAGGCATTAATGCATGAAGCCTTATTATAATGCATTAAGTGCTGTGAATTAGCATGCGGCTGGCCTTCCAAGAAGGGTATTAAATATAACATACATGCGGCTCACTAGTAATAATAACCATGCGGCTACCAATATTAAACCCCTTAAGTACATGCGGCTATATGCATTAAGTGTAACTTTTCTTCATGCGGCTAACTTGCAATTAAATAAATAATAATGATAAAAGCCTTGCAATTAATTCTCATGCGGTCAAGACAAATGGCCATGCGGCTCAGACAAGTTGCATGCAAATGCATGCAAGCTTGTAAGCAACTAAAATAAAAGGGGCCAGACAAATAAATAATGCTTATGCGGCTGAGAGCTTAAGATGCTCATGCGGCCAGAACTGGAATTAATGGCTCCCACAGAGAACATGTCCATGGAAAAATACCATGGCTTCCATGCTCCACCAAACTACATTAGGAACCCCAAATCCAGACTTCTATGGGTCAAATTTGGGTAAAATGAAATTCTCTACAACATGGAACCATCAGTTGACAAAAGTATGCACGTTTAACAGATCAAAACTTATGAAAACCGAAAGTACCACAAAGTTAGATCTACCACAATCTAGCCATCAAAATAGAAAACTCCAAGTTCTAAACATGCTTAGAATGTAACAATAAAGAGAATGGAACAAAACAAAATGGAAATCGTCCAACATTCGGCAAGGTGTACTTGCCTCTCCTCCTTGGTGAAGGAAAGAAGAAGAAGATGAAGATGGAAAAATAAAAATGAATAATGGAGGAGAGAGAGTGGTAGGTGGCTTATATATCAAGCCTAAGCAATCCCCACCATTCATTCCTCTCCACTCAATCTAAACCATACACCTCTTTCATAAGGAACCAACTAAACCAAACCAAGTCCAAGCCAAACCAAACCATGTTAAACCAAACCAATAAAACCAAGTCAAATCAAATTCAAACCAAGTCATGATTCATACCAAAATAAATGAAACAAGCCAGTATACGGGTCACCCGACAATTATCAGAAATTCGTACAATGACAATTCAGCAACTTTAAATATTCTCAAAATTCAGGAAATACGAAATACAGCTCAAATAAATATGTATCTGTATAAAATACTGATACAGTAAGGCGGGCCTCACAGTAGTACCCCACAAAAGAGGCCAGAAGAGAGTATATATAGAGAGAGGGTGGAAACCCTAGCCGCCTCTTCAGTTATGGAAAGATTGAATCAAATCCCACAAAGATAGCAACGAATTTAATTCAAATCTTATGGAAAGATTGAATCAAATCCCACAAAGATAGCAACGAAATTAATTCAAATTCCACAAAGATAGCAACGAAATTAATTCAAATCTTATGGAAAGATTGAATCAAATCCCTCAAAAAGTGGATCTGAATTAATCGTATTGAATCAGTCTTTCCATAACTGACTTGTAGTCTGCACAGTCAGCGGAGCCCTCCATGCGACAGCAGCAGCATATGAGCCGCATGACTGCTGACGTGCTAAGTGCAAAGTGCGCCAACAAAACACCACATTATGCCTCATGAGCCCATGAGCCCGAGCCCGAGCCCGAGCCCGAGTCCGAGTCCGAGTCGCTAAGCCCCTTTGGGACTTAGCTCCAAATGGAATTAATCCAAGAGAATGACAAAAGCATTAATGCTTAATCCTTGGAGCCTTATTCTTACCTCCTAGAAAAATCACCCACATGGTTCCCTCCTTAGGGTCACCACCCCATGTGCATCACTCAATAACACAACCAAGTATATATGTTGAGATAACTTATGGTACATTTCCGATGTGGGACTAAACTTTTACAAGGCATGTTGAGAGCAAGCTCTCTCCATGTAAAAAAAGTACCAACAATCTCCCACATATCACAACATATGTATGTGTCCAGGATTGAGCGTTCCCCACAGTAACTGTCCATTTTACATTATGATAGATATCGCTGACGACTTGAATCTTCCCGTATGGGTTAAATAACAATATGATACAAGAATGGACTTCGCCTGGAATTCTGTACCATAATTGTAATTCTTCCTACTCACAAAGTGTAGTTACGTGTGCTTATGGCTGCACATTAAAGGCCCTGTGCCAGCCTGGTTTCAGTGTATAATTTTGGGCGTCTACAAGTTTACCCTAAAGAGACGGCCTGATATCTCTTTCCATATACTATAGGTGAGTTCTTTATTAAAGAGACATGGCATGAAGCCTTGCGCTTCCTTGCGGTGCTATGCTGCTATGACATGGCCTGAAGCCGAGGCATTATCCCTACCTGGAAACCTCATCGTAGTGTCATACTACTGTAGCATGAGGTCTCAGCCTCTTTGTAGTGCCAATCTACTCAGCATGAAGCTTAAGGCTTCCTTGCGGTGTTACGCCGCAACGACATAGCTTGCAAGGCCGAGGCTTTACTCCTACTTGGGTACCTCATTGTGGTGTCGTGCCACTGTAACATGGGGCCATCCTCCCCTTTGTAGTGCTGTCTACAACTCTTTAATTACGTCATACAACATTAGGCTACCTGCCTATTTGCGGTGCTACGCCGCTATGACTTGGCTTGCAAAGCCGAGGCATTACCCCAGACCTGGGAACCTCATGGTGGAGTCACCCCACTGTAGCATGGAGTTTCACTCCTTGTAGTGCTGTTCTACCATGCTTTCTGTAAAGCACACCAGGCATTCACTCTGCCTGAGAACTCATTAAGGCGTTTAAGCCAACCTTCCACAGGATCTGTTTTTTCTGCAGAAAATACATAGTAGACAATAGTGGTTATGGGTCCATATCCCTTTCATGTTCTAGAGAACAAGTACCCACTGTTACCTGATAGTTTCCCAGTCAGTGATCCTCCTTTGAACCAAAAGTTAGATGTCTAGTAGATTTCTCTTTGAACTAATAGCATAAAACTTTATGGTAGGATTACAAAGACACACTATCAGAATGCCTTCAAGCCCATTTTATAAGCTGTGTCATCGACCAACTGGCGCTTTAGGCCCTTTGTGAACAGATCTGCCAGGTTCTCATGACTCCGAACATCAATCACTACAATTATACCTCTTTTGATAAGATCGTGTACTGCCTTGTGCTTTAACCGTACAGTCCTCTTCTTTCTATTGAAGAGGTCATTTGATGCCACCGCCGCAGTCGCCTGGTTGTCACAGTATATCGGTATCGCCGGTATCTGAGCCCCAACCACTGGAAGATCATACATGAGCTTCCGAAGCCATTCTGCTTCATCTGCTGCAGTTTCAAGTGCATAGAATTCAGATTCCATGAAGGAACGAGAGAGTATAGTCTGCTTCTTCGACTTCCACGATATAGCAGCTCCACCCAAGGAAAAGACATATCCACCTGTGGATCTCTCGCTTTCCACCTCTGAACACCAGCTAGCATCACTGAAGCCTTCCACTACTATTGGATACCCGTTGTAGTACAGTGCATATGTCTGAGTCTTCTTGAGATATCTCATCACCCGCTTCATAGCTTTCTAGTACTCAACCCCTGGGTTGCTTGCGAACCGACTCAGCATTTCCACGGCGAAAGCTATGTCAGGCCTTGTGGCAGTGGTTGCGTACATCAAACTTCCGATAATGCTAGAATACTCCAGCTGCCTGACGCTTTCCCTCGAGTTTGTCTTCAGCTTCTGATCACACCTGTATGGCATATCGATCCCTGGAAGATCCTTATACCCATAGCGTGTGAGCATCTTCTCAATGTAGTGAGATTGTGACAGCGCTACTCCAGTATCTGTCCGGATGATCTTTATGCCCAAGATGACATTTGTATCCCCCAAGTCCTTCATACTGAACTTGGTTGAGAGAAACTTCTTTGTCTCCGTGACACAACCTATATCCGTCCCTAGGATTAGCATGTCGTCCACGTACAGACAAACGATGACTCCTCTTACATCAGCGAACTTTTTGTAAACATATTTGTCCGTCTCGCTGACTCTGTAGCCGTTTGACCTAATAACTTTGTCAAACTTCTCATGCCACATCTTGGGAGCTTGCTTCAAATCATACAATGATTTCACCAACTTGTAGACTTTGTCTTGAAGACCTTTGACGACAAATCCATCTGGCTATTGCATGTAAATCTCTTCGGTCAGCTCCCCATTCAGGAATGCTGTCTTTATATCCATCTGATGTATCACCAACTTATGTATGGCTGCTAGAGCGATTAACATCCTGATGGTGGTCATTCGAGCTACTGGAGCGTACGTGTCAAAGTAGTCTATTCCCTGTTTCTGAGAAAATCCCTTCGCTACCAGCCTGGCCTTGAACTTGTCAATAGTTCCATCTGCCTTCATCTTCTTCTTGAAGATCCATTTACATCCGATGGGCTTTTCTCCTTCAAGTAGATCTACCAACACCCATGTGTTATTGGAGGTGATAGAGTCAAACTCGTCATTCACTACCTCCTTTCAGAAAATAGCATCTCTGGTCTTCATCGCCTCATCATAGGTAAGCGGATCTGCTTCCACATGATAGGTGACAAAGTCATCTCCGAAGTCTTTAGGTCTCCTCGCTCGCTTTGCTGACGGCTCTGCGAGTTCTGGTACAAGAGTTGTTTCATCAACAACAGCTTCTTCTTGGACTACTGGCCCATATGAGATTTCAGACTCATTTGCACCTACATTATTTTTCGAAATGTCCGAAAGAATAATATTTTTTTTGTCTTTTGCAAACTTGTCTTCAAAGTATTCAGCATCGCGAGATTCGATAAAATGATTTGACTCAATATCAAGAAATCTCCGAGCATCACTCTTCTCGGCATACCCCAAGAAGATTGCCTTCGTAGTCCTTGTCCCCAGCTTCTGAATCTTCAGGTCTGGGAGTTTCACATACGCCAGACACCCCCACACTCGAATGACATTCAAGTTTGGTCTGACTTTGAACCAGAGTTCATGAGTAGTTACGTCCGAAGTTGCATATGGCACTCTATTCAGAATGAAAGTGGTCGTTAATGCAGCTTCTCCCCAGTAGCATTTTGGAAGACCTGCAGTAAGCAGCATTGAATTCATCATTTCTGTTAATGTTCGGTTTTTCCTCTCTGTTATTCTGTTGGATTGAGGAGAATATGGAGCAGTAGTCTCGTATATGATTCCTTGTTCTTTGCAGAACGATACGAAATCATGAGACCTGTATTCTCCACCTCGATTGCTTCTTAACCTCTTGAGTTGTTGTCCAGTCTGTCGTTCAGCTTCGGCCCTGAACTCTCTGAACTTCTCGAAAGCTTCGTCTTTAGTCTTGAGCAAGTAGACGAACGCGTATTTTGAGAAGTCGTCGATGAAGGTTATGAAATACTTCATTCCGGCCTTCGTGGAGAAATATTTGAAGTCACAGATATCGGAGTGTACTAACTCCAGAAGATCTGTGCTTCGATTGACCCGTGAAAGGGTTTCCTTGTGATCTTCGTCTGAGCACATACTTCACACTTCTCCACCTTACTCCCACATTTGGAGATAAGTCCTAGACTAGACATTTTGTTAATTCTTTTACAATGAACATGTCCTAGTCTATTATGCCACAACTCAAGAGAATAATCAGAAAATGCAACTGCATTAATGTTATTAAACTGGTTGACAAGCTGAATTTTAAACATTCCTTCGGTTTGATAAGCCTTCCTGAAGTATGTTCCCTTCTTGGACATCACCATCTGACCAGCATTGATGTCCATCCTCAAGCCTGCGTTGCAGAGCAGGCTCCCAGAGATCAGGTTCTTGGCAATCACCGGAACATGCTTCACACCTTGAAGCGTCAGAGTATTCCCAGAAGTGAGTTTCAGCTCCACAGTCCCGATCCCCAGAACTTCAGCTTGGGCTTGGTTCGCCATGACAACCTTCTCAGATATCGGCTGGTACGTGACGAACCATTCCTTGCCAGAATAGACATGGCAAGTCGCACAAGTGTCTATCCACCAGTCAGAGTCAACCCCCACAGTTGTGACCTGTGCGATCATAGCAACAATATTAGAAACCAATGAAACTTTACTAGGCTCACCTTTCTCTGATTGTTTAGGCTTGGATCTGCCTTCACTCTTGTAGTGGCCTTTCTTGCCACAATTGAAACAAGTCACTTGAGACTTGGACTTCTGTTGCTTGAATGAAGGACCCTTTACTTTTAGATTGGTGAAGTCCTTCTTGTGATAAAAAGCCGTCTGCTTCCCCTTGGGATCTCTCGTCTGCACTAGATTGGCCTTAGCCAACTGTTTGGACAGAGTGTCCATCTTCTGTTGGGAACGCATCTCGTCCTCAACATGGATCTCTTGAAGTAGATCTCCCAAGCTAATGTCTAGCTTCTTTCTGAGCATCCTTGCATAGAAGGTACTCCATCCAACAAGAAGTTTTGAGACGATCCCTCCAACGAAAAACTTGTCGGAAAGGGGCATCTCTTCGTCTTCTAGTTTCTGACACAGCTTCAGAAATTCCTTCACCTGTGGCAACATGGACTTCTCGTCCTCAAAGAGCAATTTGTGATATTTTTCAACCATAAACATCTTGCTCCTGTTCCTGTCTTTTTCATACAGTTTTTCTACAGACTCCCATATGTCTCTGGCAAATTCCTTCTTCGAGTAGGATTCTGCCAGGGAATCCTCTATAGCATTCAGGATGAGAAGCCTACAGATGCTATTTTACCTTCTCTGTTTGGCCTGGAGTTTGGTAGCCGTATTGATTGCGGCAGTAGACCCAGTATCTGGAACAGAAGGTTCTTCCTCCAATAGTACATGATCAACGTCTTTGAGTTGAAGAGTTAGATAAACCTTCCTCTTCCAGACTTGATAATGCTCTCCATCGAACTTTTCCAACTTGCAGTAGTCCGATTGGACGAGCGAAGCATTAATGTTTTCCATCTACAAGGATCTTGCTTTGAGATTGTTAGTCCCGGGGCTTGACCAAAGATGAAAAACTGATGCAATCAAGATCTGAGAGTCACACAAAATCTTTGCAGTGATCAAACTCAAGATCTACGATGATACAAAAAACCAAATAGCCAGATTACAAAATAAAGGAGGGAAACAGAGAAGAGAAGATCTCTCGTTCTTTCTTGCAAACGTGTTGCAATTGGGACAGAACGAGTTAAAATAATCTAGAGAAAGATGAGATAAAGAAAAGTTGCTGGGGTGTCAAAACACCATTGCTCAAAGCAAGATTCGCCCCACACGAATTGCTTCCAGGAACCAGCAAGTTGAAGAACTTGTGGAACGCTCGAAGTCACCTCTGTTCTGACTCCTCGGATGGACTGGCAATGGCGGCAACAGCTTCCTCTCTCTCTCTCTCTTCTGACTTATAAAATTCGTAGTACCCCACAAAGGAGGCCAGAAGAGAGTATATATAGAGAGAGGGTGGACACCCTAGCCGTCCCTTCAGTTATGGAAAGATTGAATCAAATCCCACAAAGATAGCAACGAATTTAATTCAAATCTTTTGGAAAGATTGAATCAAATCCCTCAAAAATTGGATCTGAATTAATCGCATTGAATCAGTCTTTCCATAACTGACTTGTAGTATGCACAGTCAGCGGAGCCCTCCATGCGGCAGCAGCAGCAGCAGCCTGGCCGCATGGCCACAAGTGCCGTATAGCCACAAGTGTCGTATGAGTCGCATGAGACCGCATGGCCGCATATGAGCCGCATGACTGCTGACGTGCTAAGTGCAAAGTGCGCTAACAAAATGCCACATTACGTCTCATGAGCCCATGAGCCCGAGCCCGAGCCGGAGCCCTAGTCCGAGTCCGAGTCGCTAAGCCCCTTTGGGGCTTAGCTCCAAATGGAATTAATCAAAGAGAATGACAAAAGCATTAATACTTAATCCTTGGAGCCTTATTCTTACCTCATAGTAAAATCACCCACATGGTTCCCTCCTTAGGGTCACCACCCCATGTGCATCTCTCAACAACATAACCAAGTATATATGTTGAGATAACTCATGGTGCATTTCCGATGTGGGACTAAACTTTTACAAGTCATGTTGAGAGCAAGCTCTCTCCATGTAAAGAAAGCACCAACAATATCTTGTCTACTGTTGGAGTTTGGCCTTTTTATTAGAAAGTTTAGTCCCACATCGACTAGGCCAAATGAGTTGTATCCCTATATAATAGCTATCATTGTTTAGAGATGCACATGTGGTGTGGAGGTGCACATGGGTGTGCCATGTGGAAATATTTTTCTAATGGAAAAAATGCTAAGGGCCTGTTTGGTATGATAAAAGTGGGCTGAAAGTGGGTTGATTTTGTTGCAACTCAGGTGATTTGGACCGAGTTTATGTGTTTGGTTGGTTTGCTTTAATACTTGAAAGTCCAGTGATGGGACACAGTTCCTGTCTCCAACAGAAAAGCCATATTTGAGATCCAGACATTTTTGGGTTGAAGTCCAGTGAAAGTGGAGGAGAGAGTGGAAAATTCTGGAGAAGGAAGTGCTCTCCAAAAATAGGGTCTGATTACCGCTCTTCCGCTATTCTTCTGCAGTGTAAACCTCTATTTTAACCCTTTTCTGTTTATTTGACACAATTTTTTGGATATCTTTGTAGATGGATGGAGTGATTTTTCTCCGGATCTACTAATTTTCTTATAGATCTGTCATTTCTTCCTATTTTTGCTTATTTTTGAAAATAGTAGATCTATCATTTTCTTCTTATTTCTTCTTATTTCTTCTTCGAAAATAGTAGATCTGTCATTTCTTCTTATTTTTGCTTATTTTTGCCATTTTTTGTTATAAATCTGCCGTTTTTGTTCCAAATCGAATAATTTTTTAAGAAATTTAACAACATGCGTGATCAGTTATTGTATCATATTGCTGGGAATATGTTGCTGGGAACATGTCATATTGCTGGGAACATGTCATATTCCTGCAAATCGTGATCAGATTTTGTTGTCATACTTTTCTTTCCTGCAAATGTGTAGATTTGTGATATTTTTATATCTGTTTACTTTGCCCTTTCTAGATTTACAATATTATTTTGTTCTACACACTAGATCTAGATGTAGAATATTATTTTGTTTATATTTATATTATAAACATTTATGCTGATCTGTCTGTTATATATATATATATATATATAATGGATTGTTTGTTTAATAACATGATATATGATTACAATGTGGTTTTCATGTAGATGGATTTGTCGAATCCCAATGATCCGTTACTAAATGCCGCAGTCGCTAGTATACTTACTGTTGTAACTATATTTATGAATTTAATGGAAAATGAGGGCAATGACCGACAAGACATTGCAAGGGAACCCTCCCTAATTAGAGAACAGTGGAGGCAAGCACACATGTATCGAATTTTGACGGCAGGACACTATAATTGTGTCCATTATCTAAGGATGAGTAGTGTTGCTTTCTACAGTCTCGCAAATATTTTTCGTTCCAATGGGTCGCTCCATGATACGCGATCTGTTTGTGTGGAAGAACAACTAGCCATATTCCTTTACATATTGGGACATAAGGCAAAAAATAGAGTATGCGACATTGAATTCATTCGATCCGGAGAGACTGTTTCTAGGTATTTTAATAAAGTCCTAGGTGCAATCTGTTCTATTCAAGAACGATTTGTGAAGCAAGCAGGGTCTGACACTTCGACGGAGATACTAAATTCAGCAGAATGGTATCCGTATTTTGAGGTAAAACTATTTTTTCTATAAATTAAGATTGTATTATATAACCTAATAATATTATACGTTAAATATGCATTTTATTGAACTGTAGGATTGTATAGGGATGATAGATGTCACCCACATCCAAGCCACCCTCCCAGCCGCTATAGTAGCGAGGTTTAGGGGTAGAAAACAAGTAACACAAAATGTGTTAGCGGGTTGTACTCTCAACAAGAAATTTACGTATATCCTAGCAGGGTGGGAAGGTTGTGCTAATGATATGACAATTTTAAAGGATGCCCTTTCTAGGCCATCTCCACATGACCTAAAGGTCATAACAGGTATATAATCTAACTTTTATGCCTATAGCTTGTAACGATTAACAAAAAATTAATCTTACAATTGCTTGTATGTCACTTCTTTACGTATAGGGAAGTATTACTTGGCTGATGCTGGCTACACCATAATGTCGGGGTTTATTGCCCCTTATCGTGGAGTTAGGTACTACTTCAATCCTAAGAAGGATCATCACCCTACCAATACGAAGGAACTTTTCAACCATAGGCATTCTAAGTTGTGTAGCAAAATTGAATGTGCATTTGCCACCCTGAAGAACAGGTTTTGCATCCTAGGGGAGAAGAAGTTCCATGACTTTGATACACAAGTTGATATTGTACTTGCTTGTTGTGTGCTGCACAACTACATACTTGGAGTTGACCCTAAAGACGAGTTAGTTGTTGATGAACCGTCCTTAGGTGAGGTGGAAGTTATGGAAGACAATTTGTTCGAGTATGAACAATTCTTCCAAAATAGTACGCAAGTCCAACGGAATGTGAAGAAGGCATGGGAGGACATGCGTGATCAGATTGCACAACACATGTGGCATGACTACTGTACTGGACATGGTAGGGTATAATATGTCTGGCATAGGTTGAAGCAGTTTTTTGTTAGTTTGAATTGATGTTAGTAGCAGTTTTTTGATATTTTTGGCATATCTTATATGATATTTTTGGAATATGCCTGATCAGATTGTAATGTGTCCTTTTACTAAAAGAAATATATATTATGTACGCTTTTGCAACAAATTTTATTCTAAATGTCAACAGGTGAGATGGGAGACAACTTTCCCAACTACCGACACTTCCAATCCCATGTAGGCAGCCCTTTTGTACCTCCTCAATCAAAGAGGAGGTCGTTGGGTACTAGTACAGGAAGTGAAGGGCACGAAACTGGAGGGGTACAAGAAAGGGTGACACAACCAAGTCCCATTCGTCCACTTGTAACCTCAAGTGTGACACAATCAATGCCCGACATAAATTGGAGTGGCAATATTGATCCTTTTATGGATTCATATTCCTTTGTGGTTAGTCAAGGATCTATTCCACAAGGACTTAATGAGGACCAAGCTGAATCTCCTCAAAAGAACAAGCCAAAGAAGCCATCGAATAGTTCGTGTAAGAATGTTCAAAAGGAAGGGGGAGGAACGCCCAATAAGCGTTGGGAGGATGAACATACTGATGAGCTTCTAAAGATTCTTGCTAGGGAGGCCGAAGAGGGAATAAAATGTGACAAAGCTTTCAAAAATAGTTCCTACATACTTGCGGCCAATATGGTGAATACAAAGTTTGGTACTTCCTATAGCGTTAGCAATGTTACCAATCATTTGTGCAGTTGGAAGTCCAAGTGGCTAGATATTATGAAGGCCAAAGATTTTATGGGGGCCGGATGGGATGAAGATCAAAGGATGGTGACTATGGACGAGGATACACACCTTAAGAAGGTAAATGTTACCAATCTGATTTTGACTTTAGATCTAAATATATCTGGAAATTAATTATTTTCAGATCTGAATATAACTGAATATTTATTATTATTTGCGTAGGCAAAATCCAAACTATCCCAATGGGTGAACGTCCCAATTAGGAACTTTGATTTACTGCAAATTGTATGTGGAGATGACTATGCAAGATGGGACCGTACGAAGGATAACAATGTAAAATGGGGACCAAGAGAATACGTCGAAGTAGATACTCCTCCTACTAGTGGCTCACACCACAATGCTGTGACTTTCCAATCTATGAAATCCACGGGAGGAAAACGTCGTATAGAGGCTAACATGGGAAATGAGGGAATGACTCAATTGGTGGGGAATGTTAATTCCATGGCTGAGGCACTTTGTACCGGATTCAATTTTAGTCTTTGGAATACTGATGAGTTTCAGTTTTTTGTAATCTTATATGGGCTGTGATGAGTTTCCATATCTCCTACTGGCCTACTGCAGTATAACTTGCTCTTCCTTTCTTATATATGGGCTATGATAAGAATGAATTATGGGCTATGACTTGTGTTTCATTGTGAAACAAATAATGATATTTCTTTCACTTTTGAGTACCAGTTCGAGTATCACTTCAATTCTCACTGATACATGTGTCAATTTCTGTACATGTATGGGTTGGCCAGTAGGAGATACCAGCAAGATGACATGTTTCCAGCAAATATGATACATGTGTCAATTTCTGCACATGACAACGAAGCAAACATGCCCTATCTGCACATGACAGGTTGCCAAATTCTGAGCCCCATTATGTTGTCTATTTTATGTATGTTTTTAACTATATTTTGAAGAAGTTTTGGCTAAATTCTGAGCCCATAATGTCATTGAACAAGTTTGAATGAGTACTCAGGAATTTTTATTTTTGATAAGTTTTCTGGAGTGATGGGTTGGCCAGAAGTTTTCATATGCAGCAATTTTTGAGTACTCAGGAATTTTTATTTTTGATATGTTCTTCATATGATGATATTATTTGAAGAAGATTTATCTTAATTCTGAGCCCATAATGTCCTTATTGAACAAGTTTGAATGCCATCAGTTTTCATACTCTGAGCCTTTCATGGGTCCCTGCATGAGCTATGAGTCAGGAAAGATATGAGGTTGTATCATATTGCTGGGAACATGTCATCTTGCTAGGAACATGTCGTCTTGCTGGGAACATATCATATTTGCTGGAAACATGTATCATATTTGCTGGGAACATGTATCATATTTGATGGGAACATGTATCATATTTGCTGGGAACATGTAATCTTGCAAAATTATATATCAGTTTGCTGGGAACATGTGTCAATTTATGGGAACATGTATCATATTTGCTGGGAACATGTATCATATTTGCTGGGAACATGTAATCTTGCAAAATTATATATCAATTTGCTGGGAACATGTCATCTTGCTGGGAACATGTCATCTTGCTGGAAATATGTATCAAATTTGCTGGGAACATGTATCATATTTGCTGGAAACATGTCATCTTGCTGGGAACATGTATCATATTTGCTGGGAACATGTATCATATTTGCTGGGAACATGTAATCTTGCAAAATTATATATCAGTTTGCTGGAAACATGTCATCTTGCTGGGAACATGTATCATATTATTTTTCAGTTGTCAAACCCTTCTCTGTTGCCAAATTCAGTTTTCAGTTGTGGAAATATTTATGTTTTGGTAACCATACCATTCTTCATTAGGGTGATTATATCACTTGCAATGTCCTAACCAAACACAGCAAGTCCATGTCCAAGTTTACAAAGCCACTTTCAAGTGGTCATCCAAACAAACTACATTGTAAGTCTTCACTTGCGGGAGGACAAAAACCTTTGTATCCAAACACTTTTTGGAAAGTGGAATGTATTGTAAGTGGAATGAGTTACACCTTCATGAAAGTGCCACTTTCACACTTTCATGCACCTACATCGAACGAAACAGGCCCTAAATCAACAATGAAAGCATTCATGCTTTTTGATCTTGGAAATTAATTTCCAATGGAGCTAAGCCCCGTAGGGACTTAGCGACTCGGACTCGGACACGGACTCGGACTCATGAGGCGTAATATGGCGTTTTGTTGGCGCACTTTGCGACTCGGGCCTATATAAGGTTCTCTCTTCTCTGCTCTCTTGAACTTTATGGAACTATGTTAAAAACACTAGTAAACTTCTGTATATTTTGTGTGTTGGCATATTGTCATGACCCACACCCAGTGTAGGGGCACGAGAAGTGGGTACGTCCAGCCTACGCCGCAGTCTTGGCGGTAGAACGCTGTTCTAGGTTGCTATCTAATCAATAACTCATGCAATTATATAATGTACTTATCAAATCTCAACTCCGAACGGAGGAAAAGTATAGATATAATGAAATCTCAATCACAGCCTAATAACAATAAGATAACATAGAAGTTTATAACTAAAGACTAAACAACAACAACAATAAATATAAACTACTAAATATTAATATCTCAAACAACTCAATGCAAACTCAATATCTCAAGTTATTACAATTCAAGTTCTAAACATGAATATAAAGCAAGTCTACTAGCTAGCCTCCTGATCACTCCTGAGTGTCGGGGCCAAAGGTAGCTAAAACATCTCCTGGTCTATAGTAAGTAGGGCAAGTGTTCTCGGGGCAAGCATCTGTAGTATTAATTTTAACAGGTCCAGTCAGGACAGGAACGAGCACAACTCATCTAGAAATTCCAAGTAAATGACAAAGAACTATCAAACAGTTATAGACAGTTATATTGATGAACATGGCAGTTTTATACAGGTAGTGATGTAGAGAAACAGTTAAGGCACAAGAAAAGTAAGGTAACTAAACAAGAGAAGAAACATAGCAAGGAAGACTGTAAAATAAGATCTAGTTGAACTAGAGTAACATGATATAAGTCCAGACAGTACAATGTAAGTCAAGTGTAAATCCCAATGTGAGTCCAGACAATATAAATCTAATACCAGATGAATCCAGCACAAGATGAGTCCAGTATAAGGTGAGTCCAGTCAGTGATCAATGATTCCAGGGTGAGTCCAGACTATATACTAACAGTGTGTTTTAAAATACCGAGATCGACATGTAAATGGTTGTAGATAATACGACATATCGCACACTCGGCCAAGTGTGGGATGGCTATCTTTCTAGTATAATTCCAAGGGAGTGGTTCCAGTATTTAGGTATGTTCACATGTTTACTCCAATATTTCCCCACCCAACAAGTACAAGTGAATCCATATCCCGACACGAAAATAAGTACAAGTCCAGCCAGCACATAAATGATACCAGTAAGTGATTCCAGGGTGATTCCAGTAGGTGATGCCAGTAGTGGTTCCAAAAATAGAGGCCAGACATGAATAAACGAGTATCGCATGAAATGGATCCAGCAATATCAAATCGTGTTTGTAACAGAGAATCAAATAGAACTAACTAGAACTGAAATACAGTAATCGATAAATAAATGAAAGAACTATCAGAAAATGTACTCGCCCGACACTCTAAAGAGAGTAGTATAATATCAGATGTCTGTATCAGAGTCACAATGTCCTAAATAGAGCAATATAAGTTATAATGTGTTTAAAACAAGGTAAATAAAGTTTACGATGCAATCTACATGATTTCTAGCTAATCTAGGTCAAAGTCAACTCTGGTCAAACTAGTCAACATTTAGGATTTGGTCAACTAGGTCAATCTTAGTTAACTAAGTCAAACTCTAGTCCAGCTAGGTCAATTGGTCACATATTGACTCAATGTTGACTTTTGGTCAACTCTAGTCAACTAGAACTATTTGGTCAAACTAAGTCAATGGGGTCAATTTGGGTCAATGGGCTATCTAGGGTTGACTAAGAGCTATGTTTGTAGCTCCCATTCTCGGAAATTTTGAAATATTTTTTATTATTTATTTGATTTAAATGGAGATTTTAGAATTTTATAAGTAATTATTTAGTTAATTATTTCGGTAGATGACTTTAGCCATAATTGAGTTTTAGAGTACAAGGTGACTAGAAATCTTGACACGGATAGTGTAGTCGCGTGCTTTGACTAGTGTTTAGCCATGGTAGGAGAATGTCGAGCCATAGGTGTGTTTTAACTAGGAAAACCAGGCCAAGTTGCGAGTTAACCCCTAAAATGATTTAATTAGTTATTTATTAATATTTTGATTTTTAGGAAATTCGGTTATACCATTTTAGCCCGAACTGGACCTGAACTGAGCCCAAGCCTATGTAGGTCATGCGGCACGTCCAATGATATTCGTGTTGATGGAATTTGATATGAGGGTGTTGTATTTCGTTTTAATGATTTAATGAATATTTTTAAGTATTCTTAATTAAATATTATAAATATCATTATTAGTTGATATTCATTGACCCTTGTATAAAATGGGTCTTTATGCATTTTGGGATTATTAGACTGTGCATAATGGTATATATACGCCATTATTGTTTTATTGAATTTCGTTATATTTATTATTATTTATTGAGGTTATTATATATATAATATTATTTTATTATTATTGGTTATATTATTTTTGTCAATTAAATATTATTATAGATAGTCATATATATATATATATATATATATATATATATATATATATATATATATATATATATATATATATATATACACACACACACACACATACACAAATATATATATACACAAATATATATATATATATATATATATATATATATATATATATATATATATATATATATATATTTTATATATATATATATATATATATATATATGTATATATATATATATATATATATATATATATATTTGTGTATATATATATTTGTGTATGTGTGTGTGTGTGTATATATATATATATATATATATATATATATATATATATATATATATATATATATATATATATATATATATATATATATATACACACACACACATACACACACACACACACAAATAGGGCCTACACTAGGAATGGATAATATTGGGGTTTATTTAGATCTTATGGAGATATTATGTTAGTATATATATATATCCCTCTAATGTATAACCGAACAGCCGACCCAACCCGAGCGAAAAAAAACCCGACTCCCATCCTTTATATACGCATGAGAGAGGGATTTCTCGACTTCAACCAAAACCCTTACCTACGCCCCGCCGACCCTGCTGCCTGGGCGATCCACCGCGACCGCGCGCGCCATCGTGGGCCACCGCCGGCCGGAGAGCCGCCAGAGGATGACCACGGCCGACAGCAACAACAAATAGGGGAGAAAAGTGACAGCAGTAGTATAGGGCGAGGAACCAACTTCGGATCGCGAAATCTCAACGATCATTCGATCGTTTTGAGTTCCGTAAACTCTGGTACGATCTAGATATAACCAATTTTGCTTCCCTTCAATTAGAACTTATTCTAGCACAGCTAATTGACCAGAAAATACTTGTGAACATCGCAAGAGAAACGATAAC
The DNA here is from genome assembly GCA_029216955.1 of Iris pallida. Lineage (NCBI taxonomy): Eukaryota > Viridiplantae > Streptophyta > Magnoliopsida > Asparagales > Iridaceae > Iris > Iris pallida. The sequence continues at coordinate 15,792,886 of JANAVB010003400.1, read as the reverse complement.
TTACTGTCAGATTTTTAGGTAAAAACCCGAACTTGGAAGGCAATTCATTGCCAATCCATCGACCGAGTTGAGAGTCTAGCTAAACAGGATCACAGACAACATATACGAGATTAGAACCCTTTTTTTACTTTTTATTTTCATCTACTATGTGACCAGAAAACAGTTTCAAAAAATCGAGAAAAACAGTTTTTAAAAGAGTAGAATTTTAATAAAAACCTTCGATACGACGTGTGTCCCGCCAAACCAGGCGACGTGGTCGCGAACCTAAAGCATCGAAAGGTGCGTAACGGCTTCGTGGATGTGTGGGCTTTGACGGAATTCAAATTGGTCGCGTGTGCGCGACGAATTTGATGCGTATCCGTCAAAATTCACCGTATCGGCCTCTGTGCAAATTTCTCAATTACTTTGTGCACGCTCGTCAGATCGAGACGAAACTTGTGCCAACAGGACCGTATCATTTTTCTGGTCCTGTATGCCAAGTTTGGTCCGATTCTGAGACAGTTGATCGGATCGCCGTTTTGTGGGCCCGACGATCCGATTCAACGGATGATTTTGTGCACGGTCCACCGGAATCCACAATTGGACATACCGTTGGGTTCATATCATCAAAAAGAATTCGTAGATATATAGTTTGATGACTTTAGAGACCATTGACTAGCACGCTTTTCGGTGCAAAACGGGTCCAACGACGGATACCATTTTAGCCCGAAATTACCGTTTTGCTCCTGTGTCCAGAATTGGACTTAGGGACAGGAAATCATAGCTAATTTGACTATTCTGAGAATGTTGGCAATATTTATTTCAGCTTTCGGAGACCGTTGTGATGATTTGGACTTTATGGCTTAGCAGTTGACTATATTTTGTTGGATCTGCGTGCAACCTCCAGGCAAGATACCTTGCCTCCCTCTACAGTTTAATTTTATGCTTATAGTTTTTCCTGTGATTACTTGGTTATCATTTGGTTACTCTAGTTCTATGGATTTATATGTTATTATCAGTTCTCTAGTCGACTTGATTTATATATGTTCTTCATACCATGTTCACTAGTTCTTTGACTTGTCTGTATATTATCTTTATGACTTGATAGTGTAGATATGCCAGGCTTGTTCACCTTATGAGTTCATATTAGAGTTGTCCTTACTTGGGTCTTGACTGAGTTGTACCATGTCGTTACTTGTACCTCGACTGGTTCGTGTCATAGAACGAATACGTGTAATTGAACTTCTAAATCCTTGTTATTGTTTCCTTGGCACCAGAGAGTCCACTCGGGACGAGGGTGTTTGTCTTGATCTATTGCACCAGAGAGTCCACACTCGGGACGAGGGTGTTTGTCGTGTTCATTGGCACCAGAGAGTCCACACTCGGGACGAGGGTTGACCATTTGTACCAGAGAGTCCACACTCGGGACGAGGGTGTTTGTCGTATTTACTTGCATCAGAGAGTCCACACTCGGGATGAGGATGTAATACTTGCACCAGAGAGTCCACACTCGGGACGAGGGTGCCTTGCCGTGAAC